>CM060312.1:93018255-93020755 GCA_030674185.1 Monoplex corrugatus
CACAGACATGATAACAAGCATATTCATCGTCAGCACCTATTGTTAACAATGACACAGACATGATAACAAGCCTATTCATCGTCAGCACCTATCGTTAACAATGACACAGACATGATAACAAGCCTATTCATCGTCAGCACCTATCGTTAACAATGACACAGACATGATAACAAGCATATTCATCGTCAGCACCTATCGTTAACAATGACACAGACATGATAACAAGCATATTCATCGTCAGCACCTATCGTTAACAATGACACAGACATGATAACAAGCATATTCATCGTCAGCACCTATCGTTAACAATGACACAGACATGATAACAAGCCATATTCATCGTCAGCACCTATCGTTAACAATGACACAGACATGATAACAAGCATATTCATCGTCAGCACCTATCGTTAACAATGACACAGACATGATATCAAGCCTATTCATCGTCAGCACCTATCGTTAACAATGACACAGACATGATAACAAGCATATTCATCGTCAGCACCTATCGTTAACAATGACACAGACATGATAACAAGCCTATTCATCGTCAGCACCTATCGTTAACAATGACACAGACATGATACAAGCCTATTCATCGTCAGCACCTATCGTTAACAATGACACAGACATGATAACAAGCATATTCATCGTCAGCACCTATCGTTAACAATGACACAGACATGATATCAAGCCTATTCATCGTACACCATATCTGTTCAACAATGACACAGACATGATAACAAGCCATATTCATCTCACACCTATGTTAACAATAAACACAGACAGGATACGCACGTGCACTATCAAATGCAGTATATCATATTGTTGTCAACAATGAGACAGACGATGTAAGGTCAATATTCATCATATATTGTAAAAAAAAACATCTGAAGGATGTCGACGTGGACATACAGAGGCCAGAAGCATAGGGATGGGGGTGGGGGTGTGGGGTGGGTGGTGTAGGGGAGGGGTAAAAAAAACATCTGAAGGATGACGACGTGGACATACAGAAGGCCAGAAGCATAGGGTGGGGTGGGGGTGGGGTTGGGGTGGTGTTAGGGGGGGTAAAAAAAACATCTGAAGGATGACGACGTGGACATACAGAAGGCCAGAAGCATAGGGGTGGGGGTGGGGTTGCGGGTGGTGTAGGGGGGGGGGGGTAAAAAAAACATCTGAAGGATGACGACGTGGACATACAGAAGGCCAGAAGCATAGGGGTGGGGTGGGTGGGTGGTAGGGGGGGGGGGTTAAAAAAACATCTGAAGGATGACGACGTGGACATACAGAAGGCCAGAAGCAAGGTGGGGGTGGGGGGGGGTGTAGGGGGGGGGGGTAAAAAAAACATCTGAAGGATGACGACGTGGACATACAGAAGGCCAGAAGCACAGGGGTTGGGGGTGGTGGGGGGGGTGGGGTGGGGTGGGTGAGGGTAGGGAGGGGTAAAATCAAATCTGAAGGATGACGACATGGACATACAGAAGGCCAGAAGCACAGGGTTGGGGGTGGGTGGGGGTTTGGGGTTGGGGTGGTGTAGGGGGGGGGTGATAAAAAACATCTGAAGGATGACGACGTGGACATACAGAAGGCCAGAAGAGCATAGGGGTGGGGGTGGGGTTGGGCTTGGGGTGTGTGGGGGGGGGGGGGTAAAAAAACATCTGAAGGATGACGACGTGGACATACAGAAGGCCAGAAGCACAGGGTTGGGGTGGGGGTGGGGTTGGGCTTGGGGTGGTGTAGGGGGGGGGGGTAAAAAAACATCTGAAGGATGACGACGTGGACATACAGAAGGCCAGAAGCACAGGGTTGGGGATGGGGTGGGATGGGGTGTGTAGGGGGGGTAAAAACATCTGAAGATGACGACGTGACATACAGAAGGCCAGAAGCACAGGTTGGGGATGGGGGTGGGGATGGGTGGTGTAGGAGGGGTAAAAAAACATCTGAAGGATGACGACGTGGACATACAGAAGGCAAGAAGCACAGGGTTGGGGGTGGGGGTGGGTATGGGGTGGTGTAGGAGGGGGGTACAAAAACATCTGAAGGATGACGACGTGGGCATACAGAAGGCCAGAAGCACAGGGTTGGGGGTGAGGGTGGGGGTGGGAATGGGGGTGGTGTAGGGGGGGTACAAAAACATCTGAAGGATGACGACGTGGACATACAGAAGACCAGAAGCATAGGGGTGGGGGTGGTGTAGGAGGGGTAAAAAAAACATCTGAAGGATGACGACGTGGACATACAGAAGACCAGAAGCATAGGGGTGGGGGTGGTGTAGGAGGGGTAAAAAAAACATCTGAAGGATGACGACGTGGACATACAGAAGACCAGAAGCATAGGGGTGGGGGTGGTGTAGGAGGGGTACAAAAACATCTGAAGGATGACGACGTGGACATACAGAAGGCCAGAAGCATAGGGGTGGGGGTGGGGGTGGGGATCGGGGTGGTGTAGGAGGGGTAAAAAAAACATCTGAAGGATGACGACGTGGACATACAGAAGGCCA
>CM060312.1:93025755-93028255 GCA_030674185.1 Monoplex corrugatus
TACAACAGGATTAACATTCAACATGAAGCAGAAAGAATATATAGCAGTCTACCCCAGAAAAACAGTACATGTGAAATTGTCTTACAACAGGATTAACATTCAACATGAAGCAGAAAGAATATATAGCAGTCTACCCCAGAAAAACAGTACATGTGAAATTGTCTTACAACAGGATTAACATTCAACATGAAGCAGAAAGAATATATAGCAGTCCACCCCAGAAAAAAACAGTACATGTGAAATTGTCTTACAACACGATTCTCAAATGTTCAGATGATAACAATACAGTTTTAGAAAATCTGAAGAATTTTGCTAATATCAATGAATTTTTTTCCTTCTACAAAACTAGAAACTCAATGAGAACATTGTTTTAACTGACAGATATTTTTTGTGTGGAATAAACTTCAATCGGTCATAATGGATTTTGGAACATTTGAAAATAAAATGAAACTCATCATCGCCTGAGGCACTGTCGTTACAAAACTTACATATTTTGCTTTGTCTGTCTACTCCTCTGCGTCTACCAAATTCTGACAGCAGCATCGAAATTAAATCAAAGGAAAAACACAAATATTTGGTGACTGTGTTACGTATTTCTCACTTCCAAATTCGTTTTAGAAATTTCGATGTCCTATGCATTTTTCACTATTTTTCAAAGCTCCCTTCCAGACTTGCTCATAGTTATCCTGGAGTAAGTTAGGAACATTTTCACAAAACGTGTATTTGTTTCCCAAAACTTTGAGATTCCCAAGCAAAATCAAAACCTGTGTCGATCAAAATTTTGTCTGAGTATCTCTGAGCCAGTCTGAACAGTATATGTTTTTGAATAAAACTTATAGACACAAACACAGACACATACATACATACATACATACATATATATATACATACATACATACATACATACATACATATATACAGACAGACAGACACACACACACACACACACACACGTATGATTATGTGTGTGTGCGTGTGTGTGTATATACCCATATGTGCACACACATCAACACCTTTGACATCACTGCATACAGGTACTTTGCCAGGTGATGGCACAACATACCTGAGGACAACAGCGGAGGGTGTAGGCATCTTGTACACGGTCACAGAAACGATGGCTCTCTGCAAAACACAACACACAGAACTGATGGCACTTCAGCAAACACAGTGAGCAAACACACGTGGACAGACATTACTGATGACATCATGATGACTCATCCATCCATGGACACTCAGGACACTGAATCAGGACGACAGAAATACGTGAACGAGCTGTACAACAACATCAGACGACTGACCAAACAGACTGACCAAGGTAGCCAGGTGACAGACTGGTTATCCCATACCCTTAGGGAATGACGTGATACGGACCTCAACATTTTACCGGGGCCTGCTTTACCTTTCCCCAACCGTGAAGATAGTCGGGTACCCATTGACAACTGGGCAGGATGAAGGCCACACACACATACAATGTTCCACGGGCGGGATTCGCACTCGTGCTTACTCACGTAGATAGACTGTGAGGCGAGAGCCCTACCTCATCGCTAACCAGGCCTTAGCCCAAAGGGTAAAGTCCGAATATGTCGTTGCAGTTCTTCTTCTTCTTTCCCTTGGCTACTGCCTTCATCATTGTGAGATTCTGTAGACTATAAGGGGGGTCTGTGTGTGGTTTTAAGTTTCCTGAGGTAGAGTTTGCAGGGCCGGAGGGGGGGGGGGGGGCAGGGGGGAGGGGTGTGGGATCAGATTTGGGATGTGAAGCCTTCCAGGGTTGGGCTGAGGGCAACCTCAGCAGGAAGGCTGTTCCAGTCGGTTATGGTCCTGGGGAAGAAAGACTTTTGTCTGTATAGCGTCCTGCAGTTGGAAAGATGGTACGTCTGCAGGAATTGGAAAATGGTTGTCGAGTGGGAGAGGACAGAGACAAATCTCCATCCTCTACGCATGCGCAAACCCTCTCAATGATGTCAGCGCTATGCTGACGACACAGAGGTGGCAGATTCGACCTTCGGGTGAGCCACGGTTCAACCCCAGCCTGGAACACAAAAACTGACCTGTTTACCGCCCATCTTAATGCTCCAATCATTCTGGCGGTGTCAGCTTAGTGTTTAAAAGAAGCAATTTTCCTCCTTCCTCGTCGATTCAAGATCTTGCTAGTGCATTGGGTTTTGTGCAGGCCCAAGGAATCTGCCAGATAATAACTGGCAAATTTGTACCGTCAGGCAGATTTGTATAAAGCGCATATGGAATTCTGCAATTGCTATGAATTCCTACAGAACAATCTCCAAACTTCAAGCAGAAGGAATATGAAGACATAGTTGTCATTCCATACTTGTTGAGATCCAAAACAAGTGTGACTGCCCACGTCCAAGCAAACAGGAACCAGAAGAACAAGAAAACCCAAAAAGAACGCGTATTCAATACAACAAGACAAGACACGTGCAAATTTTCGGCCAACCGGCCTTTGTCAAGCGCGAATGCACGATCACAAGCATATTACACACAC
>CM060312.1:93033255-93043255 GCA_030674185.1 Monoplex corrugatus
AACAAACAAACAACACGACATAACAAACACATAGAAAAGATACATAAACAACAAACAACACGACATAACAAACACAAAAAGATACATAAACAACAAACAACACGACATAACAAACACATAGAAAAGATACATAAACAACAAACAACACGACATAACAAACACAAAAAGATACATAAACAACAAACAACACGACATAACAAACACAAAAAGATACATAAACAACAAACAACACGACATAACAAACACAAAAAGATACATAAACAACAAACAACACGACATAACAAACACAAAAAGATACATAAACAACAAACAACACGACATAACAAACACATAGAAAAGATACATAAACAACAAACAACACGACATAACAAACACAAAAAGATACATAAACAACAAACAACACGACATAACAAACACAAAAAGATACATAAACAACAAACAACACGACATAACAAACACATAGAAAAGATACATAAACAACAAACAACACGACATAACAAACACAAAAAGATACATAAACAACAAACAACACGACATAACAAACACAAAAAGATACATAAACAACAAACAACACGACATAACAAACACAAAAAGATACATAAACAACAAACAACACGACATAACAAACACAAAAAGATACATAAACAACAAACAACACGACATAACAAACACATAGAAAAGATACATAAACAACAAACAACCAAAAAACAAAAAGATACATAAACAACAAAAAAAACATAACAAAATAAAAAAAAAAACAACAAAAACACAAAAAAACAAAACAAAACATAAAAAAAAAAAAAAACAAAAAGAATACAAAAAAAAAAACAAAACAACAAAAACATAAAAAAATACATAAACAACAAACAACAAACATAACAAAACAAAAAAGAACAAAACAACAAACACAACAAAAAACAAAAAAAAAACAACAAAAAACAAACAAAGTACAAACAAAAAAACAAACAAACATAAAAGATACATAAACAACAACAACAGACATAACAAACACTAAAAAACATAAACAACAAAAAACGACATAACAAAACAAAGATACATAAACAACAAACAACACGACATAACAAAACAAAAAGATACATAAAAAAAACAACAGACATAACAAACACATAGAAAAATACATAAAAACAAACAACATGACAAACAAACAAAAAAGATACAAAACAACAAACAACACAACAAACAAACACAAAAGATACATAAACAACAAACAACACAAAATAAAAACAAAAAAGATACATAACAAAAACAACACGACATAAAAACAAAGAAAGATACATAAACAAAAACAACAGACAAACAAACACAAAAAGATACATAAACAACAAACAAATGACAACAAACACAAAAAAGATACATAAACAAAAACAAACAACATAACAAACACAAAAAAATACATAAACAACAAACAACACGACATAACAAACACATAGAAAGATACATAAACAACAAACAACACGACATAACAAACACATAGAAAAGATACATAACAACAAACAACACGACATAACAAACACATAAAAAGATACATAAAAACAAACAACAACATAAAAAAAAAAAGATCATAAAAAAAAACAACATAACAAACACAAAAAGATACATAAACAACAAACAACAAAATAACAACACATAGAAAATAATAACAACAAACAACAGAATAAAAACAAAAAAGATACATAAAAACAAACAACACACATACAAACACAAAAGATACTAAACAACAAACAAACACATAACAAACACAAAAAGATACATAACAACAAACAACACGACATAACAAAACAAAAAAGATAAAAACAAAAAAACACGACATAACAAACAAAAAATACAACAACAAACAACACAAAAAAAAAAAAAAGACACAAAACAACAACAAACAACATAACAACACAAAAAGATAAAACAACAAAAACACACATACAAAACAAAAACAAAACAACAAACAACAACAAAAAACCAAAAAAATAATAAACAAAAACAACAGACATAACAAAAAAAAAACATAAAAACAAACAACACGACAAACAAACACAAAAATACAAAAAACAAACAACACGAATAACAAACACAAAAAAGTAAAAACAACAAACAAAGAAAACAAAACAAAAAGATACATAAACAACAAAAACACGACAAACAAACACAAAAAGAACATAAAAACAACAAACACAAACAAACATAAAAAGATACATAAACAACAAACAAAAATAACAACACAAAAAGATACATAAACAACAAACAACACGACATAAAAACACAAAAAGAACAAAACAACAAACAACACGAATAACAAACAAAAAAAACATAAACAACAAACAACACGAATAACAACACAAAAGAAATAAACAAAAAAAACGACATAACAAACAAAAGAACAAAACAACAAACAACACGACAAACAAAAAAAAAGATAATAAACAACAAACAAACGACATAACAAACAATAGAAAAGATACATAAAACAAAAACACGACATAACAACACAAAAAGATAAAAAAAAAAAAAACGAATAACAAAACAAAAAGAACATAAAAACAACAACCGACATAACAACACATAGAAAAGATACATAAACAACAAACAACACGACATAACAAACACAAAGATAATAAAACAAAACAAACACATAACAAACACAAAAAGATACATAAACAACAAACAACACGAATAACAAACACAAAAAGATACATAAAAACGAGCAACACGACATAACAAACACATGAAAAGAATAAACAACAACACACACATAACAAACACATAGAAAGATACATAAACAACAACAACACAACATAACAAACACAAAAAGATACTAAACAACAAACAAACACATAACAAACAAAAAATCATAAACAACAAACACATGCATAACAAACCAAAAAGATACATAAACAACAAAACCGACTAACAACACAAAGATATAAAACGAAACAATAACAACATAGAAGATAATAAAAAACACACACATAACAACACAAAAGATACATAAACAACAACCGACATAACAAACACAAAGATACATAAACAACGAACAACACGATAAAACACTAGAAAAGTAAAAACAAACAACACGACTAACAAAACAAAAAGTACATAAACAACACAACACCATAAAACACATAGAAAAGTATAAACAACAACAAACCATAAAACAAAAAGATACATAACAAGGACAACACGAATACAAACAATAGAAAAGATACATAACAACGAACAATCGACAAAACAATACAAAACGATACTTGAACAGACAACACGAGTAACAAACACACACAGTTGTTTTTGGTTCATTTCATTTTCCTGAAGATTAACCATTTCCAAGTATACTCTTCACTCCTCATGAATTTTTGTTGTTTTTGTTTTTGTTTTTTGTTTTTTTTTGTTGTTGTTGTTGTTGTCTAAAATCACTTAAGTGAATAGACATTAAATGAAAGACCAACACACACAAACGATACTCAACGAACAACACAACATAACAAACATAACAAAACTACATTAACAACCAACACTGTGTCCCTGTTAAGTGGTTGAAGTACTCATCTCCCATCTGAAACGTCTGAGGCTGACCCATTACTAGTAACTAAATACCTGAGTTTCCTTCGTGAGTGTACACACGAAAAAACATCAATACGCAAATGTACATCAAGTTTTCGTTTCAGTTCCTCAAGATCACATCTATGTACTCGGAATAAATTCGTTACGCACTGACGTCACTGATGCCATGTGATGGAGAAGACCCATGGCATAAGTCTTAAGCCTGCACATGAGCCCCACGCCTTGGCAAAGTCCTGAGAGACATATTATATTACAGATCCTGTCCATCATTGCCAGCGTTTAGTGATTTATGGAAACACAAACTCACCCTGTGTGCACTCCCCAAAACAACAGGAACAACAACAACAGCCACCACCAACAAAAACAAAACACAACAACACTAAAATCAACAAAAGAAGAAGAAGAACAACAACAAGTAAGACAAACAACAACAACACAACGACAGTGACGACGACGACATAAAGAAGAAGAAAAAGAAGAAGATGAGATGACGGAAACAACGACGACGAAGAAGAAGAAGAAGAAGAAGAAGAAGAAGAAGAAGAAGAAGAAGAAAAAGAAAACTAACAACAAAAAACAAACAAACAAACAAGGAAACAAACAAATGCAGTTAACAACAACCATTAATGAACAAGCGATATAAAACACACCTACGAATCCATGAAAAATAAAAAGCAAGTCTACGTAAGTAACTAACCAATAAAAAAAAAAGCGCAATTATAAATTGATGACTCACATCATCATGTCTTCCTGGTTTAGGCGTAAATTGAAGGACTAACTAACTAACTAACTAAATCAATCAATCAATCAATAAATAAACAAAAACACACAAAGAGTACAACTGTGTTTTACCTCTTTAGGTTTCAGTTTCATGGGGGTCAAGTTGTGAGACTCCAAGACCTGAAGACACACAACGGCATAATTGCATTACTGTTTGTTGTGCATGTAGTATAACTTGCAGTACACAAACCAACCATTCTCACCCCCTCCAAGCCCTCATCTTCATTTTACTCACATACTATGAAACTGAGTTGACACCACAAGAATGGCCTGAGCATTATTTATTAATTTTTTTAACTCCCGCACCTTGTCCACCAGCATTGTGCATTGCCAACCATGCTAGCAAAGCAAAAACCTAACCCTTTGATTCCTCACCCTATCCACCTGCTTCCTACAGGAAGCCGGTTGATTGGGTGAGAGTCAGAGGATTAAGTTTTGGTAGTTGGTGGATAGGGTGTAGGGGTCAAAGGGTTAAGTGTTTTGTAGTTGGTGGATAGGGTGTGGGGGTCAAAGAGTTAAGTTTTTGTAGTTGGTGGATAGGGTGGGGGGTCAAAGGGTTAATTTTTTGTAGTTGGTGGATAGGGTGTGGGGGTCAAAGAGTTAAGTTTTTGTAGTTGGTGGATAGGGTGTGGTGGTCAAAGAGTTAAGTTTTTGTAGTTGGTGGATAGGGTGTGGGGGTCAAAGGGTTAATGTTTTGTAGTTGGTGGATAGGGTGTGGGGGTCAAAGGGTTAAGTTTTTGTAGTTGGTGGATAGGGTGTGGTGGTCAAAGAGTTAAGTTTGGTAGTTGGTGGATAGGGTGTGGGGGGTCAAAGAGTTAAGTTTTTGTAGTTGGTGAATAGGGTGTGGGGGGGGTCAAAGGGTTAAGTGTTTGTAGTTGGTGGATAGGGTGTGGGGGGGTCAAAGGGTTAAGTGTTTGTAGTTAGTGGATAGGGTGTGGGGGTCAAAGAGTTAAGTTTTTGTAGTTGGTGGATAGGGTGTGGGGGGTCAAAGGGTTAAGTGTTTGTAGTTGGTGGATAGGGTGTGGGGGGTCAAAGGGTTAAGTTTTTGTAGTTGGTGGATAGGGTGTTGGGGTCAAAGAGTTAAGTTTTTATAGTTGGTGGATAGGGTGTGGGGGGGTCAAAGGGTTAAGTGTTTGTAGTTGGTGGATAGGGTGTGGGGGGTCAAAGGTTAAGTGTTTGTAGTTGGTGGATAGGGTGTGGGGGGGTCAAAGAGTTAAGTTTTTGTAGTTGGTGGATAGGGTGTGGGGGTCAAAGAGTTAAGTTTTTGTAGTTGGTGGATAGGGTGTGGGGGGGTCAAAGGGTTAAGTTTTTGTAGTTGGTGGATAGGGTGTGGGGTCAAAGAGTTAAGTTTGTAGTTGGTGGATAGGGTGTGGGGGTCAAAGAGTTAAGTTTTTGTAGTTGGTGGATAGGGTGTGGGGGGTCAAAGGGTTAAGTGTTTGTAGTTGGTGAATACGGTCAAAGGGTTGATGGAAAGCGGACAGGCCAGGTTGGACCTGTACTCGAGACATCAAATCCCAAGTGCAAGGATTTATCCACTGAGCCAACCTACACGTTCAATCTTTGGACAGCATGAGGATCAAAGCCACGACTCTTGTGTTATCAGCCTGACGTTCTAACCAACTGAGTAAATATACCATCAGAGACTGGGTACCTGGATCATCATCATCATCACCATCATCATCATCATCATCTCACCATCATCTCCATCATCATCATCATCATCACCATCATCACCATCATCATCATCATCATCATCATCATCATCATCATCATCATCATCATCATGTGCCTTACCGCATGGCGTTGGCAATCATGGCCCTCCATGCGAATCTATCTTTTGTCGTTGCAGGTGCATCTCCCACCTTCTCTGTCCTCAACCACCCTGCAAATCCGTCCAATATTTTCTCCATGGGTCTACCTGGTGCTCTTTTTCCCCTCTAGCTTTCCTGATGTGACCAGGTGTTCAAATTTCCCTTGCCTCATAAAATTTTAATGTCCTATACACGTTGCTTGTCTTTTCCAAATCTTCTTTATTAATGTTCTTTCCGTGTCTGCCTCTTTCAAGACTGTATCGAGACGGGGTACCTGGGCACCCTGTCAAAAGTTTGCTATATTCAAAGCAAGTATTTTCTGTATTCAACATAAACCTGAGTGAGGTTAATACTGACATTGCACTGAAAACACTCACACAGAGGTATACATACAAACACACAGGCATAACAGACTTAACTGAACACGCACGTACACACATACACGCTACCTCACTCGTTAACACTCACATATATAAATACACACATGTTCACATATACACATTCACACTCACACACTCACTTAAACAGACAGAGACAGAGAGAGAGAGAGAGAGAGAGAGAGAGAGAGAGAGAGAGAGAGAGAGAGAGAGAGAGAGAGAGAACTCAGAACTCAGAAAATGTTTATTGTACATCGGCCTTAGGCCACAATACATGCATGGGGAAGGGGAGGGGAGGAGGTCAGGTTTTCTTATACATTCATACAAGTTATACTTTCAAACTGCAGTGAACTCTGTCACATTGTCCCCTTCTATCGTTTACCGTCACATAAGCTGGGATACATTCATCTTTGCATTTACAGTGGTCTTTTCATTTGTATTCTAGTCCATATTCCTTAACTGGCCAGCTAAGAATATTTGTCATTAACCGCATCTATATCATTCATCCAACTGTCAATTTTACAATAACTGGCTATCAGACAAACAAACCATTCAATTAGTGCACAGATCTGACATTTCTTGTACCCTTCGGAGATCATACAGTTGATCAATATATTCAACCACAGGTACTTGACATAAACACTCAATCCATCAATCGATCAACCAAACAACCAATCAATCAAACAGTCAACCAATCAATTAACCAATCAATCAACTGATTTACCAGTTGATCAATCAAAGAATCCGCCATTCAGCCCGTGATTCAACTGACAAATCAGCTTTCAATTGACTGGGTCAGATGCATCATCCAACTGTACAATCGATATCACTTCAGTAACAATCACTTAACGTAATCAGTCCCTCTCTCAATCAATCAATCGATCAATCATTTAACCAGTTAATCAGTCATCCAGTGACTTAATCGACCAGATAACCTAGAATTTAACTGAGTTCAATATATCAATTTGCAATCGTTACTTCAAATAACGCGAATCAATCATCCATACATTCCATAATTCAATCACTGATCGATCAATAGCTAAAACCATCAATCTATAAATCGATCGGTCGGTGAGCCACCCATCGCCATCAATTAACAAATCATATAATCATTCCGTTGTCAGCTAATCATGCGTTCAGTTTATCAATTTATTCACCAGTGAATCTAAACCAATCAATGGAATTAATGTACAATGAAGTGAAACAAGAAATATATGACATAAGAGCAATTCAACCCCAAAACAGTCGGTTAATTGGCAAAAACAGACATTCATAATGCCAATCCATTAATCAGACTAATCGCAGATCAGTCACTCATTTACCAAAACAATTGACATTGAGACAATACCAAATGATCATTCAACGCATATTTAGCATTTCGTGCATCTTTTAGTTCAGAGATAACTCAATCTTCGGCGGTCAGCAATGATTCAGGCCATAGACTGAATTGAAGGTTATGTATAAACGCACATACACACATACACATCTATATACACGCACACATACATAATCACTCATACATATATACATACATAGATATATATACATATGTACCCACACATATACATAATGTAGATACTATCACCTATATATGCACATAAGTACACCAACGTCAATGTGAATACACAGGCACCTATGCACATGTGTCTCTATATGAGCACCCCTTTCATATTCAAATAAACATTTTTTTTTTCTTTACAATTGAAATTAATTATTGTCTGAAATTCTAGTGCTAGTATCTACATAACTATTTACTTTTCTTCTCCTTTTAACAATTTTTTTCTCCTATTCATGGCGTGGAAAACGTATCTGGATACGCTGTGGCTTCGGTGGCTATTTGTTGATTGGAGCAGTATGCACATAGGCATGCTGACTAAATCCTTTAAAAATTTCGCCCTGAGATCAGCGTAAGTGGAACATCTAAATAATAAGTGTTCTTCGTTTTCAGATTCTGTCCTGCAAAATGGACACACCTTTTCTTGATCAGATTCACTGTATCTATTTATATTATTGTTTAGTGGTAAAACGTTCAACCTTGTTTGTGAAAGGGCAACTCTGAAACAGTATATATCAATAGAGTCAATGTACTTCTCTTTTTCAAAGATAGTCTTAAATGATCTGTAGCTTTCATACCTATCTCTGTCTCTGAGTGACCCAGACCATTCTTGAATATATAAGTCTACAAGTCTCCGTTTAAATACACGCAAAAAGGCTTTTACATCACCAACACCTTGTTGCAGCCACACGATATTAAATCCCGTTTCACACAAAATTTCCCTTATTTTTGAAGCCCAGCATTCTTTCCCAGCCCTGTCAAGTTCCACTAACATTTGGTAAGCCTTATAAGGTAACCTATTTGGATTCATTTCCAGTAATTTAAACCAATATCTAAGACAGGTAGTTGAGGAGTTGACATAAAGAGGATATCTTCCCAAATCCCCATATACCATCTTGTTAGGTGTCCTGACTGGAACACCCAACAGTCTTTTGCACGATACCAAATGTACTTTCTCTATATGCTCGAGTCTGTTAAGTCCCCATATCTCAGAAGAATACAACAAAATAGGTTGAATTTTTGCATCAAACAACTTGAAGAAAGTTTCTATAGTCATGTCTTTATATTTTTGAAAAGTCCTGTTTAATAGCAAAGTTGCTTTTTTACCTTTTGTCACCAAATGTTCTGTGCCGGCCTTGGTGCTAATCATTGTCGTGAAACTGAACCCCAGATAACAATATTTACTAACTACTTCCAATTTTGTCCCTTTGTAAAACCATTGTTCATGTCGTCCTAAGAAGCCCCCTCTTCTGAAAACCATAACCTTAGTTTTTTCAAGATTAACTTCCAGTTTCATGCTGGCACAGTATGTCTGCAAGACTCTTAACTGGTTTTGCAAACCATTTGGTGTTGTTGACAGAAGGGCTACATCATCTGCAAAAAGAAGAATGAATATTTCCATTGAACCTGGCATCAACTGGATGCCATGTCGCCCCTTTTCATCCATACAATTGGCTAATTGATTTATTAATACCGAAAATAAAGTAGGGCTTAAGACACATCCTTGTCTCACGCCTATGGAGTTATCGAATATTTCAGATAATTCCCGGTTTGCCCGAATACATGAGCATAATGATTCATACATTGCTTTTAGCGAAACCAAAAACTTCCCTTTTACTCCTTGATTTTGAATACACTTTAAGAGTTTGTCATGCTGAACCGAATCAAAGGCTTTCTTAAAGTCTACAAAAGCAACATATAGTTTTCTACCTTTCTTGCACATAGTTTTCTGAACCATTAAATTCTAAGATAACTATAGAAGAAGTCAGAGAATCCATCAGAAAATTGAGGATAGGTAAAGCCAGTGGAATGGACGGTGTTACAGCCGAGATGTTAAAAAATGGTAACACAAATATCCATAATTTTCTTTGGAAGCTGTTTAACACTTTATTCGACCGAGGAATTTA
>CM060312.1:93048255-93070755 GCA_030674185.1 Monoplex corrugatus
CACAGACAGGTAGAAAACATTCACACAGTTAGGTAGAAACATTCACACAGACAGGTAGAAACATTCACACAGACAGGTAGAAACATTCACACAGTTAGGTAGAAACATTCACACAGACAGGTAGAAACATTCACACAGACAGGTAGAAACATTCACACAGACAGGTAGAAACATTCACACAGACAGGTAGAAACATTCATACAGACAGGTAGAAACATTCACACAGACAGGTAGAAACATTCACACAGACAGGTAGAAACATTCACACAGACAGGTAGAAACATTCACACAGACAGGTAGATATATACACACAGACAGATAGAAACATTCACACAGACAGGTAGATATATACACACAGACAGGTAGAAACATTCACACAGACAGGTAGATATATACACACAAACAGGTAGAAACATTCACACAGACAGGTAGAAACATTCACACAGACAGGTAGAAACATTCACACAGACAGGTAGATATATACACACAAACAGGTAGATACACACACACAGATAGATACATACACACACAAGTAGATACATAGATATACACAGACAGACAGGTACAATCACATAGACAGGTAACTGCACTCACAGGCAGGTAGATACATACACACAGACAGGTAAATAATGTACACACACATGCACACACAGGTCACACTCATACACGCGTGTGGACGCACGAGCGCGTTCACACATACACACACATATACATGTTCGTACTGACGCATGCATAAAGTCAGTTAAACAGATAGATGTCTAAGAAACGAGTCACGCACGCCCATCTGCACGCACTCACACCTGCACAGACTCAGTTACACAGATATGTAAAAAAAACCGTCTGGCAGACAAACAGACACACATACACACGAACACACACGTACACGCGTACACACACGATAACGACTGACTGTTGTCGGAATTACAATAGAATCTTTACGCAAAAGGTTATCCAAACCTCACTATTTCTTCCCTTTCTCTCTTTATCATAGACCTGCGCGTGCACACACACACATACAGAGAATTGTGCATGGATGAACGCAAACAATAAATGAATAATAATGATGACAACAACAACAACAACAACATCATTGATAATGATGTTGCTGCTGCTGCTACTGCTGTTGCTGTTGCTGATAGTAAAAATATGTATACACAACAAACAGATTTGATTTTTTTTATCAAAAATCAGTTCATGCTGAGTTCTCTCTCTCTCTCTCTCTACGCCACACACACACACACACACACACACACACCACACACACACACACACATACACACAAACACACACACATGCATACACACACATATACACACAAACACCCCACAAATACACACACACACATACACACACATACACACAAACACACACATACACACACACATACGCACACATACACACACATAAACACATACACACACATACACACAAACACACACACATACGCACACATACACACAAACACACACAACACACAAACACACAGCATACACACACATATACACACAAACACACACACACACACATACACACACACATACAAACAACACACATACACACAAACACACATACACATACACACACATACACACACACACATACACACACATACACACACATACACATAAACACACACACACATACACACACACACAACACACACAATACACACCACACACACACACAAACATACACACATACACACACACATACTCACACACATACACACAGACACACAGACATACACAGACACACAGACACACAGACACACATATACACATATACACACATACACACAAAACACACAGACATACACACAAACACAGACATACACACACACACATACACACATATACACATACAAACACACACACACACATACACACACCACACGTGCGCACACACACACACATACACACAAACACACACACACACACACAACACCAACACACACACACATACACACACACACTACTCACAGACACACATACACACACAGACACACAATACACACACATACACACAACACACACACACACACACACACACAACACACACACACACACACACACACACACACACACACACCACACTCACTCACTCACACGTACCTGCAGCGTGTGAACGAATAAGATTTTCTTGTAGCTCACTGAAAAAAGACAAAGCAGTAATGAATAAATAAGAAATAATATCAGTCCAAAGACAAATGAAACTGACATCACTACAATGACAGCAGCATTAAGATAAGCGGTGAGCAGATAAGCGGTGAGCAGATAAGATTTTGAGTTGAAGTCTGGGACTGAACTCTTCTTTCTTTCTTTTATCTTTAATAACAATAGTAACTACAGTATTTAAACGGCACCAAATTTTGACAATTCAAATCAAAGCGCATTCACGCACCAGGCATACGCATACAATCGACAAAGACCACCTTACAATATTTAATACACAGACTGAGGGAAAGAAGTAGTTGTAGAATTCATTGTTGGCAAAAGAGGTGGGTTTTGAAATTGGATTTAAAAGCAGAAATGGTAGGTGTTAGGCGAAGGCAGAGCGGAAGTCTATTCCAGGCTGACGGTCCTGAGACAGCAAAAGAACGCTGGCCAACAGTTGATAGTTTAAATCTAGGGACCTGAAGGGAAAGAATGTCTGAAGCTGAGTGCAAGGTGCGAGTTGGCGTATGAATGCTGATGATGTCGCAAAGATATGATGGAACAGATTGGTGAATAGATTTGTAACACAAGGTATCCAGCTTATGTTCAGTTCTTTTGTTTGCCGCTTCTACCATCAGGTATTGCGGGGACTACCATCAGGTACTGCGGGGACTACCATCAGGTACTGCGGAGACTACCATCAGGTATTGCGGGGACTACCATCAGGTATTGCGGGGAGTACCATCAGGTATCACGGGGAGGCGGACACAAGGGTCAGGTGGGGAGGTGGGCTGTCTCTGTGACTGACAGCCATGAACATGGAGGGTCTGTGTCTCTGTGACTGTCAGGCCATGAACATGGAGGGTCTGTGTGTGTGACTGACAGGCCATGAACATGGAGGGTCTATCTCTGTGACTGACAGGCATGAACATGGAGGGTCTGTGTGGGTGACTGACATGCCATGAACATGGAGGGTCTGTGTCTGTGTGACTGACATGCCATGAACATGGAGGGTGTGTCTCTGTGACTGACATGCCATGAACATGGAGGGTGTGTCTGTGTGACTGACAGGTCATGAACATGGAGGGTCTGTGTGTGTGACTGTCATGCCATGAACATGGAGGGTCTGTGTGTGTGACTGACATGCCATGAACATGGAGGGTCTGTGTGTGTGTGACTGACATGCCATGAACATGGAGGGTCTGTGTGTGTGACTGACATGCCATGAACATGGAGGGTGTGTCTCTGTGACTGACAGGCCATGAACATGGAGGGTGTGTGTGTGTGACTGACAGGCCATGAACATGGAGGGTCTGTCTGTGTGACTGACAGGCCATGAACATGGAGGGTGTGTCTCTGTGACTGACAGGCCATGAACATGGAGGGTGTGTCTGTGTGACTGACATGCCACGAACATGGAGGGTCTGTGTGTGTGACTGACATGCCATGAACATGGAGGGTCTGTGTGTGTGACTGACATGCCATGAACATGGAGGGTGTGTCTGTGTGACTGACAGGCAATGAACATGGAGGGTCTGTGTGTGTGACTGACAGGCCATGAACATGGAGGGTGTGTCTGTGTGACTGACAGGCAATGAACGTGGAGGGTCTTGTGTCTGTGGACTGACAGGCATGAACATGGAGGGTCTGTGTGACTGACATGCCATGAACATGGAGGGTCTGTGTGTGTGACTGACATGCCATGAACATGGAGGGTCTGCCTGTGTGACTGACAGGCTATGAACGTGGAGGGTCTGCTGTGTGACTGACATGCCATGAACATGGATGGTCTGCTGTGTGACTGACATGCCATGAACATGGAGGGTCTGTCTGTGTGACTGACATGCCATGAACATGGAGAGTCTGTGTGTGACTGACAGTCCATGAACATGGAGGGTCTGTGTGACTGACATGCCATGAACATGAAGGGTCTGCCTGTGTGACTGACATGCCATGAACATGGAGGGTCTGTTGTGACTGACATGCCATGAACATGGAGGGTCTGTGTGTGTGACTGACAGGCCATGAACATGGAGGGTCTGTGTCTGTGTGACTGACAGGTCATGAACATGGAGGGTCTGTGTGACTGACATGCCATGAACATGGAGGGTCTGTGTGTGTGACTGACATGCCATGAACATGGAGGGTCTGTCTGTGTGACTGACATGCCATGAACATGGAGGGTCTGTGTGTGTGACTGACATGCCATGAACATGGAGGGTCTGTGTGTGTGACTGACATGCCATGAACATGGAGGGTGTGTGCTGTGTGACTGACAGGCAATGAACATGGAGGGTCTGTGTGTGGACTGACATGCCATGAACATGGAGGGTGTGTTGTGTGACTGACAGGCAATGAACGTGGAGGGTCTGTGTCTGTGTGACTGACAGGCAATGAACATGGAGGGTCTGTGTGACTGACATGCCATGAACATGGAGGGTCTGTCTGTGTGTGACTGACATGCCATGAACATGGAGGGTCTGCTGTGTGACAGGCCATGAACGTGGAGGGTCTGCCTGTGTGACTGACATGCCATGAACATGGAGGGTCTGTCTGTCGTGACTGACATGCCATGAACATGGAGGGTCTGTGTGACTGACATGCCATGAACATGGAGGGTCTGTGTGTGTGACTGACATGCCATGAACATGGAGGGTCTGTGTATGTGTGACTGACATGCCATGAACATGGAGGGTCTGTGTCTGTGTGACTGACAGGTCATGAACATGGAGGGTCTGTGTGACTGACATGCCATGAACATGGAGGGTCTGTGTGTGTGTGTGACTGACATGCCATGAACATGGAGGGTCTGTGTGACTGACAGGCCATGAACATGGAAGGGGTGTCTGTGTGACTGACATGCCATGAACATGGAGGGTCTGTCTGTGTGACTGACATGCCATGAACATGGAGGGTCTGTGTGTGTGACTGACAGGCCATGAACATGGAGGGTCTGTCTGTGTGACTGACAGGCCATGAACATGGAGGGTCTGTGTGTGTGACTGACATGCCATGAACATGGAGGATCTGTGTGTGTGACTGACAGGCCATGAACATGGAGGGTCTGTCTGTGTGACTGACATGCCATGAACATGGAGGGTCTGTGTGTGTGACTGACATGCCATGAACATGGGAGGTGTCTGTGTGTGACTGACAGGCCATGAACATGGAGGGTCTGTGTGTGTGACTGACAGGCCATGAACATGGAAGGGGTGTCTGTGTGACTGACATGCCATGAACATGGAGGGTCTGTGTGTGTGACTACATGCCATGAACATGGAGGGTCTGTGTGTGTGACTGACAGGCCATGAACATGGAGGGTCTGTGTGTGTGACTGACAGGCAATGAACGTGGAGGGTGTGTCTGTGTGACTGACATGCCATGTACATGGAAGGGGTGTCTGTGTGACTGACATGCCATGAACATGGAGGGTCTGTGTCTGTGTGACTGACAGGTCATGAACATGGAGGGTCTGTCTGTGTGACTGACATGCCATGAACATGGAGGGGTGTCTGTGTGACTGACATGCCATGAACATGGAGGGTCTGTGTGTGTGACTGACAGGTCATGAACATGGAGGGTCTGTGTGTGTGACTGACATGCCATGAACATGGAGGGTCTGTGTCTGTGTGACTGACAGGTCATGAACATGGAGGGTCTGTCTGTGTTGACTGACATGCCATGAACATGGAAGGGGTGTCTGTGTGACTGACATGCCATGAACATGGAGGGTCTGTGTGTGTGACTGACAGGTCATGAACATGGAGGGTCTGTGTGTGTGACTGACAGGCCATGAACATGGAGGGTCTGTCTGTGTGACTGACAGGCCATGAACATGGAAGGGGTGTCTGTGTGACTGACATGCCATGAACATGGAGGGTCTGTGTGTGTGACTGACAGGCCATGAACATGGAGGGTCTGTCGTGTGACTGACATGCCATGAACATGGAAGGGGTGTCTGTGTGACTGACATGCCATGAACATGGAGGGTCTGTGTGTGTGACTCACAGGCCATGAACATGGAGGGTCTGTGTGTGTGACTGTCAGGCCATGAACATGGAGGGTCTGTGTGTGTAACTGACATGCCATGAACATGGAGGGTCTGTCTGTGTGACTGACAGGCCATGAACATGGAGGGTCTGTGTGTGTGACTGACATGCCATGAACATGGAGGGTCTGTCTGTGTAACTGACAGGCCATGAACATGGAGGGTCTGTGTGTGTAACTGACATGCCATGAACATGGAGGGTCTGTGTGTGTGACTGACAGGCCATGAACATGGAAGGGGGGTCTGTGTAACTGACATGCCATGAACATGGAGGGTCTGTGTGACTGTCAGGCCATGATCATGGAGGGTCTGTCTGTGTAACTGACATGCCATGAACATGGAGGGTCTGTGTGTGTGACTGACATGCCATGAACATGGAAGGGGTGTCTGTGTGACTGACATGCCATGAACATGGAGGGTCTGTGTGTGTGTGACTGTCAGGCCATGAACATGGAGGGTCTGTCTGTGTAACTGACATGCCATGAACATGGAGGGTCTGTCTGTGTGACTGACAGGCCATGAACATGGAAGGGGTGTCTGTGTGACTGACATGCCATGAACATGGAGGGTCTGTGTGTGTGACTGACAGGCCATGAACATGGAGGGTCTCTGACTGACGTCTTCCATCCAGCGTCTGCGAGATCGTCCTCTTGCTGGGACTGCAGAGAACCTCTGACTGTAGGCTGTGAAATGTGGTTGGTCAGCGGGCATTGTGATCAGGTGGTCAAACCATTTGACCCTCCGCTGCTGGATGTGCTGGTGGGCTGGTGTTGCTTCCACCATTTCCTGTATGATCTCATTTCTCATCAATCATGTCTCTTCGCGTTTTGTTTGCCGCTCTGTGAAGACACCCCGTTTTACAGGCGGTTAATCTTTTTTCCAGAGGTTTTGTTACCGTCCATGTCTGGCACTGGTACGTCAGGGTAGGCAAAATGATTGTGTTAAACAGGTGAGCTTTTGGTCTGCATAGGGATGCTGGGGTGTTTCAAAAGGGGAGCAAGCTGGAAGCTGACATTGTTGGCCTTGTGTGTCCTATGGGGATTGAACTCGACACATCAAATCTTGACTCTGTCATAAAACACCTTTGGCCTACCTGTGACCCCTGACTTATCAGTCAGCGTGACACTCTGTCTAACCAACAGAGCTAAAGAAACCGGGGATAAACAACAACAATAATAATTGTATATTATTATTATTAAAAACAACAACAACAACAAAATGTGGACCACCAGAGGTTAATGCTCTAACCAACTAAGCTAATGAGCCAGTATTTTGCTGCAGCATTGGCATATACCCCCTCGTTTCCCCCCCCCCCCTGTTTTTTTTCTGGCTCAGTCAGGCTTATGGAGAAAACACGTATTTACAATTTGTCCTTGTCCCTCTCTTCACCTTAACACAAACAACTGATGATCATCAGCTACCATAGCAAATTCACAGACACGTTTCAGTCAGAGGTGTAAAACGACTTCTCGGTCTTATGCATGTTGACCTCATGACGAGCACAAGCCTGCACAGATGGAATATGACCGCTTTGAAGGCTGAAGACATACTCGGTCATACAGACAAAAATCCACTTCTTCTGCTGGGCTGGTCTGTATGACTTTGTGTGCTTAGACAGGGAGTGTTTGTGGGAGCTCTAGCCTATGTAAGAAGAAGAAGAAGAGGAGGAGGAGGAGGAGGAAAAGAGGAAGAAAAAGAAGAGGGGAGGAGAGGGAGAAGACAAAGAAGAAGAAGATGATGATGATGATGGAGAAGAAGAAGAAGAAGAACAACAACAACAACAACAACATCAACAAGTTGAAATCATCAGCACACACACACAAAAGAAAAAACACCAGTCATTTTTAACTACCCCTATCTTCTTCTCTCTCTGTCTCTCTCTCTCTCTCTGTCTCCCTCTCTCTCTCTCTCTCTGTCTCTCTCTCTCTCTCTGTCTCTCTCTCTGTGTCTCTCTCAGTGTTTTCACTGTCACTTCAGTTAAAACTGTCACTACAATCAAAACTGTCACTTCAGTGAAAACTGTCACTACTGTAAAAACTGTCACTACAATCAAAACTGTCACTTCAGTGAAAACTGTCACTACTGTAAAAACTGTCACTACAATCAAAACTGTCACTTCAGTGAAAACTTACTTCAGTGTAAACTGTCACTTCAGTGAAAACTGTTACTTCAGTGTAAACTGTCACTTCAGTGAAAATCGTCACTACAGTGAAAACTCACTTCAGTGTAAACTGTCACTTCAGTGAAAACTATCATTTCAGTGTAAACTGTCACTTCAGTGTAAACTGTCACTTCAGTGTAAACTGTCACTTCAGTGAAAAGTGTCACTTTAGTGTAACCTGTCGCTTCAATGAAAACTACCACTACAGTATTTTCACTGTCACTTCAGTGAAAACTGTCACTACAGTGAAAACTACCACTACAGTGTTTTCACTGTCACTTCAGTGAAAACTGTCACTACAGTGAAAACTGTCACTTCAGTAAAAACTGTCACTACAGTGTTTTCACTGTCACTACAATGAAAACTCTCACCACTGTGAAAACTGTCACTTCAGTGAAAATAGTTACTTAATAATATCAAAAATTCTCAAGACAGCGCTTTCCACCAATTCCTCAAAAGAAGTCCTAATTTCAGTCAATTTTTAGACCATGACACCTTCGACTTTACATTTATGCATTCGCGACTCCTCAGTGGTCTACATTTTGATCCAACGTAGTAGTAGCAATAGCAGCAGCACCAACAGCATTTGCAGTAATAACAGTAGTAGCAGCTGCAGCAGTTGTACTGGCAGCAGCAGTAGTACTAATAGTAGTTGTCGCAGTAGTAGTAGTTGTTGTCGCTGTAGTAGTAGTAGTAGTTGTTGTCGCTGTAGTAGTAGTAGTAGCAAAAGTAGTGGAGGAGGAGAGGATGTGGGAAGAAGCAGGAGAAGAATGACGATAAAAGGAAAGAGTCACACATACTTCAGTTTCTCTTTGGAGATGGTCGTTCTGGCGAACTTGCCAAACCCCGTGGTCACACCGTACATCACTGAAACAAAAACATCCAACTCTAACAATGAAGGCATCCACCCTTTCACTGCCCAACATAACAATGAAGGATCCACCCTTTCACTGCCCAACTATAACAATGAAGGCATCCACCCTTTCACTGCCCAACTTAACAATGAAGGCATCCACCCTTTCACTGCCCAACTCTAACAATGAAGGCATCCACCCTTTCACTGCCCAACTCTAACAATGAAGGCATCCACCCTTTCACTGCCAACTTACAATGAAGGCATCCACCTTTCACTGCCCAACTATAACAATGAAGGCATCCACCTTTCACTGCCCAACTATAACAATGAAGGCATCCACCCTTTCACTGCCAACTTAACAATGAAGGCATCCACCCTTTCACTGCCCAACTCTAACAATGAAGGCATCACCTTTCACTGCCCAACTCTAACAATGAAGGCATCACCTTTCATGCCCAACTCTAACAATGAAGGCATCCACCCTTTCACTGCCAACTTAACAATGAAGGCATCCACCCTTTCACTGCCCAACTATAACATGAAGGCATCCACCCTTTCATGCCCAACATAACAATGAAGGCATCCACCTTTCACTGCCCAACTAACAATGAAGGCATCCACCTTTCACTGCCCAACTAACAATGAAGGCATCCACCCTTTTCACTAACAGCCCCTTCTGCCCAACTCTAACAATGAAGGCATCCACCCTTTCACTGCCCAACATAACAATGAAGGCATCCACCCTTCACTGCCCAACTAACAATGAAGGCATCCACCCTTTCACTGCCAACATAACAATGAAGGCATCACCCTTTCACTGCCCAACTCTAACAATGAAGCATCCACCTTTCACTGCCCAACAATAACAATGAAGGCATCCACCCTTTCACTGCCCAACTTAACAATGAAGGCATCCACCCTTTCACTGCCAACTATAACAATGAAGGCATCCACCCTTTCACTGCCAACCTAACAATGAAGGCATCCACCCTTTCATTCCAACAATAACAATGAAGGGATCCACCCTTTCACTGCCCAACTTATACAATGAAGGCATCCACCCTTTCATGCCCAACAATAACAATGAAGGCATCCACCCTTTCACTGCCCAACAATAACAATGAAGGCATCCACCTTTCACTGCCCAACTCTAACAATGAAGGCATCCACCCTTTCACTGCCAACATAACAATGAAGGCATCCACCCTTTCACTGCCCAACTCAACAATGAAGCATCCACCCTTTCACTGCCCAACAATAACAATGAAGGCATCCACCCTTTCACTGCCCAACAAAACAATGAAGGCATCCACCTTTCACTGCCCACATAACAATGAAGGCATCCACCCTTCACTGCCAAAAACAATGAAGGCATCCACCCTTTCACTGCCCAACTAACAATGAAGGCATCCACCCTTTCACTGTCCAACATATAACAATGAAGGCATCCACCCTTTCACTGCCCAACTCTAACAATGAAGGATCCCCTTTCACTGCCCAACTCAACAATGAAGGCATCCACCCTTTCACTGCCAACTCTAACAATGAAGGATCCACCCTTTCACTGCCAACTCTAACAATGAAGGCATCCACCCTTCACTGCCCAACTCTAACAATGAAGGCATCCACCCTTTCACTGCCCAACTCTAACAATGAAGGCATCCACCCTTTCACTGCCCAACTTAACAATGAAGGCATCCACCCTTTCACTGCCAACTCTAACAATGAAGGCACCACCTTTCACTGCAACCTAACAATGAAGGCATCCACCCTTTCACTGCCCAACTTAACAATGAAGGCATCCACCCTTTCACTGCCCAACTTAACAATGAAGGCATCCACCCTTTCACTGCCCAACTCTAACAATGAAGGCATCCACCTTCACGAATCTAAAAGAAGGCACACTTTCCTGCCACTCTAATTGAAGCATCCACCTCACTGCCAACTCACAATGAAGATCCACCCTTTCATGCCAACTTAATGAAGGATCCACCTTTCACTGCCCAACCAACAATGAAGCATCCACCTTTCACTGCCCAACTCTAACAATGAGGCATCCACCTTTCCTGCCAACCTAACAATGAAGGCATCACCCTTTCACTCCCAACTCTAACAATGAAGGCATCACCCTTTCACTGCCCACTAACAATGAAGCATCACCCTTTCACTGCCCAACTCTACAATGAAGGCATCCACCTTCATGCCCAACTAACAATGAAGGCATCCACCCTTTCACTGCCCAACTTAAAATGAAGGCATCCACCCTTTCACTGCCCACTTAACAATGAAGGCATCCACCTTTCACTGCCCAACTAACAATGAAGGCATCCACCTTTCACTGCCCAACTAACATAAGCATCCACCTTTCACTGCCAACTTAACAATGAAGGCATCCACCCTTCACTGCCCAACTTACAATGAAGCATCACCCTTTCACTGCCCAACTCTAACAATGAAGGCATCACCCTTCACTGCAACTCTAACATGAAGGCATCCACCCTTTCACTGCCAACTCTAACAATGAAGGCATCCACCCTTTCACTGCCCAACTCTAACAATGAGCATCCACCTCACTGCCCAACTCTAACAATGAGCATCCACCCTTCACTGCCCAACTCTAACAATGAAGGCATCCACCCTTCACTCCCAACTAACATGAAGGCATCCACCCTTTCACTGCCCAACTCTAACAATGAAGGCATCCACCTTTCACTGCCCAACTAACATGAAGGCATCCACCCTTCACTGCCCAACTTAACAATGAGCATCCACCCTTTCACTGCCCAACCTAACAATGAAGGCATCCACCCTTTCCTGCAACTCAACAATGAAGGCATCCACCCTTTCACGCCCAACTTAACAATGAAGGATCCACCTCATGCTCTAAGAAGATCCACCCTTCACTGCACAACAATGAAATCCACCTTTCACTGAAAATAACATGAACCACTTTACTGCACTACAATGAGCATCCTTATGCAACTACATGAATCACTCATGCAACTATAACATAGCACCACCTTTCACCAACTAAAAGAAGCATCCATTTCAGCAACTAACATAGCATCCACCCTTTCATGCCAAAATACAATAAGGCACCACCTTTGCAAACAGAGCACCCTTACTGCACAATAACAATGAGTCCATTTATGCCTAAAGAAGTCCACTTTATGCAATTAAAAGAAGCACACTTACGCAAAAAAACAATAAGTCCACTTTCTGCAACTAAAAGAGGTCACCTTCACTGCCAACCTAACAATGAAGGCATCACCCTTTCACTGCCCAACATACAAGAAGGATCCACCCTTTCACTGCCAACTTAAAATGAAGGCATCCACCCTTTCATGCCCAACTAACAATGAGCATCCACCCTTTCATGCCCAACTCTACAATGAAGGCATCACCTTTCACTGCCCAACTTAACAATGAAGGCATCCACCCTTTCATGCCCAACTAACAATGAGGCATCCACCCTTTCACTGCCCAACTTACAATGAAGCATCCCCTTCATGCCACTTACAATGAAGCATCACCTTTCATCCAACTAACAATGAGGCATCCACCCTTCATCCCAACTTAACAATGAAGGCATCCCTTTCACTGCACTCAAATGAAGGCATCCACCCTTTCACGCCACTCTAAAATGAAGATCACCCTTTCATGCCCAACTAAAAAAGATCACCTTTCACTGCCAACTTAACATGAACTCCCCTTCATGCCAACTTAAATAAGATCCACTTTCACTGCCACAACTGAAGCATCCATTTCACGCCAACTCTAACAATGAACATCCCCCTTTCACGCCCATCTACAATGGATCACCTTTCATGCCAACAACAATGAAGGCATCCACCCTTTACTGCCCAACTCTACAATGAAGGCATCACTTTCACTGCCCAATAACAATGAGTCCACCTTCATGCCAACTTAAAAGAAGCATCACTTCACTGCCAACTAAAAGAAGATCACCTTTCACTGAACTCTAACAAGAAGCATCCACCCTTTCACGCCCAACTAACATGAGGCATCACCCTTCATGCCAACTCTAACAATGAAGGCATCCACCTTTCACGCCAACTTAACAATGAAGATCCACCCTTTCACTGCCAACTAACAATGAAGGCATCCACCTTTCATGCCCAACTAACATGAAGGATCCACCCTTTCACTGCCCAACTAACAATGAAGGCATCCACCTTTCACTGCCCAACTAACAATGAAGGCATCCACCTTTCACTGCCACTAAATGAAGGCATCACCCTTTCACTGCCCAACTTACAATGAGGCATCCACCTTTCACTGCCCAACTAACAATGAAGGCATCCACCCTTTCACTGCCCAACAAACATGAAGGCATCACCCTTTCACTGCCCAACTAACAATGAAGGCATCCACCCTTTCACTGCCAACCTACAATGAAGGCATCACCTTTCACTGCCCAACTAACAATGAAGGCATCACCCTTTCATGCCAACTTAACAATGAGGATCCACCCTTTCATGCCAACTAACAATGAAGGCATCACCTTTCACTGCCAATCAACAAGAAGGCATCCACCTTTCACTGCCCAACAACAATGAAGGCATCCACCTTTCACTGCCCAACTCTAACAATGAGGCATACCTTTCATGCCCAACTCAACATGAAGGCATCCACCCTTTCATGCCCAACTCAACAATGAGGCACCACCCTTTCACGCCAACTTAACATGAAGGATCCACCCTTTCATGCCCAACTAACAAGAAGCATCCACCTTTCATGCCCAACTAACATGAAGGCATCCACCTTTCATGCCACTAACAATGAAGCATCACTTCTCCACAATAAGGATCCACCCTTTCATGCCCACTCTAACAAGAAGCATCCACCCTTTCACTGCCCACTAACAAGAGGCATCCACCCTTTCATGCCAACTAACAATGAAGCATCCACCCTTCACGCCAACTAACAATGAAGGATCCACCCTTTCACTGCCACTACAATGAAGGCATCCACCCTTTCAGCCCAACCAACAATGAGGATCCACCCTTTCACTGCCACTAACAATGAAGGCATCCACCTTTCATGCCCAACTTAACAATGAAGGCATCCACCCTTTCATGCCAACTACAATGAAGCATCCACCCTTTCACTGCCGCATCCACCCTTTCACTGCCCAACATAACAATGAAGGCATCCACCCTTTCACTGCCCAACTATAACATGAAGGCATCCACCCTTTCACTGCCCAACTAACAATAAGGCATCCACCCTTTCACTGCCCAACTCTACAATGAAGCATCCACCCTTCACGCCCAACCTTCACATGAAGCATCCACCTTTACTGCCCACTTACATGAAGGCATCCACCCTTTCAACTCCCAACTATAACAAATGAAGGCATCCACCCTTTCACTGCCCAACTTAACAATGAAGGCATCCACCCTTCACTGCCCAACTTACAATGAAGGCATCCACCCTTTCATGCCCAACTAACAATGAAGGCATCCACCCTTTCACTCCCAACTTAACAATGAAGGCATCCACCCTTTCACTGCCCAACTTAACAATGAGGCATCCACCCTTTCACTGATGAGCTCCACTTTATGCCAACAACAATGAAGGCATCCACCCTTT
Organism: Monoplex corrugatus; assembly: GCA_030674185.1. NCBI lineage: Eukaryota > Metazoa > Mollusca > Gastropoda > Littorinimorpha > Ranellidae > Monoplex > Monoplex corrugatus. Next base: position 93,063,090 of record CM060312.1, read on the forward strand.
CACTGCCCAACATAACAATGAAGGCATCCACCCTTTCACTGCCCAACATAACAATGAAGGCATCCACCCTTTCAGCCCAATAAACAATGAAGGCATCCACCCTTTCACTGCCCAACTTAACAATGAAGGCATCCACCCTTTCACTGCCCAACTTAACAATGAAGGCTCCACCCTTTCACGCCCAACATAACATAGATCCACCCTTTCATGCCCAACTATAACAATAAGCATCACCCTTTCCACCCAACATAACAATGAAGGCATCCACCCTTCACTGCCCACAATAACAATGAAGGATCCACCCTTTATGCCCAACAATAACAATGAAGGATCCACCCTTTCATGCCAACTAACAATGAAGGCATCCACCCTTTCATGCCCAACAATAACAATGAAGGCATCCACCCTTCACTGCCCAACAATAACAATGAAGGCATCCACCCTTTCACTGCCCAACATAACAATGAAGCATCCACCCTTTCACTGCCCAACATAACAATGAACATACACTTTCACTCCCACTAACAATAAGATCACCTTTCACTGCCCAACAAACAATGAAGCATCCACCTTTCACTGCCCAACTATAACAATAAGGCATCCCCCTTTCACTGCCCAACAATAACAATAAAGGCATCCACCCTTTCACTGCCCAACATAACAATGAAGGCATCCACCCTTTCACTGCCCAACTATAACAATGAAGCATCCACCCTTCAGCCCACTTAACAATGAACATCCACCCTTTCACTGCCCAACAATAACATGAGCATCACCTTTCACTGCCCAACTAACAATGAAGGCATCCACCCTTTCACTGCCCAACATAACAATGAAGGCACCACCTTTCACTGCCAACTTAACAAGAAGGCATCCACCCTTTCACTGCCCAACTATAACAATGAGCATCCACCCTTTCACTGCCCAACTCTAACAATGAAGGCATCCACCCTTTCACTGCCAACCTAACAATGAAGGCATCCACCCTTCACTGCCAACTATAAAAGAAGGCATCCACCCTTTCACTGCCCAACTATAACAATGAAGGCATCCACCCTTTCACTGCCAACTTAACAATGAAGGCATCCACCCTTTCACTGCACAACCTAACAATGAGGCATCCACCCTTTCACTGCCCAACTCTAACATGAAGGCATCCACCCTTTCACTGCCCAACTCTAACAATGAAGGCATCCACCCTTTCACTGCCCAACTCTAACAATGAAGGCATCCACCCTTTCACTGCCCAACAATAACAATGAAGGCATCCATCCTTTCACTGCCCAACTATACGCGCGCTCGTAACAATGAAGGCATCCACCCTTTCACTGCCCAACTATAACAATGAAGGCATCCACCCTTTCACTGCCCAACTCTAACAATGAAGGCATCCACCCTTTCACTGCCCAACTCTAACAATGAAGGCATCCACCCTTTCACTGCCCAACTCTAACAATGAAGGCATCCACCCTTTCACTGCCCAACTCTAACAATGAAGGCATCCACCCTTTCACTGCCCAACCATACCTACCAGCTTCCTTCAAAACATTAACTTTTCAACTTTCCAATCCTATCTACCAGCTTCCTTCAAAACATTAACTTTTCAACTTTCCAATCCTATCTACCAGCTTCCTTCAAAACATTAACTTTTCAACTTTCCAATCCTATCTACCAGCTTCCTTCAAAACATTAACCTTTTAACTTTCCAATCCTATCTACCAGCTTCCTTCAAAACATTAACTTTTCAACTTTCCAATCCTATCCACCAGCTTCCTTCAAAACATTAGCATTTTAACTTTCCCATCGTATCTACCAGCTCCCTTCAAAACATTAACCCTTTAACTTTCCAATCCTGTCCACCAGCTTCCTTCAAATCATTAACCCTTTAACTTTCCAATCCTATCCACCAGCTTACCATGAAACATTTTCACTCCACCATCCTATCAGCCAGCTTGTTACAAAACATTAACCCTTTTGCCCCCCCCCCCCCCCACCTTATCTACCAGCTTCCCTCAAAGCACTTTTCACTCTCCCACCCTGAGAAACAACGTCGTTTCAGAAAAATGAGAGTTGTTCCGTCCCCTGCATGTCCGTGTGGAGAGTCAGAGCTGGACACGAACCACACCCCACAGGTGTGCAGGAATCTCTGGCTGCTGAGGGAGATGTGGTCACAGCCGACCATCCTTAAAGACAAACTGTAAGGGCCTCTGATGTTTTGCAGACGACAGCCAACTTTATTCCGAGAGCTGGTTTTTAGGTGTAACGGAAATGAAAAGGAGACTCCCCCACCCCACCCCACCCTATTCACCATCTTTCCACAAAACAAATAACCCTTTAATTCCCTAACCTGTACACACCAGCTTCCTACGAAATATCATTTTTTTCACTCCCGGATCCTCACCCTATCCACCAGCTTCATACAAAACATTAACCCTTTCACTCTCTCACTCTACCCACCAGCTTATCTACCAAACATTAACCCTTTGGCTCCCACACCCGAGAGAAGCTGGTGGATGGAGTGAGGGAGTAAAAGGGTTAAGTTTTTGCAGTTGGTAGATAGGGTGCAGGAGTCAAAGGGTTAATTCTTTCACTTCCTCACCTTTTCCACCAGCTTCCTACAAAGCATTGCACTCCCTCACCCTATTCATATATACACACACACATATATATATGTATACATGTACATATATATATGTATATATACGTATATGTATGTATGTATATGTATATATACATATGTATGTATACATATATATACATATATGTATGTGTGTGTGCATACAAGACGTTTGTGATTTTATATATATCAATACATATATATATATAATATATATATATATATATATATATATATATATATATATATATATATATATATTACTTGTCTGTGTGTAATAAACGCTAGTATAAAACAAGCACACAAGTGTCTACGTGTACAAGCATGCATGTACAAAGACAAACAAGTACGTCAGAAGGAAGACATGTAGCCACCCAGAGAGACAGACAGGTAAATAAACAGGTGGGCGGACAGGTAAACTACCTTTGTCACTTGCAAGGATCTCATCCACCAGCTCTCGGGCTTTCAGCACCTTCTGTTCGGCCTCCACTGTTAGCTGTTACAGACACACAGTGACACTGGTTTGTTGGTCACACACACACACACACACACACACACACACACACACACACACACAGAGAGAGAGAGAGAGAGAGAGAGAGAGATACACACACACACTTACATACACATACACACACATACACACATACATATACACACATACACATACATTACACACACGCACGCACATACACATACATTACACAAACACGCACACACATATATGTACACGTACATTACACACACACGCACAGACACACACACACACACATACACGTACATTACATACACACGCACAGACACACATATATAGACGTATATTATACACATACATTACACACACACACACGCGCGCGCGCGCAGACATACACAAAAAAATGTCAAATATGACGATGATGATAATGATGATGAGAATGATAATAACATTGATATTAATAATAATTATGATAATAATAACGACAGTGATATTAATAATGATAATCTGCACAGCACTTCATGTCACAAGAGCTGTAAACGCCTTCATGCAACCGTTAAGTGGCAATGATCACAAAGGCAGAGCGTACAACACTTAATATGCACATACCATCTTTCATTTATAACACTATGGGAACACGCCTTAATTTCATCCATTATAACACTATAGGAACAAGTCTTAATTTCATCCATTATAACACTATAGGAACACGCCTTAATTTCATCCATTATAACACTATAGGAACAAGCCTTAATTTCATCTATTATAACACTATAGGAACAAGCCTTAAGTTCATCTATTATAACACTATAGGAACAAGCCTTAATTTCATCCATTATAACACTATAGGAACAAGCCTTAAGTTCATCTATTATAACACTATAGGAACAAGCCTTAAGTTCATCCATTATAACACTATAGGAACACGCCTTAATTTCATCCATTATAACACTATAGGAACACGCCTTAATGTCATCCATTATAACACTATAGGAACACGCCTTAATTTCATCCATTATAACACTATAGGAACACGCCTTAATTTCATCCATTATAACACTATAGGAACACGCCTTAATTTCATCCATTATAACACTATAGGAACACGCCTTAATTTCATCCATTATAACACTATAGGAACACGCCTTTAATTTCATCCATTATAACACTATAGGAACAAGCCTTAATTTCATCCATTATAACACTATAGGAACACGCCTTAATTTCATCCATTATAACACTATAGGAACAAGTCTTAATTTCATCCATTATAACACTATAGGAACACGCCTTTAATTTCATCCATTATAACACTATAGGAACAAGCCTTAATTTCATCCATTATAACACTATAGGAACAAGCCTTAATTTCATCCATTATAACACTATAGGAACAAGCCTTAAGTTCATCCATTATAACACTATAGGAACAAGCCTTAATTTCATCCATTATAACACTATAGGAACAAGCCTTAAGTTCATCCATTATAACACTATAGGAACAAGTCTTAATTTCATCCATTATAACACTATAGGAACAAGCCTTAATTTCATCCATTATAACACTATAGGAACAAGTCTTAATTTCATCCATTATAACACTATAGGAACAACCCTTAATTTCATCCATTATAACACTATAGGAACAAGCCTTAATTTCATCCATTATAACACTATAGGAACAACCCTTAATTTCATCCATTATAACACTATAGGAATAAGCCTTGATTTCATCCATTATAACACTATAGGAACAAGCCTTAATTTCATCCATTATAACACTATAGGAACAAGCCTTAATTTCATCCATTATAACACTATAGGAACACGCCTTAATTTCATCCATTATAACACTATAGGAACAAGCCTTAATTTCATCCATTATAACACTATAGGAACACGCCTTTAATTTCATCCATTATAACACTATAGGAACAAGCCTTAATTTCATCCATTATAACACTATAGGAACACGCCTTAATTTCATCCATTATAACACTATAGGAACAAGTCTTAATTTCATCCATTATAACACTATAGGAACACGCCTTTAATTTCATCCATTATAACACTATAGGAACAAGCCTTAAGTTCATCCATTATAACACTATAGGAACACGCCTTAATTTCATCCATTATAACACTATAGGAACAAGCCTTAAGTTCATCCATTATAACACTATAGGAACAAGCCTTAATTTCATCCATTATAACACTATAGGAACAAGCCTTAATTTCATCCATTATAACACTATAGGAACAAGCCTTAATTTCATCCATTATAACACTATAGGAACAAGCCTTAATTTCATCCATTATAACACTATAGGAACAAGCCTTAATTTCATCCATTATAACACTATAGGAACAAGCCTTAATTTCATCCATTATAACACTATAGGAACAAGCCTTAATTTCATCCATAATAACACTATAGGAACAAGCCTTAATTTCATCCATTATAACACTATAGGAATAAGCCTTGATTTCATCCATTATAACACTATAGGAACAAGCCTTAATTTCATCCATTATAACACTATAGGAACAAGCCTTAATTTCATCCATTATAACACTATAGGAACAAGCCTTAATTTCATCCATTATAACACTATAGGAACACGCCTTAATTTCATCCATTATAACACTATAGGAACAAGCCTTAATTTCATCCATTATAACACTATAGGAACACGCCTTAATTTCATCCATTATAACACTATAGGAACAAGCCTTAAGTTCATCCATTGTAACACTATAGGAACACGCCTTGATTTCATCCATTATAACACTATAGGAACAAGTCTTAATTTCATCCATTATAACACTATAGGAACACGCCTTGATTTCATCCACTCAATCTCTCATTCATGTGTACAGAATTCATTCCCCTGATGAATGATATACATATTCTATTTTGTCCCTCATTCAAGACATTAAATTTACAAGCCTGCATTTAACCCTTTAACCACTCGTTCGTACGCTCTACATCCCTTCACACAATACTTAATTAATGCAAGCATTCCATGTTATTTCTCATTTCTCATTGTGCAAAAAACAGGAAAACTGGCTGTTAACTGGCTATTAATACATGTAATGAATACATGTACAATACGTCATCTCACAAGAGCCCAAGGCGAGTTACATAAACATGAGAGACAAAGACAGACGTTGTCAAACACACACATGTCAACGCCTACCCTGCTGATGAAAACAGATGTGCCATAACACAATGGTAAATAAGTAATGAAAAAGAATTGTAATAAGATATCCACTTCATATGCAAAAACAGAATGAGAATAGAAAACAATGTAATAGAAAACAATGTAAGCTCTTTCCAAAACATCAAAAGAGGAGTCAGACAGGGTTGTGTTTTGTCACCAGATCTGTTTTCACTTTACAGCGAAAACATCATGAGAAACCTAGAAGAAGACCCTGGATTAAAGGTTGGAGGGAAAATGATAAACAACATTCGATGCGCAGATGGCACTGTGCTAATTGCCGAAAATGAAAGGGACCTGCAAAACCTTGTGAATATACTAGAAATAGAAAGCAAAGGTAAGGAGCTGGAACCAAACAGCAGGAAGACTGAAGTCATGGTGATCAGTAAAAAACATGAAATCCCCTCAGGCAAAATAACAGCAAATGGCACAACCTTGACACAGGGTGATAAATTCAAATACCTGGGAACGATCATTTCATCAGACGGCAGATGCACATCAGAAATAGCCGGCAGAATCGACCAAGCCAAAACAGCATTCAAGAAGATGACAAGCATTCTTACCAACAAATGCCTATTAATTAACATCAGGAAGAGAGTTCTTGAATGTTATATAGAACCAATACTGTTGTACGGATGCGAGGCGTGGACAGTCAACAAGCAAAGCCAGGACAAGATTGAGGCAGCCGAGATTGGTTTCTGAGAAGAATGTTGAGAGTTCCATGGACAGCAAGGAGGACAAACGAGACAGTCTTGATGGAGGCAGACACAAGTAGATCACTCATAAGGAAGATTAGGAAAAGACAGGCAAATTTATAGGCCATTTTATGAGGAAGGGGGATTTGGAGCACCTGGTCACAACGGGAAAGCTGGGGGGAAAGAGAGCATCACCCGGGGAGAGAATGCTGGACAGACTTGCAGAATGGCTGGGGATGAGGAGAGTGGGGGAGATGCTAGGGGCAACGAGAGATAGAGACAGATGGAAGTCCATGATCGCCAACGCCATGCGGCAAGTAACCTGATGATGATGATGATGCAAAACAGTCATATAAAAAGAATCTCTCATATCTCTCTCTCTCTCTCTCTCACACACACACACACACACATTACAATGTTGTCCATGGGGTATGGATGATAAGAATGTTGTCCATGGGGTATGGATGATAAGAATGTTGTCCATGGGGTATGGATGATAAGAATGTTGTCCATGGGGCATGGATGATAAGAATGTTGTCCATGGGGTAAGGATGATAAGAATGTTGTCCATGGGGTATGGATGATAAGAATGTTGTCCATGGGGTATGGATAAGAATGTTGTCCATGGGGTATGGATGATAAGAATGTTGTCCATGGG
>CM060312.1:93075755-93098255 GCA_030674185.1 Monoplex corrugatus
CACACACACACACACACACACACACACACACACACACACACACACACACACACACACACACACACACATCCGCGCCGCACACACATATATGTGACGGAAAAGATTTTAAGACGTATTCCATTTCTTTTTGAGAAGAAATCTATTTTTAAATTGATACACACACACACACACACACACACACACACACACACACACACACACACACACACACACACACACACACACACACACACACACACACACACACACCCAAAATCGTTTAAAAATGAATTTCAGCTCTTACCGTCTTGGAACCATGATTGGAGACATGTTTACCCTAAAAACAAAAGTGGAATCCAAACCCAGATGAAAAACACAAGGTTTACAGGGAAAACAAAGGAAGAAAAGGAGTTTAAAACCCAATACGAAAAGATAAAAACATTTGAAACAAACCCTTACCAAAGAGGTGAAGCAATAAAAACAACAACAACAACAACAACCAACAACAACAACAACAACAATCAGAAGTACAAAGGAGGGAGTGGAATATGGCGGAAGCAGGGGAGCTGACCGTACATTTAAAGCAGACACAATAATCAAATGAATGTGATCTATAAAATGAAGAATGTGATACATAAAGCTTGCGGATCTAAGGTACATAATTATCAAGCAGGATAGGATAGGGTAGGATAGGTAGGATAGGATAGGATAGGATAGGATGGACAGGTAGGTAGGGTAGGGATAGGGTAGGAATAGGATAAGGATAGGGTAGGATAGAGTAGGATAGGATTGGGTAGGATTGGATAGGATTGGGTAGGATGGGATAGGATAGTCAGGATAGGATAAGGTAGGGTAGGATAGAGTAGGATAGGAACAGGGTAGGTAGGTTAGGAGTAGGATAGGATAAGGTAGGGTAGGATAGAGTAGGATAGGATAAGGTAGGTAGGATAGAGTAGATAGGATAAGGTAGGGTAGGATAGGATAAGGATAGGTAGGATAGAGTAGGATAGGATAAGGTAAGATAGGATAGAGTAGGATAGGATAAGGTAGGGTAGGATAGAGTAGGATAGGATAAGGTAGGTAGGATGAGTAGGATAGGATAGAGTAGGATAGGATAAGGTAAGGTAGGATAGAGTAGGACAGGATAGGACAGGATAGGATAGGATAGAATAGGAAAGGAAATTACAGACTATGGAGGGTAGGAATAGCTTTACACATGGATTATAAGATACAGGATACGGTACATAGCTACACTAGCAATAGATGCTAGCAGTACTGGTTGTGATATATGAACATATAGCGTAATGATATGATAAGATCGCTGTATAAGGATAAAGGACATAATAGTAACGAATGACATTAGACGATAACATGATATATGATAAGATCGTGTAACACTGGTATATGAGACATACATATGATAACTGACATGGGCTATGACGATAACATGAATATGATAAGATCGCTGTATACATGGTATGATGAGACATTACATATGATAACTGAATGACATATATGACGATAACATATAAATGATAAGATGCTGTATACATGGTATAATGAGACATTACATATGATAATTGACATGACATATATGACATAACATGATATATGATAAGATCGCTGTAACACTGGTTGATGAGACATACATATGATATTGACATGACATATGACGTAATGATATATGATAGATCGCTGTATACACTGTATGATGATACATTACATATATTGACATGACATATATGACGATAATGATATATGATAAGATCGCTGTATACACTGGTATAATGAGACATTACATGATACGATAATTGACATGACAAAATAACTGCCTGATACAATATGACATATATGATATGATGTAGTATGAGATGATGTGATGTGATATGATGTGATGTGATTATTGATGTGATGTGATGTGATGTGATGTGACGTTACACGATATGATGCGATACGCAGTGATACGATTACATACGATACAGTTCGATACGATATGATATGATGTGATATGATATACTATGATAACATTTCAGATATATGATATGATATATATAATATAATATATGATATGATATGATATGATATGATATGATACATGATATGATATATGATATATGATATGATATGATGTGATATGATATGTATGATATGATATATAATGATATATGCTACGATACATGATATGATGTTATATATATGTATATACCTTATATCTATATCTGTATATACACACACACACACACACACACACACACACACACACACACACACACAATATATATATATATATGATATGGGATATACAGTATGATGTACAATACAACAATACAATACAATATTTTATTTGTATAGCGCAAAATCTTGATAAAATCAAATCTAAGCGCTAAAACAGACACACACGCACGCACGCACACACACACCACACACACACACACACACACACACACACACACACACACAACACACACACACACACACACACACACACACACGCACACGCACACGCACACGGCTAAAATGGGGAGAAAGAATAAAAGCAATGGAAAATTATAGAGAGCATATTATATACAATTATATATTACAATGTGATATACTATACAGTGATATTTGATACATGATTTGACATAATCTGATCTTATTGATCAGGCATGACATGATGCGATATTAATACGATATCAGCATGACTACATGCAATATATAACGGTACATATATCATCACGTCAATCAAATGATACTCTTCATACCAACTTATATAGAAACTCACACAAAATACCTCACAATCATTATCATAACCCTTATCTTTCAATACTCATGTCACAAACTAATAAAGCCAACAACAATAAAAGCGATGGCTTGGGAATTTTCGCCCTCAACACTAACAGGCTCAGTCTTACCCAGAGCTGAGCGCGCTATGGCTCGTTGGGAAGACGAACCCAAATTCGAGTTTCATTTACTAGACGGATGCGTCAAAGAGGGTATTGCTCAAATTTCCTTACCACCATGGCAGGTGTCGGTATTTCTCGGTATCTCTGGCTGATGCTAGGATATCTTATGAAAAGAAAGTTAGTGGACAGCCTCGTCACGTCATCTGTCCGAAACTGGCCTCGATAGGTCATCACTGTTAGATTTGATTTTATCAAGATTTTGCGCTATATAAATATTGTAATTATTATTATTATTACTGTTATCCCCATTCTTACGCGTCAACGTAGTACTGTGAAACATTGTTCCACATTCTGTGGTCCTACATGTCTTGCTGTCTTAGTGACCTCGGCCAGTTTCGGTGAGTCTGGGGGTGTGTTGGAGAAGCGAAACGAGCGGCTTGTGGGTAGTGACACACAAACGGAACAAAAGACGAGACAGCACACACAGAAAAAGCACAGATTGAACAAGCAGATACTGCAGAGAAAAGCCAGGCTGGGATACAATACACGAGCAAAGGAATGAGGACCAGTGATGAAACAGGGGAAAGGAAAGGAAATAAATGAATAAATAAATAAATAAAAATAAATAAACAAATAAAGAAAGAAATGACCAAACTTACGTCTGTGGGTGTCTTGACACTGGAGGCTGGACTGATATTCAAGTCAAGGAGGATTTTTTTCTTCTTTTTTGATTGTCAGCATCATCGTTGTTCTTTAGGCGATTTACCCCTGTATGTTGTACCAGGCCAATCTCATACACACACACACACACACACACACACACCCCACACACACACACACACACACACACACACACACATACAACACACACACACACACACACACATACACACATGAGCGCGTGTATACACACACATACACACACTCCCACACACATATTTATGCAAGGACGCATACACATACATGCATACCAGCGCACGAACACATACACACACATACATGTGTATGCAAAGATGTATACGCCTGTATACAACCTCTCGCGCGTACACACACACACACACACACACACACACACACACACACACACACACACACACACACACACACACACACACACACACACACAGAGTAGTTTAGAACCTAAAAGGATACATTTTCTCCTCCACATAGACGATTTCAGCAGGGGCGGTAACCGGACTAGACATGTCACTCTCCAACACTGAAACACAATTAGCAATCAGTGAGTCATTGCCATCCCATGAGCCGATAAAGGCTCCTTCAGTACAAGCGACATCACCACATTTTGCAAACATTTCCCACACTACGATCAGAGAGTTGTAGGATGTCAGAGAGCGTTTTACCAAGATGTCAACTTTTACAGAATGTCTTTACTACGATGGCAACCTTTACAGTGTGTCTTTACCATGATGTCAACCTTTACAGTGTGTCTTTACCATGATGTCAACCTTTACAGTGTGTCTTTACCATGATGTCAACCTTTACAGTGTGTCTTTACCATGTCAACCTTACATGTGTCTTTACCAGACACCTTACAGTGTGTCTTTACCATGATGTCAACCTTTACAGAGTGTCTTTACCAAGATGTCAACCTTTACAGTGTGTCTTTACCAAGATGTCAACATTTACAGAGTGTCTTTACCATGATGTCAACCTTTACAGTGTGTCTTTACCATGATGTCAACCTTTACAGTGTGTCTTTACCATGATGTCAACATTTACAGAGTGTCCATACCAAGATGTCAACCTTTACAGTGTGTCTTTACCATGATGTCAACCTTTACAGAGTGTCTTTACCAAGATGTCAACCTTTACAGTGTGTCTTTACCAAGATGTCAACATTTACAGAGTGTCTTTACCATGATGTCAACCTTTACAGTGTGTCTTTACCATGATGTCAACCTTTACAGTGTGTCTTTACCATGATGTCAACATTTACTGAGTGTCCATACCAAGATGTCAACCTTTACAGTGTGTCTTTACCATGATGTCAACCTTTACAGAGTGTCTTTACCATGATGTCAACATTTACAGAGTGTCCATACCATGATGTCAACCTTTACAGTGTGTCTTTACCATGATGTCAACATTTACAGAGTGTCCATACCAAGATGTCAACCTTTACAGTGTGTCTTTACCATGATGTCAACCTTTACAGTGTGTCTTTACCATGATGTCAACCTTTACAGAGTGTCCATACCAAGATGTCAACCTTTACAGTGTGTCTTTACAATGATGTCAACCTTTACAGAGTGTCCATACCATGATGTTAACCTTTACAGAGTGTCTTTACCATGATGTCAACCTTTACAGAGTGTCCACACCATGATGTCAACCTTTACAGAGTGTCCATACCAAGATGTCAACCTTTACAGTGTGTCTTTACAATGATGTCAACCTTTACAGAGTGTCCATACCATGATGTTAACCTTTACAGTGTGTCTTTACCATGATGTCAACCTTTACAGAGTGTCCACACCATGATGTCAACCTTTACAGTGTGTCTTTACCATGATGTCAACCTTTACAGTGTCCATACCATGATGTTAACCTTTACAGAGTGTCTTTACCATGATGTCAACCTTTACAGAGTGTCCACACCATGATGTCAACCTTTACAGTGTGTCTTTACCATGATGTCAACCTTTACAGAGTGTCCATACCATGATGTCAACCTTTACAGTGTGTCTTTACCATGATGTCAACCTTTACAGTGTGTCTTTACCATGATGTCAACCTTTACAGTGTGTCTTTAGCATGATGTCAACCTTTACAGTGTGTCCATACCATGATGTCAAACTTTACACAGTGTCCATACCATGATGTCAACCTTTACACAGTGTCCATACCATGATGTCAACCTTTACACAGTGTCCATACCATGATGTCAACCTTTACACAGTGTCCATACCATGATGTCAACCTTTACACAGTGTCCATACCATGATGTCAACCTTTACGTTTTTATTTTCAGTTTCTCAAGATGGCTTCTCTGCGCTCGGAATAAATTCCATATGCGCTGACGCCACATATACCATGTGATGGAGAAGATCCAAAATGATCATGGCACAAGCCTTAAGCCAGGACATAAACCCATGAGCTGGCCAGGTTCTGAGGTCCTACCTAGCGTGTGGGTTTTGTATCTTACACTTTGTATCAGTCTGTCACTGGAACAATCTTGGTTACATTGTAATGACGTGTGTGTCCAAGTATTTCGTCTTCAATAAATAATGAAACAAATGAATAAATAAATAGAACTAAAACATACAAGAGAAAAAACGACTTAATTGAATGCAAACACAGGTACCCATTAACTGTAAACATGTCTCACATCACACAAAGCCCACCAATCAATACTACACATAGCCTTTGCTGCCATCAGCATGATGAAAATAACATCTCTAATTATAAGCCCCTGTCTGTCATCCATCTCCAAGGAAAAAGGGAAAGGTAGATAACTAATCAATAAGAAATAAGAAATAACAGAAGACAAACACACACACACACACACACACACACACACACACACACACACACACACACACACACACACATACACATACACACATACATAAGCACTCATATCCACACATCACAATGGCCAACAACAATGCATTGAATCACACAAGTAAACATACCACAACACAACACAACAAAACAAAACAAAAAACAAAACAAAACAAGAGCAAAAGGGAAACACGCAAAAAGGAAACATATACACGTACAAAGAAACACACACACACATCAACCAACACACACACACACATCAACCAACACAGACACACACATCAACCAACACACACACACACATCAACCAACACACACACACACATCAACCAACACAGACACACACATCAACCAACACAGACACACACATCAACCAACACAGACACACACATCAACCAACACAGACACACACATCAACCAACACAGACACACACATCAACCAACACACACACACACATCAACCAACACAGACACACACATCAACCAACACAGACACACACATCAACCAACACACACACACATCAACCAACACAGACACACACATCAACCAACACACACACACATCAACCAACACAGACACACATCAACCAACACACACACACATCAACCAACACACACACACATCAACCAACACACACACACATCAACCAACACAGACACACACATCAACTAACACAGACACACACATCAACCAACACACACACACACATCAACCAACACAGACACACACATCAACCAACACAGACACACACATCAACCAACACAGACACACACATCACCTAACACAGACACACACATCAACTAACACAGACACACACATCAACCAACACAGACACAAAAGAAGACAAAACAATGTAAAATGTAGACAAATATCTTGACAAATTTCAAGATACACAGACAGCATTCAACAAACTGACCACAAACACACATACAGACAGTGTAACAATCTACCCCATTCTCCAGTTGTCTTTTCCTTTTCTTCAATTTTCCATTATCTCTTTTTCAAGAGAAACTGAAACAAATTCCATTCCACACTGTAAGAGTGTGCGCAGTTTTACTTTTGAGATGATACCAATGTTGGTCTGATTAATGATAGCTCTTGTTTTTCCTTTCATAGTAGATTTTCAATCGCTTCCTCTATCTAGATCTATCCTTTTTGAATAGGACGTTCAATGGCATGATGCCTCATTTGGTCTTTCCCGGATGGAGACTTTTTGTTGTAGTGGCATTGCTTGCAAGTTTGTCGGCCCGTTCATTTCCCTTACCACGAGCGTGTCCGGGGCAGTAGATCCACGTGAGATTTTGTAGGTCGATACTGCTCATTGCTTTGTGTCATTCTGGGATTTTACTCCATTTTGTACTTACTGAAGTAGATTCATTGTATCAGTCAGGATGAAGGTTTGGCTTTCTTTCATTTCATCATCCAGAGAAGTTAACCATTGGAGTGCATGTGTGACCGCTTTATTTCCATTGTTAGACTGGAGGTTGTGATATCATATGTAGCGTTTTCTTCATGTTTGGTGTTTCCATTCTGTTTGACTATGAAGTCACATCCAGATTTGTTATAGGTGACTGAGCCATCCGTGTACATAATTACATCTTTGGGGTTGCAGCTAAATTGCTCCATAAGTAGCTGAATTTCTGCATCTACGTTCCATTCTGGCCATCCGCGACAGTGTCTCCCTGGACTTTTTGGTATGATTGTTTTGAATAGGTTTTTGAAACGGTTTGGATGTTTTCCCCATTTCTTTGTCCCTTTGAGTTCTGTCAGTCTTGTTTCTGGGAATTGTGGCCTGCTCCTGTAATCCAGCTACTTGGGGATTTGAGATGGGGACAGCTTGTGGACAGGGGTCATGCCTGAAGGTGTGCAATGTCAGTCGGGTGTCTGCACTAAGCCCAGTATCAACATGGACCACTGGAGGGAGCCCCGGGTCCCAGATTATCTAAGGAGAACCGCACTAAGCCATGCTGTCTACCTTTAAAGAGCATCCACACCAAGATGTCAACCTTTCACACACTGAATCTTACAACAGCAGAAAACCAATCAATCACAGATACACAAATCCAAACCAATATTGCTCGAAAGCATAAGGATAAGAAGAAACTATCTATTCGTATAATGTACTCCGGTTTGCGCTCGTTTTAACCCCAAAGGTGTTTGCGCTCATTTTAACCCCAAAGGCGTTATTAGCACATAATCTAATTTATTTAACATGGTTTTCAGAGATTTGATATCAAGCTGAATTTGCTTTATGAGAGATGTGCAAGTCAGTTGTATTGTCTTCTTGTTGCTTGTTTGTAAAACCTAGGGCGTCTGACACAACTTTAAATTCCTACATGAAAAAGATGTACAACATTCATGCACAGATACAGACACATTAATAAAACTAACTGCATTATAAGAGTAATGGGGCAACCACGATCAATAACCACCTCTAATACAACAACACTAGTAATAATGATAATGAAATATTACTGATACAAGCACCGCTGCAGACAAACAAACTAGCAAACAAACAAATCAAATACACACACGCGCACGCACGAGCAAACGAACAAAAACAAAGACAAACAAACAAACGAAAATCCGTTACGTGGCAACACTGAAAGCACACCATTTACGGTACTGAGAGAACAGCCAACACATTTGTATGGCAACATGTAGACACATACGTGGAAACCAGCTGTTACTAACACCACAGCAGCTCCAATACTGAAATTTGGTTATCCGAGCAAGCCAGGTGATTGTGAGAAACGGCACAATATGTGCAATTACTTACAACACTGAATTAATGAACATCACTGTTATAACTCGCACATCGTCGTTACCAGCTTTCATACCGCACGCGCTGTGCGACCTCAATAATATTCCGTTCATCCCTGGGACATCTCTGTCTGTCTATTTTTCTGTATCCGTTTGTATGGCTTTATCAGTTTGTCTGTCTTTCTCTTCTTTCTCCTTTCTTTTCTCTGTCTTTCTCTTTCTTTTGTCTGTCTTTCTCTGTCTTTCTTTCTTTTGTCTGTCTTTCTCTCTCAGTTTATGTGTATGTCTGTTTATGTCTCTCAGTTCGTCTCTTTGTCTGTCTCTCTTTATCACTTGTTCCTCTACTGGTGCCTACAGAAATGGGAGGTCTCTATCACCTTGTTCCTCTACTGGTGCCTACAGAAATGAGAGGTCTCTATCACCTTGTTCCTCTCTATTACCTTGTTCCTCTCTATCACCTTGTTCCTCTCTATCACCTTGTTCCTCTCTATCACCTTGTTCCTCTCTATCACCTTGTTCCTCTCTATCACCTTGCTCCTCTCTATTACCTTGTTTCTCTATTACCTTGTTCCTCTCTATCACCTTGTTCCTCTCTATCACCTTGTTCCTCTCTATTACCTTGTTCCTCTCTATCACCTTGTTCCTATCACCTTGTTCCTCTCTATCACCTTGTTCCTCTCTATCACCTTGCTCCTATCACCTTGTTCCTCTCTATCACCTTGTTCCTCTCTATCACCTTGTTCCTCTCTATCACCTTGTTCCTCTCTATCACCTTGTTCCTCTCTGTCACCTTGTTCCTCTCTGTCACCTTGTTCCTCTCTGTCACCTTGTTCCTCTCTGTCACCTTGTTCCTCTCTATCACCTTGTTCCTCTCTATCACCTTGTTCCTCTCTGTCACCTTGTTCCTCTCTATCACCTTGTTCCTCTCTATCACCTTGTTCCTCTCTATCACCTTGTTCCTCTCTATCACCTTGTTCCTCTCTTCACCTTGTTCCTCTCTATCACCTTGTTCCTCTCTGTCACCTTGTTCCTCTCTGTCACCTTGTTCCTCTCTGTCACCTTGTTCCTCTCTGTCACCTTGTTCCTCTCTGTCACCTTGTTCCTCTCTGTCACCTTGTTCCTCTCTATCACCTTGTTCCTCTCTATCACCTTGTTCCTCTCTGTCACCTTGTTCCTCTCTATCACCTTGTTCCTCTCTGTCACCTCTCTTGTATTTCCTCTCTGTCACCTTGTTCCTCTCTATCACCTTGTTCCTCTCTTCACCTTGTTCCTCTCTGTCACCTTGTTCCTCTCTATCACCTTGTTCCTCTCTATCACCTTGTTCCTCTCTGTCACCTTGTTCCTCTCTATCACCTTGTTCCTCTCTATCACCTTGTTCCTCTCTGTCACCTTGTTCCTCTCTGTCACCTTGTTCCTCTCTATCACCTTGTTCCTCTCTGTCACCTTGTTCCCTCTCTGTCACCCTTGTTCCTCTTTTATCCCTCACCTTGTTCCTCTCTATCACACCTTGTTCCTCTCTGTCACCTTGTTCCTCTCTGTCACCTTGTTCCTCTCTATCACCTTGTTCCTCTCTATCACCTTGTTCCTCTACTGGTGCCTACCGGATGGGAAGACCTTCTGTCTTATGAAACTAAAACATTTAAACCTTGTCCAGGGTATCCACACCCACACCCACAGTGACGACACCCACACCCACAGTGACGACACCCACACCCACAGTGACGACACCCACATCACAGTGACGACACCCACACCCACAGTGACGACACCCCACCCACAGTGACGACACCCACACCCACAGCGACGACACCCACACCCAGTGACAACACCCACACCCACAGTGACGACACCCACGCTCACAGTGACGACACCCACACCCACAGCGACGACACCCACAATTACAACACCCACACCCACAGTGATGACACCCACATCCATAGTGATGACACCCACACCCACAGTGATGACACCCACACCGATGACACCCACACCCACAGTGACGACACCCACACCCACAATGACAACACCCACACCCACAGTGACGAAACCCACACCCACAATGACAACACCCACACCCACAGTGACGACACCCACACCCACAATGACAACACCCTCACCCACAGTGACGACACCCACACCAATATGTCTTACCCACTGTAACAAAGTCATCGTCATCAAGCACGTCCTTAATGGCGTCTCCAGAATCAAGAATGGCGCCTCCCTTGGCTTTGCGGACCTCGTAGACTTTCTCCTGGGCGTATCCGGCGCTCCCTTTGCTCCGGTAGTACCTTCGGAGTGACTCCTCTCCCAGCCACGACAACTTTTCGTTGCCCTTGCACGGTACGGCGAACCAGTCGCCTCGGACACGTACCGACAGCTTCATGGGTAGATCT
This sequence comes from Monoplex corrugatus, assembly GCA_030674185.1. NCBI lineage: Eukaryota > Metazoa > Mollusca > Gastropoda > Littorinimorpha > Ranellidae > Monoplex > Monoplex corrugatus. The sequence goes on from CM060312.1 coordinate 93,087,302, forward strand.
TGAACAAGAACAGAACAAGATCACAAACTTTACCATCTACTTAGTACAGAAAATTGCCTTCTAGATCGACACGTAACAACAACAACGGCGACAAACAAACAAACAAACAAACAACCCAGAATAAACAACAACAACAACGACAAACAAAAAAAACAACGAAACAAAAACAAACCAAACAAGCAACCCAGAATAAGAACGTGGTTGTCTCCTAACTTCATTGTCCTACGAACAAAGACAGAATTTCAGTTTCAATGATTTCAAGGATGCGTATCTCATACTTCATAAAATTTTCCTTTCACATGAATCGTTTGACTCCCTCACACAAGCCAACAGCTTAAAAACTTAACTTTTTCACTCCCGCACTGCTATCTCACAGAGGCACAACTAACACGTTATTCGTTTTACAAATACTCACAGAGAACAGAAGATAGCAAAGCATTTGATAGCGTCATTCATCTCCACCTATTCAACGTACTAGTCAAAATGGGCTTTTCCAATCATCTCATTTATTAATTGCCTCATTATACAAAGACCAAAAGGCTACATTTAGATGGAACAGTCAGAAATGTGAAATATTCAACATCCACAGGGGAGTTAGACAAGGTTGTATCCTTTCGCCATATCTCTTTAACATCTATAAGGAACTAGTCAAGAGAGATGCTAATATAGAAGACATGGGTATAAAAATAGGAGGAAAATCCTTACAAACCTGCGCTATGCCGATGATACTGCGCTATTAGCAGACAATATTACCATTATGAAAAGAATTCTACACAGGGTGGATAGAGCGGGCAAAAAAAAAAGTGCTACATATTAAAGGCAAAGAAACTGAAAACAATCAAGATATCTTAATTAATAAAGTTCCTTTTGAAAATATAATAAATTTTAAATATCTTGGTTCTGTAAGGGTTGATGATGGAACCTGCTCTGAAAACATCAAAATAAGAATTGGAATGGCAGCACAAAAACTGGTCCAACTGAACAATATGTGGAAAAACAGGCATACCAAATAGCCCGAAAATCAAACTTTTAAAATATTTGATTTGATCAATTATGATTTCTGGCCGTGAAGCCTGGACTCTCAGAAAAGCTGATTGCAAAGGAACTGAGGTAGCAGAGGTGTGACTTTATCTGAGACTACAACTGTCACATGGACAGACTGAAGAACTAATGAAAGTGTCCTGGAAAACCCTGATACCACCAGAAAATTACTAGCAGACATCAAGAAGAGAAGATTTAAATGCATTGGCCACGTGTCACGTAGCCAGAACACAGACCTCATGGCAACCATCTTTCAAGGTAAAACAGAGGCGAAAAGGAAGAAAGGCAGACCTCCAATCTCATACATCGAGAACATAACCAACATCAGTGGCCCAAATATTCAAGAAGTTGTCCACAAAAGTCAAGACAGAGCCATTTGGAGGAGAGTAGCTGTGTCACAGAGCGCAGTGGCCAACGCTGAACCTGGTGAGACAGGTGAGACAGGTGAGGCTTCTAACATGGCTGATAACGCAGGAAACCGGTTGATAAGTAGAGGAAATGTAACACTTAAGCAAAGAAAATTGACTTCTGCTCCAAACTGAAGCGTCAGTTTTCTCAAGACGTAACCGTGCTGAAAAAAGTCCACGTGAACTACAAACCCTACAGGTGCCATGTGATGGAAAAGGACCCAAAATCATCTTATCCTTACTTACACACGTGAACTACAAACCCTACAGGTGCCATGTGATGGAAAAGGACCCAAAATCATCTTATCCTTACTTACACACGTGAACTACAAACCCTACAGGTGCCATGTGATGGAAAAGGACCCAAAATCATCTTATCCTTACTTACACACGTGAACTACAAACCCTACAGGTGCCATGTGATGGAAAAGGACCCAAAAGTCATCTTATCCTTACTTACACACGTGAACTACAAACCCTACAGGTGCCATGTGATGGAAAAGGACCCAAAAGTCATCTTATCCTTACTTACACACGTGAACTACAAACCCTACAGGTGCCATGTGATGGAAAAGGACCCAAAAGTCATCTTATCCTTACTTACACACGTGAACTACAAACCCTACAGGTGCCATGTGATGGAAAAGGACCCAAAAGTCATCTTAGCCTTACTTACACAGGCTACGACTCCTGCAAGCACTCCCTATCAAAGCACATAACTTCATGAAACCTAAACAAACCTACGTGGAGGCCTCAGTAGCTCAGTTGGTTGAGCGTCGGATTCACATGCTAATGGTTGTGGGTTCGAATCCCGGGGTGCGCTTTATTAAAACCGTCCTTCTCACTGTCCCAAATCAACACCATTGTTGTTATGGTGGTGTCAGTACAGTTACATGTAGATAAGTTCCCCCTTTCCCTACTTCCCTGGGATGATTATCCCCGTCGGCCATATCACCTGAGGTGGGTGTCGACGTAAAGACTGAACCAAATCAATCAGTCAAACCTACGTACCTAGCAGAGGGAGCGGAGTTTCGTGTGTGTGAACATTCTTTATGACGCCTTAAAGGCAGTCATACTCCGTCTCTAGGGAGCTAAGGAAAGAAGTTGGAAGAACTACAGATAGATGGTTTAAAAGGCAGAAATAAGAAAGGGTCTTGTGAGGAAAACAGATCATGACAGGAAAGAGGGACCCCTGGTTATCTTAAAATCAAACTAGATAACACCTGTCATACGTCTACAGACTCAGTTGAAGAGAAAGAGGGACCCATAATTATCTTAAAATCAAACTGGACAGCACCTGTCATATGTCTACAGACTCAGTTGAAGAGAAAGAGGGACCCATAATTATCTTAAAATCAAACTGGACAGCACCTGTCATAGTCTACAGACTCAGTTGAAGAGCAGGAAACAAACTTGAATTAAGGTAAACATGCAGAAAAGTAACGTAATGTTTGTTCGTAAAGGTTTCTTAGCTGGCCTAACAAAATGGCATATGAAATGTAAAAATCTCTGTAGTAAATGTGTACAAATACCTTGGAATCTACTTCACTACAAAATTCAATTTTAACTTTGCATGTCAGAATCTGCTGTCAAGAGCAAAGGACGCTGTTTAAAAGCTCTTAAGTAATTTGTAGAAATGTGATTGCAGTTCTGTAGAAATTTTCCTGAAATTATTCGATCGAAAATACAACCAATAGTACGGTGTGGAGCAGAAATATGGAGTGACTTGAAAAAGGAATGCCAAGAGAAAAGATGCTCTTGTTTGCTTTTGAAAAGATTTCTTGGTGTTAACTGCCGCACACTAAATGATACGATTTAACGAGAATCTGGAAGATTTCCATTGTATGTAAAATTATTTGTTTAACGTATGAGATACTGGCTAAAGTTATCCCGTATGGATAACACTAGGCTACCTTTTAAAGTGTACAAAATGTTATGCGACTGGGTTTGTAAAGGTAAACATTCCTGGACATCAAATGCACGTATGCACTTTAGTCAGTATGGAATGTCTTTGTTTAGGAAAATAAAGGAGTAGAAAATCTAAATGGTTTTAAGAGTTGTTACGAGCAGAGAATTATCGACCTAGGAGGCAAGACTGGAATGATCATATACAAACTAGTGACAGATTTCCTATACGACTTAGCATTCCAACTGTACGATACAAATAGATCTATGTTTTGAAACAGGTTATAGCCCTGATATGGTTATACGCAGTCGGCTGGGCTTTAAAAACAACAACAATAACAGTCTGTCAAACAAGCACTGGCAAATTTCAGATGTGGTTTGTCAGAAATTGTTATGCATTCCAGACAATACACAGCACCCTGCTTAATTATGACATAAAGGATGAAGTCCATTTGTTTTGAGGTGTCCTGTTCTTTGTGACGCAAGAAATGATTCGAAACCTCTAGCGTACTGTGAGTTCCCCACAAAGAATAAAGTTAATTCAACTTCTCTCAACAAAAATGAACAATTGATAAGAAATTTAGATTATTTTTGTACAAATCTCTCAAAAAGGTGAAAGATATTTCATAAGTACCCATATACATGTGGATTTCTTTAGTATCTTATTTGTATACTTTTTGTGAGTGTTTGAAAGTTCTCATGAGTATTATCACAAGAATTTGTCTAACTTCTGTTGAAATGTGTTTTTTATTTCACATCCCTTCTTAAGGGGCAATGGCCTATATGAATAAATTATCTGAAGTCTAAAGTCGTCCTGTCTGTCTCTGCTTCTGTCTGTCTGTCTCTCTCTCTCTCTCTCGCGTTAGGATGAAATCTTAAATGTGTATATTTTGCTACAATGTGGAAAACGAAATTAAATTTGTGATCAAATGTAATTGAATAAACAGCTAAGGGAAAATATATTTCTAATGAAGTCTTAAAAGCGTGTGTATTTTGCGACAATGTGTAAAACTTAATTTCCTGACTAAATGGAACTAATACAAACAGTTAAGAGAAAAACATATCTTTGAGAATTATACGAAAAGGCCCACAAATGACCACACCCTTGCCTTTTTGCTACAAAATGACAGGAAGGCCGTCGCAAGAGATTGTTAGTCCATTTATTGTGCTTGAAAAATTAGAGCAGACTATCTGTCTTGAACAAAATAACTAAATTGTCCAAGATAATGATGATGGTGACAGTTTCTTTTTCTGTTTTGTATATGGGCCATAAATGATTTATGTCACATTGTGCAACTAGCTCGTGAAACCCCTTGTAAAGCAGGCTAGTGGTCTTACATTAACATATCCTCTCTCTCTCTCACACACACACAACATCACACACAAACACACACACACACACACACACAACACAACAACACCTACACAAACACACACACACACACACACACAATAATATAGGACGTACGCACGTTAACATATATGATTATTAAATTGATTGATCTGTTATTTTACTGTTATTTTGTTTAAAGCCCAGCCGACTGCATAGAGCCATATCAGGCTATAACCGCTTCAAAATATACAAGACTTCAACAGGGGAAAAAAAGAAAAGAAAATTAAGTACACATATCAATGCATTCACGCAGATAATCTAAGGACATGCCCCTGGCGTCAACCACTCCGTCCAATTTACAGTACAGGGGATTTAAAAAAGACACCTGAATACAAATTTAAGTATACCCAAGGACACCAAAACATATATATATATATAAAAACAGGCATAGATTACCTAAAATTGTTTCCGAATATGTCACCTCCCTAGAGCTAATTGATCTGAAACCAGAACACAAAAATATTTGGTATATAAAGTGGAATAAAACCAACGTGTAGTAAGCAATACCTTGATGGATCTGAAGTCAAAGCTGGCAGAACACTGATGTAGGGGACTGTAGTCCTGATAATGATCCCAGAGATAAAAGCTGTTGAAAAACGAATGGTCAAACATCACCACAATGCTGACAAAGCAATGACAGATTGTTTGGAGGTCCACAACAACAGTAACAAGAAATGACTGAGAAAGACTGTACAGTAAAAACATCAATGCAATACAGAGACATGGAAGGTGTTTAGCTGAAGGTGTTTAGCTGAAGGTGTTTAGCTGAAGGTGTTTAGCTGAAGGTGTTTAGCTAAAGGTGGTTAGCCGACCAAGACAGACTGAATGCTATAAAGAACAATATTTTCTTTATTTAATAGTAGAGATGTGGAAAGCGTTTTGCCCAACAAAAATATGCCTTATCTGACTTAATATCTATCTATGTATCTATCTGTCTCTCTCTCTCTCTCTCTCTGACTGTCTGTCTGTCTGTCTGTCTATCTATCTATCTATCTATTTATTTATCTATCTCTCTCTCTCTCTCTCTCTCTCTCTCTCTCTCTCTCTCTCTCTATATATATATATATATATATATATATATATATATATAATATATATGTATGTATGTATATGCTAATGTGTGTATGTATGTGTGTATATTATATATTGCATTTTGTGGGAAAACAAATAGAGAAAACATAATGAACAAATAAACGTTTTTGTACAAACAATATCAACGATATGTTCATCATACATTCATGTTCAATTCGTATGTGATAGAAAAGTATTGATAATGCTAACAGAACTCATGTGGAAAAAAAATTAAATCGAGAAATTTCACAAAACAATTTCAAATGGATCAGCATCTGTTTAAGTCAGCAGATCAACCACAGATATTTCAACAATCTACATATATACTAATGCTTTGTAGGAAAAACAATCATTTTAAAATTTTATATACATGTTCATTAATGCTAATGTTTTTCTGTGTCAAAAACTTTTTTAAATACTTTTTTGAATAAACAGCCATGAGGTGTAGTCTCTGTATATTTGAGTCTGTACATACATTTTTTTTTGCGTGGAACATAACATGAGTCTATGATTTTATCAGATTTGAAATCTGGGTCACCTACAAACACCACAATCATTTCGGTAATAGTTTAAGAGATAACACTGGAGCAAACACCCTCAAGACTCCCTGAGGTGTCTCCAAAATGCCTGCACCATTGAACATTCCCAACACGTATGTCGCAAGCTATCCTGTTCACTTCTACATTATCCTATCCAACACCCATTTTTAACAAAACAACATAAGTTGCCAACAAACGCTGCATTAATTTTTTTTTGAAACCATTTGATTTCTATTTCATTTTTTAAAATTTTGTTAAATGTTTCACTTCATTTAATTACGTTATACGACTCGCATCTCCTGTTTATAAACTCCATTCCTTCCCTCGAGCCTCTCGTGGTGGCGGGATTGTGGTTATGTATAAACATGTGCTTGAATCCCGTCAACCCTTCATCCACTCCGTTTTCTTTTCTACTGTGTTATTGGAAACCACTGAAGTTATTTTTCGTATTTCGGGTCAAATTATAATTTTCTTCTGTAATTTCGGACCTCTTCACAGACATGCAAACAATTCACTCCTGTGTTTCATAATGAAATTGAGCCTCTCCTCAGGAAAACTTGTCATTCTTTTACAACTTATTCTCTTAGATCTTTCTACTGCTTTTGACACCATTGGCCACCCCGTCCTCCTCCCTAGACTGGAGCTAACATTAGGAATCAAAGGCGATGCTCTTTCGTGGTTTATGCCACACCTGTCCGAGTGCATTCAGTCATTCATGATAAATAAATCTAAATCCCTGCCAATTAAACTTGCATATGTGGTCCCCCAACGCTCCTTCCTTGGGCCACTTCTCTTCACACTCCTCACCTCACAACTTACTAATGTCATCAGGTAGCACAATATAAAACATCATCAGTGCATTTTCTAAAAATCTTTCAACATTTCTTTCCAAATCTTCTGACTGTTATGTTGAGATTCAGAACTGGACGATATAGACTAAGCCACAATTAAATAGAGATAAAATAAAGCAATGTTAATTGGCACCAAGCACAAGCTTTCCACCGTGAAAGTTTGAGCTATCCAACTAGGTGACAACATTATTCTACTTTCTTATATGGCCCAGTATCCTCTGATAGGCTTTGACTTGTCACTGTCCATTATGATGCCTGCCTCTTTTTCATGTGCGTCCACCAGAATATATAATTTTATGCTTACCTGATGTTTTTATGCCTGTTCCCTTCCATCTCACTTCCCCTAGTCCTACAGTATTGACGTTAGGTCTTTCCATCTCTATCTTGACATTTTCTAATTTTCCTTTTTGCAATAATCTTATATTCCAGGTAGCAATGTTTGTATTTTTGAATCTGATCACAGTAGCTTGATGACGATCTGGTATCACCTGCACAACATGACATGCCCTACTGGACAAAGGTGCTCTGTAGATGTCCCTATTTACGTCATTTAGGTCTCTTTTCTTTCGACTGGCCATGTTACGAGGGAAGATACTGTGGTGGTTTTTGTAGGACTCTCCGTTAGCCTTTGTCGTTCCCACGGCTACCCACAAGGCAGTAGAAGTGATATTCTGTCATGGTTTATCTCCCTTAGCTTTGGTCTCTCCCGAGACACCCATTAAGGTAATGGTGATAAATATCCATAGCTGGTTCATGGGCACGTTGGCATGTCCACACGCTGGTGGCCTGCATGCCGCACGTCTGGGGCCCAGACTTCCACCGAGTCCCATGAGTTTAGCACGAGTCCGTGAGGTGCTCAGTTACCACATGTCGCCACAAGGAGGCATAACGTAGGGCTTGCTGATGGACAGGCTGTGTACTGACAGAGAGAGAGACTTACGCACTCTGTTTTCCTTATAATTAATAATTACAATATTTATATAGCGCAAAATCTTGATAAAATCAAATCTAAGCGCTGAAGCAGACACACACGCAGGCACGCACGCTCGCACACACACGCACGCACACATACAGACACACACACACACACACACACACACACACACACACACACACACACCCACACACACGCATGGCTATAAATGGGGAGAAAGAATAAAAGCAATAAAAGCAAGAATAAAAGCAATGGAAAATTATAGAGAGCATAGCATACAATTATATATTATAACCATGTGATTCCCTCCGAGCGGAGACAGGCTGCAGAGGGGAGGGTTGAGTGAGGTTAGGATTTTATGCAGGAGAGAAAAGGTGAGTTTTGAGAGCGGACTTGAAGGAGACAAAAGTAGGTTGCTGACGGACTGAGAGAGGAAGTTTGTTCCAGGAGAGTGGACCAGAAACAGAGAAGGCTCGTGGACCATAGGTATTGAGCTTAGTGCGTGGAAAGTGAAGAGTCAGAGGATCAGAGGCAGAGCGGAGGGTACGTGAGGGAACATAGATCTCAAGTAGGCTTGACAGGTAATCGGGGGCTGCGTTATTGAGGCTTTTGTAGCACATGGTGTCTAGTTTGTACTGTATGCACTTTGATACAGGGAGCCAGTGAAGTTGTGCCAGGAGAGGAGATATGTGGTCAGCTTTTTTCTTTTTGAGTATATTTCCTTTTCGCAGAGCTGCTAGCAACAGCGCTAGCTACCTTGCAGGCTGAAAGCGAGAGGTGACAAGCACGCAGTCACTAGCCAACACACAAGACACATCACATAGCCAGTATGATACACAAATATTTGGTTACTTTCTCAGTCACAGATATTTACTTTTATGATGTTTGAATTTGTGTAAGTAAATACTTGGTTACTTGCATTAACTCAAACATCATAAAAGCAAACATTTCTGACTGAAGAAATATGACCTCAGCAAGGTGGGATCTATGCTCGAATTTACATACATTCAAGCTGGTGTTCACAGACTGCAAGGGTATAATCTACTCAAAGAATAAGCAATAAGTTGATAAACAATCAACTGATCCGGTCAACAAGCCGGCGCGTGAGAAAAGAAAAACAGTAGATGATCAGACAGTATTTTCAACGATCAGCATAATTATAATAAAACCATTTTGCGATGAAAGTGTTATAACTCATCTAGATGTATGACGCATATTTTAGTCTTATATTTAAGGTCAGACTGTGTTAGGATTGTATTAAGTAATGGAAACTGGTTTTCGTGTTTACTTCAATGTATGTAATGTTTCGCTAATAAAATTATAATTTAATATTTTGCTAATAAATATATATTAATTATAATGTAATGTTTTTGCAAACAAAATTATGTTTCGCTAATAAAATTATAATGTAATGTTTCTCTAATAAGATTATAATATAATGTTTCGCTAATAAAATTATAATGTAATGTTTGGCAAATGAAATTATGTTTCGCAAATAAAACTAATGCAGTATTTCGCAAATAAATTTATAATGTAATATTACGCTAATAAAATCATAATGTGATGTTTTGCTAATAAGATTATATATATAATGTTTCGCAAATAAATTATAATGTAATGTTTCGCTAACAAAATTATAATGTAATGTTTTGCAAATAAAATTATGTTTCACAAAAATAATTACAATGTAATATTTCGCAAATAAAAGTATAATGTCATGTTTCGCAAATAGAAATTATAATGTCATGTTTCGCAAATGAAAATATAATGTAATGTTTTATTAATAAATCATAATGTGATATTTTCCAAATAAAATTATAACAATGTTTCGCAAATAAAATTATAAAGTAAAAAATGTTGTCTTATGCATTGCTGTGTACATTGCCAAATCAAATAAGTTCTGCCTTCATTTAAAAAGTATTGACATTGTCACGTTTTTCATTTAAAGGTTTTTCCAAGTGGATATGATAAGAAAGGAGAACTGATGAATATAAAGCCAATATCAGACGGCAGTGATAACCAGGTGGATATGATGTCGGGCTTCCAGATGAAAAGTTCGGGTTCGATCCTACCTATGTACCTCCCACCAGGTGGGTAAAGGGTAGACAATTTTCCAGTCTATCAGGTTAGTGTATAGGCAGACTTGTTAGTGTCTGAACCTCTTCTTGTGTATACTCACTCAGAACATCAGATATGCACTATATCTAAAACAAGTGTGACTGCCCGCGTTCAAGCAAACAGGAACCAGAAACAAACACGAAAAAATAATAAGAACGCGTGTTTAATACAACCAGACAAGACAGGCGCAAATTTTCGGCCAACTGGCCTTTGTCAAGCGTAAGATCACAAACAAACAAACACCAGATACAAAAATCAGTAGAAAAAGACTGCAACTTCCCTGCTGCTCCGTCCAAAGGCCAGTTGGCCGAGAATTTGCGCCTGTCTTGTCTGGTTGTATTAAGTACGGTTTTTTATTCTTTTTCGTGATTTTTCTGGTTCCAAATCAAATAATGCACGTTAACATCCTCTACAGTCATGTCATGTCTAGCAGTGTATGGAGACACATACACCCACATGCACACACCACCCACAAAAAAAAAGAAAAAAAATACAAAAAAAAAACAACACAGATTTGCAGCAGTACACTGCCTGCACAGTATGGCAAAACATCGTACTACACGAAACTCGAGAAGATTAAAACGCTTAAAATAAAATTAAATTAAAAAGGAGAAAATTAAAGAACGCTTATAAACCACAACATCATGAAATGAGTAGTTTTCTATATACATTGCACAGTTTGTGTACATTTAGAC
>CM060312.1:93103255-93115755 GCA_030674185.1 Monoplex corrugatus
AAGTTGTCCATGTTCCCTACCCCCAACCCTCACTTAAAGTTGTCTTTCTATAAATGATTCCAGTTTAAAATTGTTGTTTTGTTATTTGTTTGTTTTGATAAAAGAACAGGAAAAATATGCAAACAAACGTAGGTCTTTTTACAGTTAATTATTTGACTGTTTACGCAGGGGTTCACAAATGAAATAATGTAACCAATGTCTCCTGTAATGAGTCAATGTAACATATTGTACAATATAAATGTTATAATGACGCAGCAGGTGGAGTGACGTCAGACTTTCAAACGAAAGGCCTGGGGTTCGATCCTTTCGGGAAAGTTGAAATATTTTCCATCTCTAAGGCATGCGTACAGACCTGTTAGTGTCTAAACCCTTTTGTGTGTACAAGTATACACACGCAGAACATCAGCTACGCACATTAAAGATCCTTTGGTCATGTCACTGTCCAGTGGCTTATGCAAACATGAAAATACCCAGCACGCATGCTCACTGAAGGCAAAGTGTGCAGTTTCTGCAGCAACATACCGCCCACACACTAGGGCTAAACAACGTGCATACACGAATTTGAGAAAATCAGAACACTCAAAAAGAGAAAAAAAAGAGAAAAGTGTGCGCTGAATATATATGCTGTCTCCTAAAGTGAGCTTATATAATGTCTTCAACAATACAACTAATCTATAATAAGATGATAATTATGATGTCTTCTGCAATAAAATAACCTGTAATGAGCTGATATGATATCTTCTCTTCTTCTTCTTCTTCTTCTTCTTCTTCTTCTTCTTCTTCTTCTTCTTCTTCTTCCTAAACTCCGTGAAGAGTCACTGGGGCGCCATACTAGAGAACTGTTCACCAGATTTGTGTTCCAGCTCTGTCGGTTGTATGTCAAAGCTTGGATCTGTGCAAATGGCTTCTCTGTCCATCCCGCAATCTTATCGGTCCATCGTTTGTTGTTGTTGTTGTTGTTGTTGTGTTTTGTTGTTTTTTCTGTCTTCCTTTCCGTCTCCCTCCATCAACAGTTGTATGGAAAATGATATAGCAAAGCCATTGGATATCGTTACATGGCCATACCAGTGCAGATTTCTGTTTTTCACTGAAGTCAGCAAAATTTCGTATAGTCCAGTGAGCTGCTTGATGGTTTAGCGCGTTTGTTCATTGGTTGTATAAGTACATGTACATTTGATGTCTAGAATCTTGTGATGATAAAACCTCATTTCTATGGATTGGGCTCGTCTTTCTAAATCCGCTGTTGGGGTCCATGTCTCACATGCACACAGGAAGATGGAATATAACAGTACATGTAAAGAGCTTGATCTTGTGCTCCATGAAAATGTTCTTGTCCTTCCATACAGGTTTCAGCATGGACACTACTGATGTTGTCTTTGCTGCCTTCGAGAAGATTTCTGATTTTTATCCCTCTCTGCAAATGATGGGTCCCAGGTAAGTGAATTGTTGAACAGTTTCTAGCTTCAATAGTGATGGTGGTGTTGTGGCTGGTCATCAACGTGGTCTTTTTCGGCGCTAATTTCCATGCCACATCTTGTTGACGTTTCATTTAATCTTTTGATAAGCTTTGACATAATCTGCAAGACACCGTGGCGATGTGGTTAGCGCGAAGGACTGATGGAGAGTTGGAGGTTCCAGTCCCATTCAGTTTGTATCTTATGGTTTTTCTGCCTCATCCGGCTTTTACCGAGACCTGAAAGTGCTGTGCGCTCAGTGAGAAGACTGGCACAATACACTTAAGTCTCACCAACTTCACGAATGTGTCAGTGAGGATATTGCGTAAATTTCCGGACTAACACTACAGGCGTCTGTATCTCTCGGGCCTGGTTGATGCTAGAGCATAGTACGAAAGGAAGCATGCAGTACATTCCAGTCACGTAGTGTCAAATCAAAATGGAACTCAAAGCACTATCATCGACAAAATTTTCCCACTTATCAATTTAGCATCGTTTCCCCGATTGTGTAGTCCCCCATGCCCTGTTCTCATGGTGCTCTCAGTGTCTGTAGGTGTGGAGGTGTGCTGGACAACAAAAGTGAGAGGCGTGGGGCCGTGACTCGTGGGCGGTGCACAAAATGGGGCAGCGAAAAAAAAAAGTCTTCAAGAACACACCCCCTATAACCCTTTGACTCCCGCATCCTGTCCTCCAACTGCAAAAACTTAACCCTTTGATTCCTTCACCCTATCCACCAGCTTCCTGCAGGAAGCTGGTGGATAGGGTGAGGGAATCAAAGGGTTAAGTTTTTGCTTTGCAGGCATGGTTGGCAATGAAGGATGCTAGTGAACAGGGTTTAGGAGTCAAAGGGTTAAACATGAATGAAAAGTTCTAATTTTGTAGATTTGACCCTCCCCCACCTCTCTACAAAAATTTTATTATTTTTAGAAACAATTATTTTCTCTCTGACATACTTTCAAGGTCAACGTCGAGGAGAACAGTTGATGTGAATAAAATCAGCGAAATGATGCCAAGAAAACCGCATCATCTCTCCACGAGCAACGATGTCCTTTTACTGCAGGTTGGAGGTCTGTCGGTGTGAAAGTCACAATAATATAAGATATGTGTGTAATGCGGGAAAACAGATGCTGATATGCTTTTGGTCGCATTTGGTCTTCTTCTTCTTCTTCTTTCTTGGAACATCCACCATCATCGTTTTGATGGTTCTGATGTGTATAGAAACTGGGGGTTTCCGCTGGCTAGGACGCTGGTATGTAGAACTGGCTTTGGGGGTGGGGTGGTGGTGGTAGAGGATGGGGGAGGGGGTGCTGGCTGGTCAGATTCGGGACTTGAAACACTCCACCGAGGCTGAAGAGATAACCTCGGGGGGGCAGACTGTTATCCCTGTACTGTCAGTATGACGCATTAATCAACTGACCTATTCGACTACTAACAAACAAAATAAAAAGAAAGAAAGAAAGAAAGAATTAAAGAGCCACATATAAACACATACTCAAATAACGACGGGTATAACAAATCCCCGTATCTCTGACGGGATGTAACATCTCTCCGTATTTGTCAAGAGATTTAACAACTCACAGTGTCTTTCAAGTGATACAACTCTTCATCTCTCTCCAGGGATTTTACAACTCCCTGTATCTCTCAAGGGGTATGACTCTTAATCGCTCTCCAAGAATTTCACAACTCCCTGCATCTCTCAAAGGATATATCTCTTAATCGCTCTCCAAGAATTTTACAAGTCCCTGTATCTCTCAAGGGATATAACTCTTAATCGCTCTCCAAAAATTTTACAAGTCCCTGTATCTCTCAAGGGATATAACTCTTAATCGCTCTCTAAGAATTTTACAACTCCCTGTATCTCTCAAGGGATACAACTCTTCATATTTCTCCAGTGATTTACAACTCTCTGTATCTCTCAAGGGATACAACTCTTAATCGCTCTCCAAGAATTTCACAACTCCCTGTATCTCTCAAGGGATACAACTCTTCATATCTCTCCAGGGATTTTACAACTCCCTGTATCTCTCAAGGGATACAACTCTTCATATCTCTCTAGGGATTTTACAATTCCCTGTATCTCTCAAGGGATACAACCCTTCATATCTCTCCAGGGATTTTACAATTCCCTGTATCTCTCAAGGGATACAACTCTTCATATCTCTCCAGGGATTTTACAATTCCCTGTATCTCTCAAGGGATACAACCCTTCATATCTCTCCAGGAATTTAACAGCAGCCCCCCCCCCCCCTCCACACACACACACACACACACACGCCCGTTCTGTACCTTTCAAAGGATACATCTCTTCGTCTCTCTCAAGGGAGTTAAAACCTGTGTCTCTCAAGGGATACAACCCTTCATATCTTTAAAGGAATGTAACAGCTCCCTGGATCTGTCAAACAATGTAACAGCTCCCTTTATCTCTACGGGGATGTCACAACTTCTTGTAACTCTCAAAGGATGTAACAACTCCCCGTAATTCTCAAAGGATGTAAAAACTCCTTGTAACTCTCAAGAGATGTAACAACTCCCTGTAACTCTCAAAGGATGTAACAACTCTCTGTAACTCTCAAAGGATGTAACAACTCTCTGTAACTCTCAAAGGATTATTAACTCTGTTACTCTCAAAGGATGTAACAAATCCTTGTAACTCTCAAAGGATGTAACAACTTCCTGTAAATTTCAACGGATACAACAACTCCCAGTAAATCTCAAGGGATGTAACAACTGGTAACTCTCAGAGGATGTAACAACTTGTAACTCTCAAAGAATGCAACAACTCCCAGTAACTCTCAAAGGATGCAACACTCTAAGTAACTGTCACAGGATGTAACAACTCTCTGTAACTGTCACAGGATGTAACAACTCTCTGTAACTCTCAAAGGATGTAACAACTCTGAGTAACTCCCAAAGGATTAACAACTCTCTGTAACTGTCACAGGATGTAACAACTCTCTGTAACTGTCACAGGATGTAACAACTCTCGTAACTCGTCAAAGGATGTAACAACCTCTGTAACTCAAAGGATGTAACAACTCTCTGTAATTTCAAAGGATGTAACAACTCTCTGTAACTGTCACAGGATGTAACAACTCTCTGTAACTCAAGGATGTAACATCTCTGAAACTCAAGATGTAACAACTCTCTGTAACTGTCACAGGATGTAACAACTCTCTGTAACTGTCACAGGATGTAACAACTCTGAGTAACTCTCAAAGGATGTAACAACTCTCTGTAACTGTCACAGGATGTAACAACTCTCTGTAACTCAAAGGATGTAACAACTCTGAGTAACTCTCAAAGGATGTAACAACTCTCTGTAACTGTCACAGGATGTAACAACTCTCTGTAACTCAAAGGATGTAACAACTCTGAGTAACTCTCAAAGGATGTAACAACTCTCTGTAACTGTCACAGGATGTAACAACTCTCTGTAACTCAAAGGATGTAACAACTCTGAGTAACTCTCAAAGGATGTAACAACTCTCTGTAACTGTCACAGGATGTAACAACTCTCTGTAACTCAAAGGATGTAACAACTCTGTAACTCAAAGGATGTAACAACTCTGAGTAACTCTCAAAGGATGTAACAACTCTCTGTAACTGTCACAGGATGTAACAACTCTCTGTAACTCAAAGGATGTAACAACTCTGAGTAACTCTCAAAGGATTAACAACTCTCTGTAACTGTCACAGGATGTAACAACTCGTAACTCAAGGATGTAACAACTCTGTAACTCCAAAGGATGTAACAACTCTGAGTTAACTCTCAAAGGATTAACAATCTCCTGTAACTGTCACAGGATGTAACAACTCTCTGTAACTCAAAGGATGTAACAACTCTGAGTAACTCTCAAAGGATTAACAACTCCCTGTAACTGTCACAGGATGTAACAACTCTCTGTAACTCAAAGGATGTAACAATTTCCTGTATCTCTCAAAGAATTTAATAATTTTCTGTATTTCTCTAAGAATTAAACTTTTTTTTCATATCTCTCAAAGAATTTAACAATTTTCCGTATTTCTTAAAGAATTTAACAACTTTCCGTCTTTTTCAAAGAATTAAAACAATTTCCCATATCTCTCAAAGAATTTTACAACTTTATGTATCTCTCAAAGAATTTAACAATTTCCCGTATCTTTCAAAAAATTTAACAACTTTCTGTATCTCTTAAATTGTTATTGTTATTGTTGTTTTAAGCCCAGCCGACTGCGTTAGAGGCATATCAACGCTATAACTGCTTCAAAACATTCAAAACTACAACATGAAAAAAAAAAGGAAAAAAGTACACATATCACAATGCATTCGTGCACACAATGTCCATGCCCCTGGCGTTGACCACTCCATCCAATTTATCGTACAGGGAATTTAAAAAACACATCTGAATACAAATATTAGCATACTAAGAACGCTAAAACATATAAAAACTGGCATAAATTACCTAAAATTGCTTCCGCATATCTCACCTCCCTAGCGCCAAATACATGTACCCAATTATCAATCCTAAGAAAGAGTATGTAATGACTCTATCGAACACATACAGGTGAATGGACCATTAAGGCAGAAAATGATAGGTAGAAATGACAGAAAGCAAAAGAGCAAGGCAGAAACAAAGAGAGTGCCAGAAATGAGGAAATTTCTAGAACAGAATTTCCAAAAGGTGGGGATGCTACTTATACTGAAAAAGCCCCCTGCATCGCCACAGGGGGGTATCTCTCAAAGAATGTAATGTTCAACTTTCCATATCTCTCAAGGGACGTAACAACCACAGTCCATTGAAGACCTACGGTTACTTTAAACCTTCCCGTCTCGCTCTCTATCCAACAGTAGTGGCCCCGTTCCCTCAGTGGGTCAGAGCGCCACGATGATAACCTACAGGTCGTGGGCTCGACCCTCAGGTGGGCCACACTTTTCATTTCACACGGCCTGGGTGGTTCTTTTGGTACAGCCGTACACTTGGGATCTCATGTCTCGAATTTAGTCCCAGAATGCAATATTAACCCTTTGACTCCAGCACCCTGCCCACCACCATCCTGCATTGCCAACCATGCTAGCAAAGCAAAAACTTAATATCCTTTGATTCTCTCTCCCTATCCATCAGATACCTGCAGGAAGCTGGCAGACAGGATGAGGGAGTCAAAAGATTAAGTTTTTGCAATTGATGGATAGGGTGCGGGAGTCAAAGAGTTAAAAACTGGCCTGTTTGCTGTCCATCTTAATATCTCCATCATTCTGGTGGTGACAGCTTAGTGTTTCATAGGTCCCTCTCCCCATTTCAAAACTGTCAGAGCAATGGACTTTGCGCAGGCCCAGGGAGTCTGCCAGATAACCGCTGACAGATATGGGTGGAGGGCATATGGAATTGTCCGAGTGCGATGAATCTCTCCTGAACAAACTGCTTTTCCAAATTCTATCTGCTGGCTTCCTTTAGGAGGTAGATGGAACGAGAGCGTGAAAAATCTGCAGGATGGACAGGGCAAAGACTCGTCTCTCTGTGTGCCTGGGGTGGGGGGAGTGTAACTATTCAACTTCATTTGAAAGGCGAGCATCGTCTAACCGTCATGCCCAGGAGGCCATTTTACAGACTGCTGACGCTTCACATCTCAATACGACAGTTTGTGACTGCCACAAACCGTTTCTAGAGAACAACGGGAGTAGTTTACTGCCCGCTAGAGATTGATTAAACTAACAACAAAGTATCACATCTCTTTTCCCCTGACGTTGCTTCGGGACGAATGAGTTACATCTATCACCTTGTTTTTCTCACATACATTTCACAAAATCGGGTATTAATTGTGATGTCCAATTTTCAGAGAGAGAGAGAGAAGAGAGAGAGAAGAGACAGAGACAGAGAGAGACAGAGAGAGAGAGGAGAGAAAAAGAGACAGGGACAAAGAGCCAGACAGACATACAGAGACAGAGGCAGAGACTGAAAGACAGACAAGAACAGAGAAAAGACTGACAGGGAACTGTTATTTGTATTTCATATTCAGTTTAATCAGTCCCCACATCCCACGCGCATCCCATTTTGTTTGTTTGTGATGTGTCTTTGTGTGTCTTTTTCCGTTCTCCTCCTTTTTTGTTGTTGTTGTTGTTGTTTTGTGGGCGTGGGTGGCTACTGGATGAAAACAAGACACAAAAACACATGCATTTATTATTTCTCGCGGTCAACGGACAGGTCAAAGGTCACTTCCAACTGTTAGAAGTCACGAATGTAAGCGAGTGGACGTATTCCAATCACAAGAGTGTTGTTATAGAGCTCAGTTGTTCCTGTGCTCGGATCATACCTATAAAGCCAGACAGGTCGAACCACTCAAGGATGTCGAAGACTGAAACACCCAAATTTTGTCTTTGTCACAGGAGTCCTCAGAGAGACCAGCCTGTTATTTTATTGTTATATTTTAAAGCCCAGCCGACTGCGTAGAGCCATATCAGGGCTATAACCGTTTCAAAACACACAAATACTTCAACAGGTAAAAAAGGAAAAGAAAATTAGTACACGTATCAATGCCCGAAACAGCCCTAACGACCCTCGTACTTGACGTAATTGTTGGTGCTTTGAATAGGACAAAATGAACACATCTTCACAGATGGTGCAGCAGATGGAGGTATGAAGAGAAGAGATAGTCGGTTCGTTGTTCACTACCCTGCTGTAAGACAGAAGAAAGATCCATTCCTACAGGAAAGTTGTCCACCAACTACAGGCAGAAGAGACAGCTGTACTGGAAGCAGCAGAAACCATCAAACCAGATGATTCTTCACCCGCTAAAGTTATCTTCTATCTTCAATATATAGCTGGAGGGGAGAAAAAGTCTGCATATTATGTTCCTTTGTCCCGACAAAGATTAATTACTATCTATTTTGTTGGCTGACCGTCCCAAATATTTCCAGTCTAGATTCCAGAAAATCCACCAGAATAACAAAATTCAACCTAACATAGTAACAACCATTTACTATAAGATCAACTAATGCTGTATTGACAAACACATCAACAAAGTGATTCATGATCACTACAATGATAAAGCAAAACTAGAAAAAAAGAAACCCAGTTAAAAGCGTATTTAAAAACAAACACAATCATAAGCAAAAAAAAAAAAGAAACAAAAACAAACAAACAAACAAACAAACAAAACCCAAGTACATAAATGTCACACAAATTAGAAAGCCCATAACTCAGTTTCCCTCTTTCCACAATACACCTCTTCTCCACTCACTTCACGAGTTCGCTGCTGAACAAAAGATCTACTACAAGTTTTCATCTCAATGGTGAAAAGTACCTGAACGACAAAGAAAAGTCACAACACATAGATCTCCAAACGACTCTATGTCTACACACCTCTTTGTCCTCGCTCCTCTGCTGACGTTGACTCTTTAACCTACAAAATTCTCTCTGTGATACGAATGAGCTCTTTCTCTCACCAGATCCCTCCCACCTGGAAATGTTTTTCACCTTCCTCGTATCACTCTTCCATCTTTCAGATTCTGACCCAAAAACTTTGTCAGCAGCTCTGAGACAAATTAACCACTTCTTGCATAACACTTTACTATCATCCCACGTCCGTAAATTTCAGAGTAAGTTTTTGACTCTCCCTAGACATATTGTTTTTAGTGTGCGTGTGTGTCTGTATGTGTGTGTGTGTGTGTGTGTGTGTGTGTGTGTGTGCGCGTGCGCACGCGCGTGTTTTTGTACATATCTCTCTTTCCATGTATAGTGTGTGTGTCCGTCTGTGGTGTGTGTGTGTGTGTGTGTGTGTGTGTGTGTGTGTGTGTGTGTGTGTGTGTGTGTGTGTGTGTGTGTGTGTGTGTCCTGCGTGCGTGTGTATGTAAAGATTTCTCTCTCTGTATTATGTATATACGTGTGTGTGTGTGTGTGTACGTGTGTGTGTGTGTGTGTGTGTGTGTGTGTGTGTGTGTGTGTGTGTGTGTGTGTGTGTGTGTGTGTGTGTGTGTGTGTTGCACGCGCGCGCGCGTATAATTAAAAACCAATTAAGTACCAGAGGAAAACAGGAATACGGAACAGCTTAAAATTCTCCAGTCAAAGACCTGACGAAGTTTGAACAAGCAAACAAGACAAAGAAAATAAACAAAATTACAGATTACAAATATCATAATTCCTCGGTATATATAATATATATATATATATATATATATATAGTTTAGTTGTTGTTGTGTGTGTGTGTGTGTGTGTGTGTGTGTGTGTGTGTGTGTGTGTGTGTGTGTGTGTTGTGAGTGTGAATGTGTGTGTGTGAGTGAGTGCGTCTCTCTCTCTCTCTCTCTCCTCTCTCTCTCTCTCTCTCTCTCTCTCTCTCTCTCTCTGTGTCTGTCTTCCCGTGGGGATGCTGGTTGCTCTTTCAGCATGAATTCCGTGCTAAGAAATTTAATCTTTTCTGTCACTCTGTTTCTGCCTTGCTCTTTTGCTTTCTGTCATCTCTTCTTTTGTCATTTTCTGCCTTGCTGGCCCATTCAACAGTGTATTTTCCAGTGCACTTTCTCTTAGCATTGTTACCTGAGTAATGTATTTACTGCAGTTTTGGCTTAAGGAAAGGTGATGTGCAGAAATAATGTTTAAGTAATTTTAGTCAGTTTTTGTATGTGTTTTACTGAGTGTACTCAGGCTTGTTATATTGATATATTTGTCTCCATGTTTTGTGTTTTTAACCCCCTTGCTGATAAACTGGGGGCGGAATGGTCAACGCCAGGAGCATATCCTTAGAAAATGTGTGCAAATGCACTGATATGTGTACTTAAATTTCTTTTCCAAATCAGTTTTCTTTTTAAGGCCAATGAAGTGATGTATCACTGTGCGTTTTGAGATGGCTATACCCCAGATATGGTTCTGCATAGTCAGCTGGAATTTAAATATAGATAATAATGATAATAATAATAATAACAATAATAATAACGATGATGATGATAATGCTGATGATAATGATATATTTTCGGGTATGAGAGGGAGGAGGGATTAAATCAAAATGGAGCAAAGACAATGATCGACATCGGAATTCAATGACAAAATTTACAGAACAATTCTTCTTGAAAACCTTTTCACGGTGGAACAAAATCCGGAAAAAAAAGAAAGAGAAAAGTGAACGGACAACAACGAAGTACGTACAATTTGTTGTTATCTTCAATCCGTTGAAATTCTGACATTGATAAGACACGTTTTCACCACCACTGTCATTGTACGTCTGCTCCATTTCCTCTGAGAACTAGCAGACGACATACGTCTACGCATGCGCCAGAGTTACGTGAAGCCACACACACTGACCGTGGCCTTCGCGATTGACACACCTCCAAAAACAACCCAGCAGTCATTTGTACGGGTTTTGATCTAAAAGGTATGAACACGACGGAACTGCGCATTTTCCAGAAATGAAAATGATTGTTATATCTGGAATATGTATCTATTGTTGTCTATTGAATATTATATCTGTTTGAAAATCTCTCCACTCTCGAACATACACACACGCACACACTCCATTCTGAAAATTCCGTAGAATTACATGTTAACACACCTCGGTAAAAGAAGCTTACAACTCGCTAGAATTAGCATCATGGATTCGATTTCATGAACATTTAAATGAAAAATTTGTGTCTCAAAAAATAATCAAACTTTCAGTTCAAAATATCTGTAAAAAAAAAAAAAAGCAGTATTCTTCGTTTTACATTTGAGATTAATTGTTACCACATATTTTCGTATTCAACTGAACGCTTTGAAAACAAAATATTGTAAAAACGTTTTATGTATTTGCGGTGAACAATTCACATTGTATCACTGTTTGTTTTACTGCAGAAAGCTTCGTTATTTTTTACCAAAGATGTTTACACAAGGAAACTATCTTGAAAAGCATTTTAAAGAAGTAATATCAGATCAAGTTCTGTTAGTTAAAATATCAGAATCATTGGTTCACAGTCCTGTTAATGCGTTACTTTAAGGTTATTATTTTAATTATTTATTATTTTTTTGTTTTTGTTTTTGTTTTTTATGACGATTTTTCGTTTATATTTGATGTTAGCGTTGTTCTAGTTTCATTTCTCTGTTCATCCATATCCTTTTTCTTAAGACCTTGCCGCTTCCTTGTAATTTTTTTCCCGTCTCTTACTCTGTTCCCCTCTGTCCCCTCTCCTCCCCCCCCCCCCCAAAAAAAAATCATCCTCCATGCCATTTTTACCCGTCTAATATCACTTATAGTGAAAAGACGTTAAATCAAGGAACGAACACACACTACACACACCCTCACCACCCACACCCACATGTTATACCATACTCAGCCTCTTTTTCCCCCCCAAGGTTGGTGTACTTACACTCAGAAAGTGACGACTCTCTCTTCGCAGTTTTATTTTCAATCTCCCTGTGTGAAAAGAAGAATATGATGTACTGTTTAATATCGACTAGAGGTGTGAGTAATGTGTGTGTGTGTGGTGTTGTGTTTTGTGTGTGTGTGTGTTGTGTGTGGTGTGTGTGTGTGTGTGTGTGTGTGTGTGTGTGTGTGTGTGTGTGTGTGTGTGTGTGTGTGTGTGTGTGGGTGTGTGGTGTGGTGTGTGTGTGTGTGTGTGTGTGTGTTGTGTGTGTGTGTTGTGTGTGTGTTGTGTGTGTGTGTGTGTGTGTGTGTGTGTGTGTGTGTGTGTGTGGTTGTGTGTGTGTGTGTGTGTGTGTGTGTGTGTGTTGTGTTGTGTGTGTGTGTGTGGTGTGGTGTTGTGTTGTGGTGTTGTGTGTGTGTGTTGTGTGTGTGTGTGTGTGTGTGTGTGTGTGTGTGTGTGTTGTTGTGTGTGTGTTGTGTGTGTGTGTGTGTGTGTGTGTGTGTGTGTTGCGCGGCGCGCGGTGTGCGTTATTACAATAATATCTGGTACATATGGATGTTTTATGGAATTTTGTTTTAATATAATTCTAACCGTAATGCAGCATGTTTTGTGTACTGTGTAATCATCAAAATGAAAAAGGAAACTAAAGAATATCTGTTTGGTTGCGTCCGTCTCTAGACCAGACTTTATGCATTCGTCGATTAAAAAAACAAATAAAAACAAAACAAAACAAAAAAGACACC
>CM060312.1:93125755-93185755 GCA_030674185.1 Monoplex corrugatus
TAGGTGCACAGAAATACCATCAGACACAGAAACACAATCAGACACAGAAACACAGACACAGAAATACAATCAGACACAGAAATACAATCAGACACAGAAACACAATCAGACACAGAAATACAATCAGACACAGAAATACAATCAGACACAGAAATACAATCAGACACAGAAACACAGACACAGAAATACCATCAGACACAGAAATACAATCAGACACAGAAATACAATCAGACACAGAAACACAATCAGACACAGAAACACAGACACAGAAATACAATCAGACACAGAAATACAATCAGACACAGAAATACAATCAGACACAGAAATACAATCAGACACAGAAATACAATCAGACACAGAAACACAATCAGACACAGAAATACAATCAGACACAGAAACACAATCAGACACAGAAACACAGACACAATCAGTCACAGAAATACAATCAGTCACAGAAACACAATCAGACACAGAAATACAATCAGACACAGAAATACAATCAGACAGAAACACAATAAGACACAGAAACACAATCAGACACAGAAATACAATCAGACACAGAAATACAATCAGACAGAAATAAAATCAGACACAGAAATACAATCAGACACAGAAACACAATCAGACACAGAAACACAATCAGACACAGAAATACAATCAGACACAGAAATACAATCAGACACAGACACACTATCAGACACAGAAATACAATCAGACACAGACACAGAAACACTATCAGACACAGAAACACAATCAGACACAGAAATACAATCAGACACAGAAACACAATCAGACACAGAAATACAATCAGACACAGAAATACAATCAGACACAGACACACAATCAGACACAGACACAGAAATACAATCAGACACAGAAACACAATCAGACACAGAAACACAATCAGACACAGAAATACAATCAGACACAGAAATACAATCAGACACAGACACACAATCAGACACAGACACACAATCAGACACAGACACACAATCAGACACAGACACAGAAATACAATCAGACACAGAAACACAATCAGACACAGAAACACAATCAGACACAGAAACACAATCAGACACAGAAATACAATCAGACACAGACACACAATCAGACACAGACACAGAAATACAATCAGACACAGAAACACAATCAGACACAGAAATACAATCAGACACAGAAACACAGACACAGAAATACAATCAGACACAGACACACAATCAGACACAGAAATAAAATCAGACACAGAAACACAATCAGACACAGAAATACAATCAGACACAGAAATATAATCAGACACAGAAATACAATCAGACACAGAAATACAATCAGACACAGAAACACAATCAGACACAGAAATACAATCAGACACAGAAATACAATCAGACACAGAAATACAATCAGACACAGAAATACAATCAGACACAGACACACTATCAGACACAGAAACACAATCAGACACAGAAATACAATCAGACACAGAAATACAATCAGACACAGACACACAATCAGACACAGACACAGAAATACAATCAGACACAGAAACACAATCAGACACAGAAACACAATCAGACACAGAAATACAATCAGACACAGAAATACAATCAGACACAGACACACAATCAGACACAGACACACAATCAGACACAGACACACAATCAGACACAGACACAGAAATACAATCAGACACAGAAACACAATCAGACACAGAAATACAATCAGACACAGAAACACAATCAGACACAGAAATACAATCAGACACAGACACACAATCAGACACAGACACAGAAATACAATCAGACACAGAAACACAATCAGACACAGAAATACAATCAGACACAGAAACACAGACACAGAAATACAATCAGACACAGACACAATCAGACACAGAAATAAAATCAGACACAGAAACACAATCAGACACAGAAATACAATCAGACACAGAAATATAATCAGACACAGAAATACAATCAGACACAGAAATACAATCAGACACAGAAACACAATCAGACACAGAAATACAATCAGACACAGAAATACAATCAGACACAGAAACACAATCAGACACAGAAATACAATCAGACACAGAAATATAATCAGACACAGAAACACAATCAGACACAGAAATACAATCAGACACAGAAACACAATCAGACACAGAAACACAATCAGACAGAAACACAATCAGACAAAACACAATCAGACAGAAACACAATCAGACAGAACACAATCAGACACAGAAACACAATCAGACACAGAAACACAATCAGACAGAAACACAATCAGACAGAAACACAATCAGACAGAAACACAATCAGACACAGAAACACAATCAGACACAGAAATACAATCAGACACAGAAATACAATCAGACACAGAAAAAAATCAGACACAGAAATACAGACACAGAAATACAGACACAGAAATACAATCAGACACAGAAATACAGACACAGAAACACAATCAGACACAGAAACACAATCAGACAGAAAAAAGTCATGGTGGCACTGCACTGTGGCTCTCACGATGAATCTGTTGTCACAAAAAGAAATAGAATATCAAATTACTCACACCCAACACACAAACATATTCTTCTTCTTCCTAAACTCCAACCATTCAAAATCATTGGGGGCCACTTCAAAGAACTGCTCATCAGATTCTTCCAGCTCTGTCAGTTGTGTGCCAAAGCTTGGGTCTCCACAAATGCTTCCTCTGTCCAATTCCACGTTTTCAGTCCATCATTTTTCTGTCTCCCCTCCATCCCGCATCAACACTTCCCCGGATGATTGATTAAGCAAGGCTACTGGATCTTGTTGCATGGCCATACCAATGTAGTTTTCTGTTCTTCACTGAAGTTAGCAAATCTTTATATGGCCCAGTGTGCTGCTTGATGGTTTGGTGCACTCATCCATTGGTGATATGATCAGTGTATCTGATGTTTAGTATCTTGCGGCAACATGTCATTTCCATGGCCTGCATTCATCTCTCCAAGTCTGCCATGGGGGTCCACGTCTCGCATGTGAACAGGAAGACGGAATATACCAGTGCACGTAAGAGCCTGATCTTACGTTTCATGGAGACGTTCTTGATTTTCCATCCAGGCTAGCCTGGACAGTGCTGATGTTGTCTGCTGCCATTAAGAAGATTTCACAGCCACATTTAGTTATCACAAACAATAGCACACGCTCTCTACATATGCACACACCCACAAACACACCAAACAACGTGAAAGGGTCTTGATCAGTTGTATTATGACAAGCAAACAATTGTCAAACGTGTTCAGCAGACATGCACACACACAGTCGCTATTTCATACTCTGCCATTTACCCTAATCAGATCAGTCCACAAAATAAATGCCAGCGCAATGTCAGGTCCACCAAATGCTCAGTAAATTCAAGACACAAAAATAAGAATCGCATAAATCAGAAGTGCACACCAGAGAGGAAAGAAATCCAGAATTAACCCTTTCAGCCCCTCAGCCTATCCACCAGGAAGACTGTAGACTGGACGAGGGAGTGAAAGAGTTAATCAATCAGTGCAGCCGGCCAGACTGCCAGTAACAAACATGTCCAGAAAGGGTTTTGTGTCAACAACCAACATTGAATTCAGTGCGAAGTGCTGCTCCAAAAAAA
Organism: Monoplex corrugatus; assembly: GCA_030674185.1. Lineage (NCBI taxonomy): Eukaryota > Metazoa > Mollusca > Gastropoda > Littorinimorpha > Ranellidae > Monoplex > Monoplex corrugatus. Next base: position 93,129,386 of record CM060312.1, read on the forward strand.
TATGTATACATAAATCTGAAGATCCCCTTCAGGATAATAAATCAAATTTTCACACAAAAACATTGATACATAATGATGAATTTCTGCAAAACAAGCCAGAAAGATATCCCACATATAACAACATCGTAATTTCACATTTCCGCGGAACAAGTCCAAAAGATTCTCCACATAAAAGTTTAAAACACACAGGCAATCTTGAATACCCAATCTCATGTCACTGTACATGTGTCAAAGCTTCCCAGACAATGTTGAGAAGTCATCTCATGTGACAGGTTTCAATACGTTCATTAGGTAAGAGGAAATGAGGTGCTCACAGTGCAGGGACTTGTGATGAAGATAAACAATGCAAATGGCTAACATCTAAACGGATGGGGTGCACGGAAATAGAATACTGCCGAGGTCAAAGAAGCAGCTCTACTGACTAGAACAAGAACATCCTCCTGACTACCTCAAATATGGTCAGAATACCTACATTGAACATCTTTCACTGTGAGGGGGAAAAGAGCACGAGCGCCTTCATTTCACATCAATCAAAAATTCTAAGGGGAAAAAAAGAAGAAGAATTTCACTGAACCGGAATACAGACTGACATAACATTAATACGTCAATATTTTGCTAATCTATGAATATTACAATAATTTACATTTCATCTTTTTTGTCACTAAGACTGCAATACAAAATGTCAAGACTGTAATCCCCAAAACAAGAAAACTTCAACACCAGTATCATTCACAATAATCACAATATACTCTTTGATATGAAAAAAAAACCCAACCCCACAGAAATAATCCACATAAAAATCCATAACATAAATATATTTGATCAGAATGAGTTAATTGTCTGGAACAAGCCATGTGCATGAAGAATGATTCTGCCTTCAAGGACAACTGTCTGGCACCATCACAACGTTCACATTCCTCATGAGGCCTTCCTTCACCCTTTGACTCTCGCACCCTATCCGCCAACTGCAAAACTTAACCCACCCTCACTCCCACTCACACCCATCTCACCAACAATTGCAAAAACTTAACCCTTTGACTGCCTTACCCTATCCACCAGCTTCCTGCAGGAAGCTGGTGGATAGGGTAAGCAGTCAAAGGGTTAAGTTTTTGCTTTGCTGGCATGGTTGGCAATGTAGGATGCTGGTGGACAGGGTGCAGGAGACAAAGGAGTCTCTGGATGCCAGAAAATCTACAGGAGCTGTGATGTCAAGCCGCCACATGGCAACCCAAAGAGGAGATCCAGCACTGCTGCCTGTTCACACTGGTGGAGTTCAACAGCGCCTGTTCCGATGGAATAGATGCAAGACATTGCCTACTAATGGTCTCTACAAGTACTATGGTCAGTAATTACTTCAGTTTCAGTTTCTCAAGATGGCGTGTCCACACTCGGAATGAATTCCATATGCACTAATGTCACAGGTGCCAAGTGTAAGGTGACCAGGACACAAGCCTTAAGCCTGCACATAAACCCATGAGCTGGCCAGGTCCTGAGGTCCTACCTAACCTGTGTTTTATCTAGCTCACATGTTTTTTTAGATACTAGTAATTACTGAATTGTGGGATCAGAATGAGTGACCATCCCCTTGGTAAGGACACTGCTTAACATGTTTAGGAGACTGAGAATGTTGTGACAGTGCCAACCAGAATGTTGTGACAGTGCCAACCAGAATGTTGTGACAGTGCCAACCAGAATGTTGTGACAGTGCCAACCAGATTGTTGTGACAGTGCCAACCAGAATGTTGTGACAGTGCCAACCAGAGGACCCTGAAGGTAAGACAACTGTTCATTGTTGTTAACCCTTTCACTCCCTGACCCTATCTACCTGCTTCCACAGCTTTCTGGGGGAATCTGGTAGAAGCTGGTGGGTAGGGTGAGGTAGTGGAAGTGTTAATGGCAAGTTTAGGGAACAATGTGCCGGCTAATAAGCCATGTGCATGATGCGTGAGGTACTCAAGACAGCTTTGGGTCAACACTGTCCTGTGTTTTGTCTCTGGAATGAAAAGGAATGGTTTTCTTCAAGCCACTGATGGCTGCCCCTGGTTTGGCCTCCTTCAGTCCATAAGGATTGTGGACCTGGGCCATGGTGTACATGTCTACAGGGTACAAGCCTGGACACAGTGATATGGAGAACTTACTGGCTGCCCCTAATATATGTGCCATTGGAAAATTGTCGACACATACTGAACAACAACAACAACAACAACAAAAATCAGTTGATGGATTAATTGCATCATATGCATCAATTCTTGTTTATTGTTATCCTGAGATATTAATGTTCCAAGCACCATTGATTTAAACTCCATCACTCAAAAACTGGTCAAGCCATGGCAACCTCCTAATTCCTATTGCATCTTCTGGTACTGCTCTCTAGCAGTGTGTGTGTGTGTGTATGTTGTGTGTGTGTGTGTGTGTGTGTGTGTGTGTGTGTGTGTGTGTGTGTGTGTGTGTGTGTATGTGTGTGTGTGTGTGTGTGATGTATGTGTGTGTGTGTGTGTGTGTGTGTGTGTGTGTGTGTGTGTGATGTGTGTGTGTGTTGTGTGTGTGTGTGTGTGTGTGTGTGTGTGTGTGTGTGTGTGTGTGTGTGTGTGTGTGTGTGTGTGTGTGTGTGATGTTGTGTGTGTGTGTGTGTGTGTGTGTGTGTGTGTGTGTGTGTGGTGTGTGTGTGTGTGTGTGTGTGTGTGTGTGTGTGTGTGTGTGTGTGTGTGTGTGTGTGTGTGTGTGTGTGTGTGTGTGTGTGTGTGTGGTGTGTGTGTGTGTGTGTGTGTGTGTGTGTGATGTATGTGTGTGTGTGTGTGTGTGTGTGTGTGTGTGTGTGTGTGTGTGTGTGTGTGTGTGGGTGTGTTGTTCTGTGAAAGAGTGAGTGAGTGAGAGAGCACATACATATACCCTCTGAGTTGGTAAGGTCTGCCACTTTATTTAAAAGTTTTTATTATTTTATTCATCAGACACACACTGAGGTCAATCTGAATTCATCTACCCTTTAGTTAAAGGCAGATTACAAAGTAAAAAAAAATTCTGGGGAAAAATCTATTCTACTTTTCTAAGAATCAGTGATTCTATCAATGATAATAATAAGATTAATAAGATTCCAAGCGCCATCAAAACACAAACAGAACGGTTAGTAAAACCTCAGAACAAGATTCAGGGCGTCTCTACAGTAGTACACTCCAATCAGATTGACAGTCAGCTGTATACATGTGAAGACAACCAACACACACACGCACGCACGCACGCACGCACGCACGCACGCACGCACGCACGCACGCACGCACACACACACACACACACACACACACACACACACACACACACACACTCTCTATGAAGGTGGTGATGATACAGGAGCCATGACTGTCTATATTCCCTATGAATAGCCCAATTGCTGTGCTGTATATATCATATATTCGATAATTTTACGTGTCAATTACACACTACCAACAAAAATGTTTTTCTTGGTTTGTGTTTATGTGTGCACATAAGTGTGTGTGTGTCTGCAAACATTTGTGTATATATGTGTTGTGTCTGTTTCCATTTGCATGCAAGCATGCATGTGAATATTGTGTGCTCATTTGTACTGTTTAATTCCCAATTCCACCCACAGAAAACGCTACATACATATAACTTATAATTATACTACCCCAATGACAATACTACATGTGTACATATAGTAATTATACTACCTTGTAACCTAATTACCTCAGGTTGGCTGTGTTTACTGTATTGGGTTCACAAAGACTAGAAAGAGCCCAATGTTTCTGTGAATCATCGAATGTCCACTGAACATGTTGGTAACTGATGTCTGAATGTACGAAAATAATCCTCACACACTTAGTGACAAACACACTACTTTCCCTATCACCAACAAGATCAATTCAATGTCCAATGACCCCCCCCCCCCCACCCCACCAAACATACACAAAATAGCATCACCACAATCTGAACCACAGACACAAGCAGGAAAACTGACATCCACATCAAAACACTGGCGTCAACCAAAACACAAGAAGGCAACTGATGGAAGATTCAATAATATCACCGCTGTAATACAAGACAGGGCATGGAAAGGCGACGTTAAATAGATGGGACACGAGGTGTTGAAAAACAACAAAGACATAAAGTATTAAAAAAAAAACCAGACAGACAAATAATATCTGACCAATAAAAAAACTGTCACAGAAGTACTGCTGGCGCGGTGTGATGTGAAAATAAAATGGATGAAATGAGGTGTAAGTATTACACAATATCAAAATATTATTAGAAAAAAAATATGCCACAGATAAATAAATGAATAAATAACAATTTTAAAAAAAATGACAGAGCAGACATAAACACAAAAACTTTCAGCAGATCCATAACAAATCAATCTGGGAAGAGAAACTTCTCCTTGCTCCCCCCCTCCTTTTCCATACACATATCTTCACAACTGGCCTGGAATTCACTCAGAACATAGTTTATGTGACTATGCAGCAGTCAAGACATTGCTGCAAATTTACTGATGATTAATACAAAATACTCATTTACACATTCTGTACACAGCTTATGAGTCCCACACCAACACATTCAAAGACAGGCCTCTCTAACCCGCACACATGAAACTAATGCACGCATCCATGTACATGCCACTGGTGCAAGAGTCCATGTACACTCCAGTAGTGCAAGTGTCCTCGTACATGCCAGGAGTGCAAGAGTCCTTGCACACCCCCAACAGTGCAAGTTTCCTTGCAGATGCCAACAGTGTAAACTTCTTGTTCCTTTCATCAACATAAATAAAATTTTGATAAAGTGAATATTCAGCAACGGTCAGTTTCAATCTTTCCAGGTGTCACATCCACAGATACTGGCCATGCAAGACGTATCTGTGCTGGGACGAGTTTCTACAACAACAGCAACAAACAGATGGAAATCCAAAATATACCTACACTGAGATTCTATAAACAAAAATTAATAAATGACTGCCAACCTGGTTCTTCTTTGTGAAACTGAAAGGGGGGGGGGGGGGGAGAGAGAGAGAGAGAGAGAGAGAGAGAGAGAGAGAGAGAGAGAGAGAGAGAGAGAGAGAGGTGTGTGTGTGTGTGTGTGTGTGTGTGTGTGTGTGTGTGTGTGTGTGTGTGTGTGTGTACACATGCATGCGTGTATGTGTGTATGTCACTGTGTGTGTGAGTGTCACTGTGTTTCTGTGTCTGTGTGATGTGTGTGTGTTTGTGTGTCACTGTGTTTCTGTGTCTGTGTATGCATGTGTGCATGTTATGTGTGTAAAAGTGTGTGTGCTGTGGGTCAGTATATGATGCGCATAGGGAGAGAGATGAGTATGTGTATTTGTGTTTACATCACATGTCTGTATGATTGTATGTCTATGTATCTCAAGCTGGGAAACACTGTAAAAAGAATAATAATAAAAAAAAACAACAACATGTCTAACAAAAACCAGCAACATATCCTGTACAAACAATCCTGACTCATTTTAAGTACACTGACTGAGACTCTTCCCTTGCTCCTCACAAATACAGCTAGGAGATTATATGATATTTTACATGAAAATGTGTAGCATGTGCATATACAGGCATACATAAGCAAGTACAGAGTCCAGATATACATACACACACACAACCCAAAGTCACTCCCTACATCCACAAAGACACCACCAGTGACGGATCACCTCCTTTCCGAAAGCACACAACTATCCACAAAGACACCACCAGTGACGAATCACCTCCTTTCCGAAAGCACACAACTATCCACAAAGACACCACCAGTAACGAATCACCTCCTTTCCAAAAGCACACAACTATAAAGTCAATCCTTCACAAACACCACCGAGGAATCAGTGGCAAGCAACAGTAAGACTTTTCAACCCACACTAGCACAGCAGCAACCAACAGTCTAATGAAAAGAATGACATAATTGGTCACATAACATGCTGATGACCACAAACTCAAGTACATTTCCAAACAGCCATTTCAATGCACGACCACAACAACAGTGCATGTGCACTAGTAATACCGACAGCAACATTCTGTGTATAACAGCAAACAAGCTTTAGCTCTATACAACATGGGAAGACATGGAGTGCACGCGCACTGAAAGCCTGGGATGAATGGCACCACCCACACCCTGCTAACAAGAAACAAAACAGTCCTCACAATCCGTCCCTCAAAAAATCACCCCAGTAATAAGAATCTGGAGTTTATTCAATAATTTCTCACACTCTGATGATTCTTCTTAACTCTTTTTTTTTATGTTACATGCCATAATCTGCTGGCAGTTACGTGGTACTCCTTAAGCTGGCACAAAGGGGAAGATGCGCTAACAAGGTCTTGCAATGGACGGGAGGAGAAAAGGACATACGAAACACTGACACCACCAGAATGACTGGAGCATTAAGATGGACAGCAAACAAAGCCAACTTTTATGCTGAGGGGTGGGATTTAGCTTGAGACACTGAGATCTCGAGTTCATGGCCTTACCAAAAGTCAGCTAGCCCTGAGATAAAATCCAGAAGGGAAAGGAGCAAATCCCCCATCTCCTTGTTATCAGCATTTGGAAATCATCTAAAACACCCAACGATCTTCCCATAACTGTGCCTTCCACTGTTCCAGCTGTTCCTCTGACAAAATGATGGCTGTATTAATGCCAACATCAGCTGTTTTACTTTATGTCAGTACGATTTACATGCCAAAACCTGCAAGCTACAACTGACACATGGATATGAGAACAGAGGAAACAATATGGCCATCAGATGGTTAGTATGTTTGTGTGTCCAAGTTAATCGGGCGATATGATACATGGGGTGCATGTGCATTACAGATACAACACAAGCATCGTGATAAATGGTAGGAATACAACACTGTGATATGGGGACAGAATCATAACATGGGGTGAACCGAATAATACATAGCGTGAACAGAATAATAATATGGGGTGAACAGATTAATAACATGAGGGTGAACAGATTAATACATGGGGTGAGCAGCGTAATAACAATGTGATATATAGCAGGAATACCAACTGTGATATGGAGACATAGTGCATTATGATACAGATATGATACACTGACCTTGGGTCAACAGAATAACAGCAATGTGACAAATGGTAGGGATACAGCACTGTGATTTGGTGGCAAAGGGAATTAGGATACAGATGTAATACCATTGACGTGGGGTGAACAGATCTAGTAACATGGGGTGAATAGATCTAGTAACATGGGGTGAACAGATCTAGTAACATGGGGTGAACAGAGCAATAACATGGGGTGAACAGAGCAATAACACGGGGTGAACAAATTAGTAACAGGGGGGTGAACTGAACATTATGGGGTGAACAGAGTAATAACATAGGGTGAACAAGGCAATAACATAGGGTGAACAAGGCAATAACATGGGGTGACCAAAGTATTAACATCACATGAACTGAACAACACGGGGCAAACAGAGTAACAACAATTACAACGAAATAACAGTCATAAAACACATGAAAAGGTTCTCACATCAGGGCAAGATACCAAGGAAACAAGATGAAAAATGACATCTCACTATACACATAGAATTTGGACTTTGCTTGGAGTTTATTCAAGAGGATTTTGGAGTTTATTCAAGAGGATTTGGAGTTTATTCAAGAGGATTTGGAGTTTATTCAAGAGGAATTCATCACACTTGGACAATTCCATATCTGCTCCATTCAATCTTGTTTAAGAGGAATTCATCACACTCAATTCCACTATCTGCTCCATCCAGGCTGCCAGCAATCTCCCCGGGCCTACCCAAAACCTGTTAGCTGGCAAGATCTTGAAATGGAGAAGGGAGGGATTTCTTTTTTAACCCTTTGATTCCCGCACCCTGTCCACCAGCATACTTCAATAACAACCATGCTAGCAAAGCAAAAACTTAATCCTTTGATCCCCTAACCCTATCCACCAGCTTCCTGCAGGAAGACTTAAAGTTTTTGCAAATGGTAGATCCCCAGGATGCAGGAGTCAAAGGGTTAACAGAATATGACATTACCAGAAAGACTGGAGCATTATAGAGGGGCAGCATACAGACCAGTTTTAAGTTATGGACTAGGACCGAAAGCCAAACATCAAATCTTCAAGAGTCAGCCAGCCTGCAATATGCACATGGAGGCAGTGACATATAATACATGGACAGAGGCATACAAAAAGCGCATTTCACACAGAACAGGGGGAAATAGTTATACACATAGCGCTTAGATTTGATTTTATCAAGATTTTGCGCTATATAAATATTGTAATTATTTATTACATATACACACACACATATATGTGTATGTATATATATATAATATATATATATATTATATATATATATATATATATATATATATATATATATGTGTGTGTGGATCGACAAAGCAGGTGAATACGACTTTTATGGCTGACAGCAACATAGATTTCTGTTTTACTGAAAATTCAACTTGTTGGGTACGGGGATACCACACTCAGGGGTTGTTTGCATCCTACTTTGTGAGTAACAAATCAAAACAACAAAAGCAATAAAAACAAACCAGCAGCAACAAATAAAAAACAATAACCCTGTCCACATTAAGCAGTAATATAAACAAAAACAATGAAATCTCCTGAATTTTCATGATTTATATTTCATTTTTAATGAACTCCAAGGATCCCTTCTCTCTGTTTTTTTTCTTGAACGCATATAAACTGACAAAGCCTCTGAGAAATATTACTAATAGTATACTACTGCTTGGGATAAGAGCCTGATAATGTCAGAGATCTCTGAAAAGTTGTGCGAGTTCATAATTCTGGTTCCAAAGGGAACTTACACTACAACTGACCCTGAGAATGTTGTTCATTAAGTCTTGTGCATCCAGCAGGAGTACTGAGAAAACTAGTTAACTGAGAAAACTAATTAATTGAGAAAACTAGTTAACTGAGAAACTAATTAAACCATGCTTGCCTCTCACCATAGTTATATGTCCTGTCCTGACTGAAATCTGAGTGTGAAAGATGAAATCTCGTTTACCTGGCATGATTTATCAAGCAGATGACATCTTGGGAAGCAAAACTACACACAATTCAGGGCTGCTCAGCAATGCTTTGTTGAAATTACCATGTAAATGGCATTTTGACATTTTTACTCAGCCTCTACAACAGAAGTCCAACATTCCACACACCATTTTAAAGCTTATGATGTCAACTTCCACATGCCGTACATGGTAATTTGAAATACCCTAATCACAGTTCACAAGAAGGCATTTTTTGGATGTTAAGGAATATATGACAGTGAAGGTTCTCAAATTTTCTTCTCCGTTTTCTCAAAATGAAGGGATAGACACATGAACAGTTCAACTGGCCACAACTACAGACATTTTTGTCCTACACACTTCATTTTATATCACTGCAAAGAAATTGCACACCCTTTCCAAACACACCAACAAAAACTTGAAATTACCACAAATAGAATTATGTCCCCTTTCGTAGGAACAGAGGAAATACTGTGTAATGATAAACATGTCTCTTGTAGAGGGTTTTTGGTTTTCTTTTCCACATTAATACATCTTTTGTAGGACTTTTTGAAGCATTAAAATCTCAAAGACATCCATGTTGTTAATGTACTGCATTACATTTTGTCAGTTAGCAGGGGATTTTAATACAAATCCCTTTTAAATAAATGTACTTACCATATCTTTCAAGTGCTCATCTTATTCGCTCTCTCTCTCGTTCTTTCTGTACACTTGAATCAGACATTGTACTCCTTTTTGTATTACAAAAAAGGGCTTTACCCAGTGCTGTACTTTATGTCATCTCTGTTGTGCCATTTTCTTTCTTCTTTTTCTGCTTTCTTTCTTTCCTTCTTTTTTTTTCTTTCTTTCTTTCATATTCTTTTGTTTTTAAAACATTCCTGTAATTTTTTAATATTTTTTTTATAATTCTGTGAAACACTTTAACAGCGGAGGTGAGGGTAGATGAGAAGAGAGAGAGAGAGAGAGAGAGAGAGAGAGAGAGAGAGAGAGAGAGAGAGAGAGGAGAGAGAGAGAGAGAGAGGAGAGAGAAGAGAGAAAGAGAGAGAGAGAGAGAGAAGGAGAGAGAGAGAAGAGAGAGAGAGGGGGGGGGGGACAATCATAATAATGTGACCATCTTATGAATGACTAACAAAATAAGCAAGACAAACTCTGAAACGTAATCTATGAACTTACGAAAAAACAAAAAGAAAAGTCATGGAGGAGACAACTATGAAAAGTATATATACATATAATATAGAAAAGGTGGCAGTGACAAGAGCTCTTAAGACCATACATGAGATCAAACTAACACCGAATACTGTAAATGCTGCACCACACACATATATATGCATATATCAAAATGAAAGTGATGTTTTATGGTCAACTCTAAGACGGACAAGGTGGTAGAAGCAGGAAAAAGTAGGGAAAGGGGAATTTCATTTCAAGATGTGAGGTCATCAGTATCAGCAACATGACAAACACAAACCACACAAAACCAGGTAGAAAAGAGAAAAGAAAAAAAAAAAAAAGGAAAAAAAAAAAAAACATGTAAAAAAGCCTCAAAGTAATGACGACAGAGTTCAGATTCCATATTTGATTTAGATCCGTCTCTTTCTGATATGCCCAAAGCCTCATTTCTATTAAGTTTTTCTGATATGTAACCAAGATCCTTGAAATAAATTCAGTTATCCATCTTGTAGCTCTGCCCCAACTTTCCTCCCTGTCTAAAGTATATATATATCATCATCATCATCATCATTATCCTCCTCCTCCTCTTCATCATCAAAAACCATGTATCGTCTGGCTAACATAAAAACCGTTAGACTGACAAAATACACAGAAACATAGATGTGTACGACCCACACAAACACTGCAGATCCCAACACAGTGAGTGTATTTCAAAAAAGTCTTTCATAACCCTTTGACTTCCTCAGTCTATCCACCAGCATCCGGCACTGTCAACCATGCCAGCAAAACAAAAACTTCATCCTTTCGACTCCTTCACCCAATCCACCAACTTCCCGCAAGAAAGCTGGTGGATAGGGTGAGGGGCCAAAGGATTATGTTTTTGCAGCTGGTGGATAGGGTGCGAAAAGTAAAAGGGATAAGTGGGAGAGTGACATGAGCAACAAGACATGAGATTTAAAAGCAAAGGACTTGCTAGATCTTTATACAGACAGACAATGGAATTCAGCTTCAGTCTTAGCCGTCTGGTGATGAAAAAGAAGCAGAACACAGAAGATTTGTTGACTTAACCCTCAGTACTAAACAATGACAAACAATGAACAACTTTTAGTTAGTTCATAGTACACACATTTTCCTTTCAAGATAACGGTTTTACTTTCCAAAGTTTTTTTTTTTTTTCAAGATAAGACTGCTAAACTTTCTATGCCCCACATGCCATACAAGTTTCACAGGAAACACAACAGACAGATTACAGGCGGACATAGACAACTGCTGAACATCTTACAAATGGTGATTATAGTGCCAACAACAATAAAGCCAAAACTGATGGACAAGTCAGAAGAGGGAAAACATGAAACCCCATTTTACAGTCATCTGTACCTCTGATACACACAAAGTTCTGTGAAATCCTGAATAATACTTACCAGTGTGCCAGTGAACTACATTATCTTATTAAGAAATCACAATTTGTTTAACTTTCTGATTCAAATGAAAATGATGAAATCACACAGGAAGTGACAATGCACATTCAGTTTCTTCACAAACAGAAGGTAAGACTAATAAAAACCTGATCAAACCCAGAACAAGTCACTACCTCAAGGACAAGCTTCATCCCCATCAGAAAAAGAGAGAGAAAAAAAAAACCAATAAAAAAGCTCATAAATGATATATTCCATGGAAGAGATTAGACTTCCGAGAAAAATACTTTTTTTCCCTATTTATCAAATCAAAACACAAATGCACCCCAGTGAAAGTTCAACATATTCTAAGCACTGAAGGAGTAATACGTAAGACGCCTTTTGCAGAACTACACTTCTCTGCATTCTGACAGAAGTACATTAATCCTTTGACTCCAGCACCCTATCCAACAACTGCAAAAACATGACCCTTTGACTCTCACCTAATTCAACAGCTTCCTACAGGAAGCTGACAGACAGGGTGAGAAATCAAAGGGTTAAGTTTTTGCTTTGCTAGCATGGTTGACAATGAAGGATGGTGGACAGGGTGTGGGAGTCAAAGGGTTAAGTTTTTGCTTTGCTATCATGGTTGACAATGAAGGATGGTGGACAGGTGTGGGAGTCTAAGGATTAAAAGGACAATTCCACATCCCCAATTCAAATGGAAAGACAATATTTGCCCCCAACAATCACAGAGCAACTGGCTTACTGCAAGCAGCACGACCAGATCTGTGCAAGAGGGTTGTGTGCACAGTGCAGTTGCATCATATAGATTACTAAGCAGCATCTACTGTTTTGCCAACACAGAGAGCGAAGTGCAACAAAAGCAGTCAAAACATTAACATAGCTTAATGTGATGACAGCCATTTTTTCTCTTCTTGAAGGAAAGGGGTCCAGATTTAGCTGCACAGCAATGGTGCAGAGATCATGATACCCTGGTCTGGTACGAAACAAACGAAAAGGACCTGTGAGAACCCTTGTCATTCTTCTTTAACCCTCTAGGCCTGACTTGCTCACCCTATTCTCCAGCCTGAAGGAAAATGCTGGACTTTGTGGATAGGGTAAGGGAGTCAAAAGGTTGTTGTACAAACCTTGGCAATGTTTCTTTGAAAAAAAAAAAACAAAAACAAAAACAAACAAAAAACAGTAAAATAAAAAGGGCAATGGTCCTTAGTTCCATGAAAGCTACAGGGATTATAAAAAAAATTACATGTTCATTCTTGTCAACATGGCCATTTGTTCTTATCACAAAGGATCACAGTGTCCTTAGGTCATAAGCAGGAAGACAAGTGTTTTACAATCACATATCCAGACAGCTAAAATAAAAAACAAAAAAACCCACCCATAAACTAGTTACGTCACATCACAGCACAGCCATATTTACTTGGAGGCCTTACATGACACGGTTTACTATCTCACAGACAGTATCTGTACTAGCAAATCAAAATTTAAGGCCACATTTTCAGTGAAAAAAATCATCTGTGGCAAAAAAAACTTTCAGAGTTGGTAATGTGGCACCATTTTAAAAGTGATGTTAAAAGTGTTCAATAGTGTAAGAAGGAATGTTGAGAAAGTGTGGCATACATTTATGATGCAAATGCGCATCCATTTAAGAAGACATTATGAAAAATGTTTTGCTTTGATAAGGCCAGGGGGTAGCCAAGAACAGTGACTTGTCACTGCACCTATGATATAAACAGACAAATCATACAACTTATTACAGTCTCCTACTACAATACACGTCCAAACTGCAGTCTTACTCCATCATTTTATACTATACAGCTAATTTTTTCATTACTACTACTTAATACCACACAGGTAATTGCAAATGTCAGCCAACAAACCATCTTATTCTTTATTACTTATTACTACATAGCTAGTTGCAGATGTCTGTAAACTATCTCAACCTTTTCAGACATGATTTGATTCAGTTTTACATCAGCGTTTACCTCAAATGATAACATGCGATGGGTATAACCACCCAGGGAAGTGAAGGGCAGGACAACAACTTACATCAGTAACAAGAAACTCTGGGGAGAGCTGGACAAAAGAAGTCCTCAAAGGAGAAGGCCTTCTAGTTCTATAGTGACACCACCGCACGAACATCCTCAAGGAGAAGGCTTTAGTTCTATAGTGACCCCACAAAGAAAAAGTCCTCAAGGAGAAGGCCTTCTAGTTCTATAGTGACACCACCGCACCAGAAAACAGTCTCAAAAGAGAAGGCCCTTCAAGTTCTTTAGTGACACCACCACACCAGAAAACAATGATGTTGAGATCTATAGACGGGAAGAAGGCCAATTTAATGTCTCACACTAAAGATTTGAACTCGCAACTATTGGCACAAAAATCTTTACCCAACCAACTGAACTAGCCAGCAGGACCAGTATTATGGGCTATTAGGCAACACTGTCGCCAGGCAGATATAAAATATTTCAAATTAATATGCACGCACGTATCAGTGCATAACATGAAGGTACTAGTTTTATCACAATATAGATAATGAACCAACATGATATGCAGTGCAAATTCATTTTAAACCACTAATACATTTTTTTGTTGTTTACATTTCTGCAGCTTTCTAATCCTTGTTCATCTGTGCCATAAGTATATAACATTAAAAAAAATAGAATGAATTGTCTTCAAGATATGAAGTTGTTGACAATATCATTCACAATGTTGTTATTTGTCTCGCTTTGTGCTCTGTTACACCATAAAAATTAAAATAAAAACAATACAGGTAAAATGGTGATATGTGCATAATTCAAATGACACTCTCTATGAGAGACATGACTATGGAGCCATATGTAACCTGCCAGTTTTCAGTGAGAAATCAAGGCAGTTCAGCCATGAGAGGGTAACAGACACAAACACATACACATACAGACACACACATGCATACATAAACAAATGTGCACATATACACACACAAATGCAAATGCACACACACACACACAAGAGACTGAAGAAATGTTGGGGGGGGGGGGGGGGGACAGAACAATGACATTCACTTCAAATAAAACCCAAATGATAAAACACATTTCTCACAAATGTGGAAATGCTGCTGAATCAATGAATGATGAAAATGTTCACAAACATGATAGTCATTCTGTTTCATTTCTTCATGAAGGTGTCACAGACAGCAAGACATTTCCATGCAGAATTCCACCACTTACATCACTCTGTTGTTTCGCTCTGTTGTTTGCTTTTTCATGAAGGTGTCACAGACAGCAAGACATTTCCATGCAGAATCCACCACTTACATCACTCTGTTGTTTTGCTCTGTTGTTTGCTTTTTCATGAAGGTGTCACAGACAGCAAGACATTTCCAGCAGAATTTACCAGTTACATCACTCTGTTGTTTTGTTTTTTCATGAAGGTGTCACAGACAGCAAGACATTTCCATGCAGAATTCACCACTTATATCAAGCAATGAAGATTTAAGATAATCATGGCTGATGATGATACTGTCAGTCAGCAACCTAAACCTCTAACACTGACACCATCTTCCGGAACTCACCAAACTGACACTGGTGAAAACAATGAAAAGAACCCAGAGAATGCAAACCACTTCACTTGTACAAAGAGCATGACAATATTTATTTTATGTTTAATTCTCAAAATGCCCTACAGTATTGCTTCCACGGGAAACTGATTTGTTCTTGTACATATGACAAAAGAAGTTAACAGCAGGCAAAGTCATGTGTTTCACTCACAACAAATGCATCTGAAAAGGTTGAAAAAGGGGAATGGAGAAAGAGAGGTCCACAAAGAGACACACATGAACCAAAAACTGACTTAAAACTAATCACCGTGCAACAACACCTATCTATCGAACAAAGGCATCAGTCATGGTAAAAGAGCACATGCCCAAGTACCCACTCTCCCTCAAACACACTGTCTCTTGCTTACAGCATACATACAACTTGCATCTCTCTCTCTCCACACACACAAATCTCAGCCCCCCCCCACATAAACACAAAAGTGAAAGAAGAGGGTGTGTGTTATTTGCCCTGGTTGCTTTTAAACTCAGCTTGGTTAGTGACAGGTTGACAGGTCATGGGCACCGGCGGCTGATAGTGTGAATGCTTGGCGCTGGCTACAGACTGCATATAGGAGGCGCGATACGACGAATGTGAGTGGGCCACATGTGTGGAATGCGCTGTGGACTGCTGAATCATGTGTGAGGAGGAAGGCCCTTGACTTCGCACCGTCTGAAACTCTGCTGATGACACCACGCTACTATACGGTACAGCCTCACCGCGCCCAGTATACACTGTCTGTTCATATGTGCTCACAGGTTCGTTCCGAGCGCTATGGTCCGAGTCTTGTCTATGATAGTGGGGATGTATAGGGGGAAGGCCACTAGCCCCTCGACTGGAGCTTAACTCGGGGCCAGACCGGCCCGGACTTCCCGTGGCGGCGAAGTAAGCGGCAGAGGCGGCGGCCAGTCTGAGAGGATGGGACATGGAGGAACCAGAGTGGGAAGAGTGGATGGAGTGGGAGTCACTGTCAGAGGACTGGGAGGGGGTGGAGGCACCTGAGCGATCAAGCAGGCCTCCCATGAGCTGGCGCTGGTAGTTGTCAATGATGCGCTGCTTGCGAAGGCGTTCGCTGTACTTCCAGAAGTCGGAAGTCTCGTACGGCTTGCTCACCTCCATGTGGGGCTTCATGCGTGTCACCGTCACCAGCGTGCTCTGGGCCGGGGGTGGAGGGGTGGGGCTTAAAGGTTGTAGAGACTGACTTCCCCTGGCAGAGGAGGGTTGGGATTGGGAGTCAAGGTGGAGGACGGGGATTGGGGTGGCATAGGGGTATGGGGGGGGGTTTGCTGGGGACTTTGTGGAGGTGCCGACTGCTGGTGTTGATGTTGAACGGGTATCTGCTGCATTCCTCTTCCTCCCTGCCAACCCCCCTCCTCCCACGCCAGACGGACAGGATGGGCAGTCTCCGTCAGTCGTGGGCTGTAACTGTCATATCCTTGGGCGTAAACTGAAGACCTCCCGCCAGGACTGCGTGTCAAAGATGCGTCCCCCCAACCACTCTGCTCACCCTCGTACCGAGACTTCTCATGGTACACAGGCAGCTCCACCTTGTGAGAAGAAGAGGCAGAGTACTCCTGAGGGTCCATGAACCCTCCAGGCATGTACGTGGCCTTGATGTCAAGATGCAGAGGAGGGGTGCCCCTCTCCCGATTCCCCTCACGTGGCTCCACGCTATACCCATGCTGCCTCTCACGCTGCCGCTGCTTCTTCCGGTCCAGACTGCCGTAGGAGCAATCCCCTCGCTTGTAGGCGCGGTCAAGGCTTCCGTGTTTGGATGGAAGGTGCAGCTTTTGCTGGTCGCTAAGTTCTGAAGACGATGATGGAGACTGGAGCATGTCTGTGCTCTCATAGTGTGAGGTCTGCTGCAGCGCGATGTTGTAGAGATTATTGGAGGATGACCCCACGCTGCTGATGTCTTCCTGCAGACTACGCACGCTAGCAGGGCTGAGGGAGGAGGTGGGGGACATGGTGGTGCGCGATGATGATGATGACAGCGTGGGGTACATCTGGGAGCGGTACTGGGTGCGGTGTCATACACACTGCTTGGCTGGTAGCCCTGAGAAGACAGCTGAGGGCTGCACACAGAAAGAAATGTTCATAAAAATACATTTAAACCTACCAATCTTTGTACTAAAGATACATGAAAAACTCTATGCAAAAGTTCTGTCATTAACAATAAATTAGGAAATACAAGAGAAACTAATGTCACATTATATCCAGCCTGCAAAGATCCAGAAATGTCACACATAGTCATGCATACAGAAAGCCCACCCAGAAATGTCACATACAGTCACACAGACACAGAAAATCCTCCCAGAAATGTCAAAACAGACAGACAGAAAACATGCCCAGAAATGTCACATATAGTCACACAGACAAAACCCACTCAGATATGTCACATATAGTCACACAGACAGAAAACCCACCCAGAAATGTCACATACCAGAAAACCCAGTCAGAAATATCACAACAATCACACCGACAGAAAACCTGCCCAGAAATGTCACATACAGTCACACAGACAGAAAACCCAGTCAGAAATGTCACATATAGTCACACACAGAGAGACAGAAAGCCACTCAGAAATGTCAATATAGTCACACAGACAGAAAAACCACCAGAAATGTCAATACAGACAGACAGAAAGCCAGTCAGAATTGTCACATACAGTCACACAGACAGAAAACCCGTCAGAAATGTCAGTCATACAGAAAGCCCAGTCAGAAATGTCACATACAGTCGCACAGACAGACAGAAAGCCCAGTCAGAAATGTCACATACAGTCACACAGTCAGACAGAAAACCCAGTCAGAAATGTCACATGCAGTCACACAGATAGAAACCCAGTCAGAAATGTCACATATCACACAGACAGAAAGCCCACCCAGAAATGTCACATACAGTCACATAGACAAAAAAACCCAGTCAGAAATGTCACATGCAGTCACACAGACAGAAAGCCCAGTCAGAAATGTCACATACAGTCACACAGACAGACAGAAAACCCACTCAGAAATGTCACATACAGTCACACAGACAGACAGAAAGCCCAGTCAGAAATGTCACATACAGCACACAGACAGACAGAAAGCCCAGTCAGAAATGTCACTACAGTCACACAGACAGAAAAGCCCAGTCAGAAATGTAACATACAGTCGCACAGACAGACAGAAAGCCCAGTTAGAAATGTCACATACAGTCACATAGACAAAAAACCCAGTCAGAAATGTCACATGCAGTCATACAGAAAGCCAGTTAGAAATGTCACATACAGTCACATAGACAAAAAAACCCAGTCAGAAATGTCACATGCAGTCACACAGACAGAAAGCCCAGTCAGAAATGTCACATACAGTCACACAGACAGAAAACCCAGTCAGAAATGTCACATACAGTCATACAGAAGCCCAGTTAGAAATGTCACATACAGTCACATAGACAAAAAAACTCAGTCAGAAATGTCACATGCAGTCACACAGAAAGCCCAGTCAGAAATGTCACATAGTCACACAGACAGACAGAAAACCCAGTCAGAAATGTCACATACAGTCACACAGAAAGCCAGTCAGAAATGTCACATAGTCACACAGACAGAAAGCCCAGTCAGAAATGTCACATACAGTCACACAGACAGACAGAAAACCCAGTCAGAAATGTCACATAGTCACACAGAAAGCCCAGTCAGAAATGTCACAGTCACACAGACAGAAAGCCCAGTCAGAAATGTCACATACAGTCACATAGAAAGCTCAATGTCACATACAGTCACAAGACAGAAATGTCCATACATGTACAGTCACACAGACAGAAAGCCCAGTTAGAAATGTCACATACAGTCACACAGACAGACACAGAAAGCCCAGTCAGAAATGTCACATGCAGTCACACAGACAGACAGAAAGCCCAGTTAGAAATGTCACATACAGTCACACAGACAGACAGAAAGCCCAGTCAGAAATGTCACATACAGTCATACAGAAAGCCCAGTCAGAAATGTCACATATAGTCACACAGACAAAAAAAACCAGTCAGAAATGTCACATGCAGTCACACAGACAGAAAGCCCAGTTAGAAATGTCACATACAGTCACACAGACAGACACAGAAAGCCCAGTCAGAAATGTCACATGCAGTCACACAGACAGACAGAAAGCCCAGTCAGAAATGTCACATACAGTCACACAGACAGACACAGAAAGCCAGTCAGAAATGTCACATGCAGTCCACAGACAGACAGAAAGCCCAGTCAGAAATGTCACATGCAGTCACACAGACAGACACAGAAAGCCCAGTCAGAAATGTCACATACAGTCACACAGACAGACAGAAAGCCCAGTCAGAAATGTCACATACAGTCACACAGACAGACAGAAAGCCCAGTCAGAAATGTCACATACAGTCACACAGACAGAAAGCCCAGTCAGAAATGTCACATACAGTCACACAGACAGAAAGCCCAGTCAGAAATGTCACATACAGTCACACAGACAGAAAGCCCAGTCAGAAATGTCACATACAGTCACACAGACAGAAAGCCCAGTCAGAAATGTCACATACAGTCACACAGACAGAAAGCCCAGTCAGAAATGTCACATACAGTCGCACAGACAGACAGAAAGCCAGTACAGAAATGTCACATACAGTCACACAGTCAGACAGAAAACCCAGTCAGAAATGTCACATAGTCACACAGACAGAAAGCCCAGTTAGAAATGTCACATACAGTCACATAGACAAAAAAACCCAGTCAGAAATGTCACATGCAGTTACACAGACAGAAAGCCCAGTCAGAAATGTCACATAGTCAAACAGACAGACAGAAACCCAGTCAGAAATGTCACATACAGTCACACAAGAAAGCCCAGTCAGAAATGTCACATAGTCACACAGACAGAAAGCCAGTCAGAAATGTCACATACAGTCACACAGACAGACAGAAAACCCAGTCAGAAATGTCACATACAGTCACACAGAAAGCCCAGTCAGAAATGTCACATAGTCACACAGACAGAAAGCCCGTCAGAAATGTCACATACAGTCACACAGAAAGCATCAATGTCACATACAGTCACACAGACAGAAAGCCCAGTCAGAAATGTCACATACAGTCACACAGACAGAAAGCCCAGTCAGAAATGTCACATACAGTCACACAGACAGAACAGAAAGCCCAGTCAGAAATGTCACATGCAGTCACACAGACAGACAGAAAACCCAGCCAGAAATGTCACATACAGTCACACAGACAGACAGAAAACCCAGTCAGAAATGTCACATACAGTCACACAGACAGACAGAAAACCCAGCCAGAAATGTCACATACAGTCACAAGACAGACAGAAAACCCAGTCAGAAATGTCACATACAGTCACACAGACAGACATAAAGCCCAGTCAGAAATGTCACATACAGTCACACAGACAGACAGAAAGCCCAGTCAGAAATGTCACATACAGTCATACAGAAAGCCCAGTCAGAAATGTCACATACAGTCACACAGACAGAAAGCCCAGTCAGAAATGTCACATACAGTCACACAGACACAGAAAGCCCAGTCAGAAATGTCACATACAGTCACACAGACAGACAGAAAGCCCAGTCAGAAATGTCACATACAGTCATACAGAAAGCCCAGTCAGAAATGTCACATATAGTCACACAGACAAAAGAACCCAGTCAGAAATGTCACATGCAGTCACACAGACACAGAAAGCCCAGTCAGAAATGTCACATACTGTCACTCTGACACATATGTAAAGCCAAGCAAAAAATGCCAGTCAGACACAAAACTCAGTCAGACCTTTGTCTGTCAAGCAACTCAGAGATGGCAACCCACCTGCTATGACTAGGACTGAGGGATAACTGCTGATGAGTAGGAGAGGCCATCCCTGATATCGGGGGTTGTTGCTGCTGATACTGCTGTTGGTGCTGCTGCTGTGGCTGCTGTTGTTGATGCTGTTGATGTTGTTGGAACTGATGGTGATGGTGGTGTGAAGGGGGGTGAGGGGGCAAGGCAGACCGATCAGAGGGAGCACCCTGAACATAAAACATTGTCAGCTCAGACACGGCCATCAGCAACACATGTTCTCACAGATAAACCACACAGACCATCCAAGGTAGGCGTAAATCAGCGTTCACACTTGGGTGACAACAGGCACCACAGTCCAGTGGTTAGGACACTAGTTTTCAAACTGGAAGGTCTGAGGCTCGAACCTGTTTGGGTACTGCCTGGAAGATAACAGGTGGAGATTTTTCTACTCTCCCAGTTCACAAAAGGTCACAGATCTGTGAGTGCCTGAACTGCCTTTATGCAGACACACACGCACGTTAAAGATTCGGTAAGCTACATCTATGTTTGGTGGTTTATGGAAACACAAAAACACCCAGTATGCATAACCCCCCAAACAAACTATATCTGCCTTAATGGAGGAATAAAAACCTAGCCTAATAAAAGGGGATGAAGAAGACAGCCACTTGTGGGCCCTACCCAATGATAAGGACACACATATCTGAAAAATGCTCTATGACAAAATGGAAAGCCTGCATCAGAGCAACAAAAACAGAATCTGTAACAAACGTCACATCCTCCACAGGCACATGGCAACAGAGAGAGAAGAAAGAGAGAGAGAGAGAGAGAGAGAGAGAGAGAGAGAGAGAGAAAGAGAGAGAGAGAGAGAGAGAGAGAGAGAGAGGAGAGAGACAGAGAGAGAGCGACAGAGAGAGAGAGACAGAGAGAGAGAGACAGACAGACAGAAGACAGAGACAGAGACAGACAGACAGGCATTAGACAGACACTGAGAGATAGACAGACAGAGAGACTGATGTGATAATCGTCATAGTAAAATCATTTCACAAATATATATTGACAAATATGTACTGACAATTATGCACACACACACACACACACAACACACACACACACACACACACACACACACACAGAAGACAAAAAGACTTACAGTTCTATTGTCCCAATGTTGAGTATTGTCCCCTGCTGGACCTGCAGATTCCTCTGAAAAATGCAACACAATACCATGTCTTTGTGTTTCTGCTGTTAGCTACCTGCTTTCTTGTACCCTTGCCATAAACTTTTATCAATGAACAGTTCTTTTCTTTTCCACATAATCAAATCACCAGGATGAGGCTGAAAGCTGGCGGTCAAAAAAACTATGTCGACCATGCAGGTGATATATCTTGGTTATTTGAATGGCAAACTATCAAGACCTTGTTGATATATCTATGTTATTTTGGAAAATGTGCAATAATGAACTATTAAGACCTTGTTGATATATCTATGTTATTTTGAATGGCAAACTATTAAGACCTTGTTGATATATCTATGTTATTTTGAATGGCAAACTATTAAGACCTTGTTGATATATCTATGTTATTTTGAATGGCAAGCTATCAAGACCTTGTTGATATATCTATGTTATTTTGAATGGCAAGCTATCAAGACCTTGTTGATATATCTATGTTATTTTGAATGGCAAGCTATCAAGACCATGTTGATATATCTATGTTATTTTGAATGGCAAGCTATCAAGACCATGTTGATATATCTATGTTATTTTGAATGGCAAGCTATCAAGACCATGTTGATATATCTATGTTATTTTGAATGGCAAGCTATCAAGACCATGTTGATATATCTATGTTATTTTGAATGGCAAACTATTAAGACCTTGCAAGAAGTCTGGGGAAAAACAAACTTCAAGCTGTTATTCTGATCTTTTCTCATTCACAACAGGCCCCATTAATATCATGCTCTACCCTCAAGTAGGTCGCTAAGGGTTTAATATGAACCGGCTGGCTTTTTCTGATATAGCCACCGACTTGAGATCTCATGTCTCAAATTCAATCGCACCCCAAACCATGACATTTGGAGTCTTTGTTGCCCATCTTAAAGCTGCAATCACTGTGGTAGTGCCAGATAAATGATGGCAGATCTGGGTATATTAAATACAGAAATGTCCCAGTGTAATGGGTTTGTCTGAAACAAACTACAATCTTGTTATCAGATTAAATAACTTCACTCATCATAATGACCTTTCATTTCCATAAAACATATTTCATCCCTTTCGTTTTCCTCTTTTCAATTTCTATTTCATGATCACATTATAATACATAAATACACCCCCCCCCACCCCACATGCATGCCCACACACATCACACATGCATGCCCACACACACACACATGCATGCACACACACACATACACACACACACACACACACACACACACACACACAACATACACACACACACACACACACACACATTAAGTCAATGCAAATGCAGAACACAATAAACAGACCTATCTGCCTGTTCTCCTCTGCCTGTTGATGTTGATGCTTTCTGGCCTCAATCAGCTTCTTCTCCATGTCTTTCAGCTGTCAACACAAACCAGTGGTTTACATGTAGTACAACAGTTTTTCAAGGTAAAGTTGAGGCCAAAAGAAATCCAGGCACACCATGTATCATCCACCTCCTTTATGAAATGAACAACATCACCAATACTACCAGTCTGAAGCTCTATGAAGTAGCACTCAAAAAGTCAAGGCCGAGGTAAATGGAGAACAATTGCTGTGTTGTCTGCTGCTGCAGCTACCATAGAACTCAATGATGCTAACAGATAACATATGTAGTACACATGGCACTACAGCTTGTATTTGACATGTAGCATCCATGGCCATATAGCTTCTATCAACTTCTTCTCCATACCCTTTTTTCCTGCTCCATATTCTAAACTGTACCTGTGCCACTACCCACACACCGCCATATCAGGCCTCCAACACATCACAGAACCCATAAAAACTGAGGTCGTCACAAAAGTAGGGGATGAAGGACCACAGGAAATCTGACAATTTTTCACAATACTTATTCATATTGTGTAAAGCCCAACTGACTGCGTAGCACCATATCAAAGTTGTCACTATGATGGTATGATGATGCTGTGGAGTTCCATTTGAACAAAGACTACCTAACAGGTCTGTATTCTGTGTTTCCTTTCATAACATATCTTGGCCTCAACAAGGCCTGAGAGACAGAGATATATGCGGTATCGGTCTAGAAATTTGAGCAACACCCTCAATGACATATCTGTACAGTGGATGAGACCCGAATGTGTGGTTCCAGTCTTCCCAGTAAGACTACATCACACCTAACTATGGCTAAGACAGGTCAAGGCAGAAAATTCCATGATAATTTAATGGACAAAAAGGGGCTGGATTCTATGATTACCAGACAGCAGTCTGTTGTGCTAGCCATTCACCATACTGACAGGTGTTCTTCATGTCTTTAACCCTTTGCCTCCCACACCCTGCCCACCACCATCCTGCGTTGCCAACCATCAATGCTAGCAAAGCAAAAACTGCAGGAAGCTGGTGGATAGGTGAGGGAATCAAAGGGTTAAATTTTTGCAGTTGGTGGACAGGGTGTGGGCGTCAAAGGGTTAACTGCCACCTGGTGTCAGCATGCAATGCAACTGTAATCAATAATTCCGCACATCCTAAACACACAGTATGAAGGCTGATCCAAAAGTCTTGTCAGTTAGCTGCCACTTCTGCCTGTTTATACATTAACCCTTTCCCATTTGCACATTTTGCTCAGAAACTCTTCCTACTATTCGGAGATTTCTGAAAGCGTGTGAATGAAAAGGTCAGAAGCTGACCGATATCTTGTAAATGAGGCGATGTGTGGTACCAAACTCAGTATCATTCTGTCATTGGTTTATCCTGACTTTCGCGGGAAACTTCATTCATGAGGTGTGTGTAACCCTAGTGCTTAGAGCGTGATGGAAATTCTCCACCAGGCCTAAGTGACAGGCAGCGGGCTGCGGTGGGTGTAAATAAAAAGTGGGGTTTTCCGGTCGGCGGGCTGCGGCGGGATAAAATGGGAAAGGGTTAAAAATACTTTTAACTTGTATTCAGATAAAATACAGCTTTTGTGCTATTAATAGTTATAAAATTATAACGATACCATATCTAGTTTAACTGTATGACATTACTGAAAATGTAACTAACTGTGTACCCCAAAATGGATCCCATTGTAGGACAACTCAGATGATGTATCCTTATAACGCTCAAAGTTGGCAGACAGTCTGATCAAAATTCATGCTGATTTGACAGTTGTGTATGGAGACAAGTGTAGGTCATATAGGATAGTCTGCTACTACATTGATAATTTAAAATGAGGAAAACAACAACTTGAAAAACAAGAACTGATGTGGATGTCCAAGAGAGATATGGGACAAAACAAACTAGTTTGCTTGTAAAGTGAGTAGCTGAAGAGGATCCACATATTTCAGTTTGTGAAGTCAGTGAATTTATGGTGTTTCATATGGCATAGTTAAACCAATCCCATGGTACAATCTTAACACCAGAAAGTGGCCGCCAAATGGATACCTCATCTTCTGACACAGAAGCAGAAAAAAACAGAGGATTCAGAGTTCTAAGTGCCTGCTTAAAATGTTTGATCCAGAGGGCACTGTCACAGGTGATGAAACGCGGATCACCTTCCACAGCATCCTGAACAAACAGACCAATCAAACATGAGTGGGTGCTAATAACAAGGAACCAGTTGCATGGAGACTTGAATTTCAAAGCAGAAGAGACTTTTCTCCATTTTTTAAACTCACAAAGCTCTGCAGCATTGATACTTTGTCTTCCAAGTCTGCTCTTGCAGCTAGATACTATGTAGAACGAGTTTAGCCCAAAGTTGTACAGTCTATCCAGGAGTATGGGTGTCAGCAAAACACCCTGTCTAAATGACAATGACAACGCCCATAAAGCCAAGGTCACTGTGACCTACCTACACAAGCAATCCATTCAAAGTCTCCCTCACCCACCCTACAGTGCTAACTTAGCCCCATGTGACTTGTGGTTGTTCCCCCTTCAAGAGGAAAACTTGGTTGGCAAGAAGTTTTAAAGAATCCAAGACTCAGGAAAGCAGTTGACAGAGGATGTGACAGGGGGAGAGCACTCTGAAGGACTGAAAACTTCCATGTGTATAGGACTTCCCTTTTGTGCTGTGCGAAGTAAATGGCAAGCCGTTTGATCAGCCTGTGTTCACATAAAACTAGGACAACACCTTCCATCACTTTAAACTACCAACCCACTCTCTATACATAGTACACATGAATGTAGATCTCTATGAGCTTTTTCTCCATGTCTTTAAGCGGTAAACATGCAAGTCCTCAGAGTCAATTTTTAGCACAATATCTACAAACGCTTCATGCCTGATAAAAAAGAACGTGTCAATCTTTCTTCTTCTTTTATCTGCCTGCTTATATCATCATGGGTGTTTTGTGGACAAAGAGTTGGTGGTCAGCACTGGAATGCTGTTTGATGTCACTTTTTGTCATGTCACTGATCCACATCTTCCCTTGTTGGCCTTTCGCTTTAAATCCTGATGTTGTTTTGACATACGCTTGTGCCAGCTGGTGGGGTTGCACTCTTGTCAGATGACCAAACCACTGAATTCTCTGTTAACCCCTTGACTTCTGGAACTTTTCAGATTTTTTGCAAAAAAATGGGTTACATTAGAGAAAAAATAATAAAAAATAACCAAATTATTTAATATCTAATAAACTATATTTTCTTGAAGGAAAATGAACTGGCTATTTATTGCAGATGTTTTTTCATCAATCCAAACACAGATAACTCCAGGACAAGGGGGTAATTTACTTTTCAAAAGATAATTAGGAGTAAAAAAGTATGCGCGGCCATTGCACAGAAGTGTGCTCTGGTCATGTGACTGAAGTCACATGATTTCAGCTTACTTTCCATTTCACAGTGTTCAGAGTACAGCGACCCCTATGCCGCACCTACTTCCGCTGTTGGAAGTGAAAGGCTTAATGATAGCAGATTGGTGTTGCTACCACCATTCATGTTTCAATCTTAATGACAGCTCTTCTCAATCACTGCATCTCACAGGTGATAATTCTGTGAAATTGTACATACTGTGCCATGATCTTGACGTTGTAGGAGAGTGAGATGACTGTGACCTCAAATTTTCTCACGGCCAACATTATTATTACTGTACTGTGTGGTGCTATGTTGTTTTCAACTCACTTCTGTTATGCAGTTTTTGTTGTGATCCTGTCTGGGGTTAACATCAGACCCAATACAAAACTCAAGACAGTCTCCAGTCCACCAGGCTAACCTACTGATGGTCAGAGAAAGTAAAGCAATTAGGGAAAGGAGATGGGTACTGCCCTCAGAATGCTAGCAGGGAACAGAGATGGGTACTGCTCTCAGAATGCTAGCAGGGAACAGAGATGGGTACTGCCCTCAGAATGCTAGCAGGGAACAGAGATGGGTACTGCCCTCAGAATGCTAGCAGGGAACAGAGATGGGTACTGCTCTCAGAATGCTAGCAGGGAACAGAGATGGGTACTGCCCTCAGAATGCTAGCAGGGAACAGAGATGGGTACTGCCCTCAGAATGCTAGCAGGGAACAGAGATGGGTACTGCTCTCAGAATGCTAGCAGGGAACAGAGATGGGTACTGCCCTCAGAATGCTAGCAGGGAACAGAGATGGGTACTGCTCTCAGAATGCAGCAGGGAACAGAGATGGGTACTGCCCTCAGAATGCTAGCAGGGAACAGAGATGGGTACTGCTCTCAGAATGCTGGCAGGGAACAGAGATGGGTACTGCTCTCAGAATGCTGGCAGGGAACAGAGATGGGTACTGCTCTCAGAATGCTAGCAGGGAACAGAGATGGGTACTGCTCTCAGAATGCTAGCAGGGAACAGAGATGGGTACTGCCCTCAGAATGCTAGCAGGGAACAGAGATGGGTACTGCTCTCAGAATGCTAGCAGGGAACAGCTGCACGCCTTATTCTTAAGGCATCCCGTCAACAACCTTGCACTCCTTTGCTTCACCAACTGCACTGGTTACCAATATCTCAGAGAATTAAGTACAAGACTGCTTGCATCTGCTTCAATTCTATCTCTGGTTCTGCTCCTGAGTATATTTCTGATATTCTGCACTTGTATACTCCATCTCGGTCTCTCCGCTCTTCCTCTGATTCAAGACTCCTCAGGCAGATATAGTATAACCGCAAATCTCATGGCTTTCGCTCACTTTCGCATTTCGGTCCCCAGTTTTGGAACTCTCTTCCCAAGAAATTACGCCACTCTCCGTCCATTTCTTCTTTCAAGTCAAACTTGAAAAACACACCTTTTCCAGCAGTATTTCGACATCTGATCACTTTTCCCCACATCACCTTGTCGGCTGGCTGATATGTGTAATTGGATTTTGTGTATGCGCGTGGGGGTGGGGGGTAGTAGGGAAGGGGTGGAATAATAGTTTATATGGAGTAACTGAGTGAAAAGTGTTTAATTGGAATGAATCTTATATTTGATTGAATTGCGTGGTATGCATATTTTGAAGATTGCGAATGTAAATCATTATGTTATGTGATTATGATGTATGTATGTATTTGATTGTCATTTGATGATGTGTAAGTTGTTGTGTAGTCTTGTATTTACTGACTTCCTATTATATCTCCCATTCCCCAGCGCCTAGATCCAGTGGCTTAGTGCGCTTTATAAGTCCTAGGTATTATTATTATTATTATTATTAACAGAGATGGGTACTGCCCTCAGAATGCTAGCAGGGAACAGAGATGGGTACTGCCCTCAGAATGCTAGCAGGGAACAGAGATGGGTACTGCCCTCAGAATGCTAGCAGGGAACAGAGATGGGTACTGCTCTCAGAATGCTGGCAGGGAACAGAGATGGGTACTGCTCTCAGAGTGCTAGCAGGGAACAGAGATGGGTACTGCTCTCAGAATGCTGGCAGGGAACAGAGATGGGTACTGCCCTCAGAATGCTAGCAGGGAACAGAGATGGGTACTGCCCTCAGAATGCTGGCAGGGAACAGAGATGGGTACTGCCCTCAGAATGCTAGCAGGGAACAGAGATGGGTACTGCCCTCAGAATGCTAGCAGGGAACAGAGATGGGTACTGCTCTCAGAATGCTAGCAGGGAACAGAGATGGGTACTGCCCTCAGAATGCTAGCAGGGAACAGAGATGGGTACTGCCCTCAGAATGCTAGCAGGGAACAGAGATGGGTACTGCCCTCAGAATGCTGGCAGGGAACAGAGATGGGTACTGCTCTCAGAATGCTAGCAGGGAACAGAGATGGGTACTGCTCTCAGAATGCTGGCAGGGAACAGAGATGGGTACTGCCCTCAGAATGCTAGCAGGGAACAGAGATGGGTACTGCCCTCAGAATGCTAGCAGGGAACAGAGATGGGTACTGCCCTCAGAATGCTAGCAGGGAACAGAGATGGGTACTGCCCTCAGAATGCTAGCAGGGAACAGAGATGGGTACTGCTCTCAGAATGCTAGCAGGGAACAGAGATGGGTACTGCCCTCAGAATGCTAGCAGGGAACAGAGATGGGTACTGCTCTCAGAATGCTAGCAGGGAACAGAGATGGGTACTGCTCTCAGAATGCTAGCAGGGAACAGAGATGGGTACTGCCCTCAGAATGCTAGCAGGGAACAGAGATGGGTACTGCCCTCAGAATGCTAGCAGGGAACAGAGATGGGTACTGCCCTCAGAATGCTGGCAGGGAACAGAGATGGGTACTGCCCTCAGAATGCTGGCAGGGAACAGAGATGGGTACTGCTCTCAGAATGCTGGCAGGGAACAGAGATGGGTACTGCCCTCAGAATGCTGGCAGGGAACAGAGATGGGTACTGCTCTCAGAATGCTGGCAGGGAACAGAGATGGGTACTGCCCTCAGAATGCTAGCAGGGAACAGAGATGGGTACTGCTCTCAGAATGCTAGCAGGGAACAGAGATGGGTACTGCCCTCAGAATGCTAGCAGGGAACAGAGATGGGTACTGCCCTCAGAATGCTAGCAGGGAACAGAGATGGGTACTGCTCTCAGAATGCTAGCAGGGAACAGAGATGGATACTGCTCTCAGAATGCTAGCAGGGAACAGAGATGGGTACTGCTCTCAGAATGCTAGCAGGGAACAGAGATGGCTACTGCTGTCAGAATGCTAGCAGGGAACAGAGATGGGTACTGCCCTCAGAATGCTAGCAGGGAACAGAGATGGGTACTGCCCTAAGAATGCTAGCAGGGAACAGAGATGGGTACTGCTCTCAGAATGCTAGCAGGGAACAGAGATGGGTACTGCTCTCAGAATGCTAGCAGGGAACAGAGATGGGTACTGCCCTCAGAATGCTAGCAGGGAACAGAGATGGGTACTGCCCTCAGAATGCTAGCAGGGAACAGAGATGGGTACTGCTCTCAGAATGCTGGCAGGGAACAGAGATGGGTACTGCCCTCAGAATGCTAGCAGGGAACAGAGATGGATACTGCTCTCAGAATGCTGGCAGGGAACAGATGGGTACTGCCCTCAGAATGCTAGCAGGGAACAGAGATGGGTACTGCCCTCAGAATGCTAGCAGGGAACAGAGATGGGTACTGCTCTCAGAATGCTAGCAGGGAACAGAGATGGGTACTGCCCTCAGAAATGCTGGCAGGGAACAGAGATGGGTACTGCCCTCAGAATGCTAGCAGGGAACAGAGATGGGTACTGCTCTCAGAATGCTGGCAGGGAACAGAGATGGGTACTGCCCTCAGAATGCTAGCAGGGAACAGAGATGGGTACTGCTCTCAGAATGCTGGCAGGGAACAGAGATGGGTACTGCTCTCAGAATGCTAGCAGGGAACAGAGATGGGTACTGCCCTCAGAATGCTAGCAGGGAACAGAGATGGGTACTGCCCTCAGAATGCTAGCAGGGAACAGAGATGGGTACTGCCCTCAGAATGCTAGCAGGGAACAGAGATGGGTACTGCCCTCAGAATGCTAGCAGGGAACAGAGATGGGTACTGCCCTCAGAATGCTAGCAGGGAACAGAGATGGGTACTGCCCTCAGAATGCTAGCAGGGAACAGAGATGGATACTGCTCTCAGAATGCTAGCAGGGAACAGAGATGGGTACTGCTCTCAGAATGCTAGCAGGGAACAGAGATGGGTACTGCCCTCAGAATGCTAGCAGGGAACAGAGATGGGTACTGCTCTCAGAATGCTAGCAGGGAACAGAGATGGGTACTGCCCTCAGAATGCTAGCAGGGAACAGAGATGGGTACTGCCCTCAGAATGCTAGCAGGGAACAGAGATGGGTACTGCCCTCAGAATGCTGGCAGGGAACAGAGATGGGTACTGCTCTCAGAATGCTGGCATCAAGAAGTAAAATCAAGGTTTTTACCACCTCCTTCCACTATGACATCAGAGTTATGGGACAACTTTCACTTTTTTACCACTCAGTAAATTTCTGAAGCAAAAAACATGAAACATGAGAATGACTCACCTTAGCAGCAGCCTTGTTGTAGGAATGTCGTCGCTGCTTGCGAACATACTTGCTGGTGCTTTTGTCCTGAGCAAGCCTGTGGGCTGCTGAAGTGATTTTACTCTGCAGCTCATACTCCAGTTCTAGGGTGGCTAAATGACTGTCCACCTGAAATAAGGACACACACATATAAAATGATACAATTTCAAGGTAAGCTGACAAAATTGTAATCAGTAGCTTGTACCCCCTTTGTAGGATGGCTAGGTGTGTCTGTCTGAATTGATACACTCACAATAAGACCTATGGGCTTTTTCTCATTGTAGGACATGGACACTATTATGTAAGTCACACTTCAACACTAGAGGTTGACAGTCCAGGACTTTTAAAATGTCAACAGAAATAAAACTTCACCACTGACCTGGCCTGACATCCATGTAGCGTTCTGTTAGTTTGGTGTAATTCGCTGCTTTGAAATGGTGATCTGCTAAGATCTACCTATATTTCTCTCAGGTTTTGAAATCTCTCTCCGCCTAACAAAACAAGGTCAAGCCAGCTCCAAATTATCTCAGCAAACTGTGCACCAGTTCAACTTTGATTTCTCTCAAATTGTTTTCGCTTATGAAAAATATAATCATCTATTTATCATGAACATCAATCTAATAAAAGACAAAACATACTTAAAACAATAACTTCAAGATTACTTCCACTGGGAACTCTGTTATTCAACTATCCAAAGTCAGATAACTCTAATTGTCAACTCTTACGACTGTCAAACACAGAAGGTAATACATATCCATTTCTTCCTGTATCCCTACCACCCACCCACCCCAAACTTACCTGCCATTTCCACTCCTCTCTATATATCAAACAGAATGTCAATACCCACCTACCTGTGGGCGTCTACTATATATTTCACTGAGATGAGGCAATTTGGATTGTACCATTGCCAGTTTACTTCATTTTTGGTGTGTGTGTGTTTGTGTTTGTGTTGTGTTGTGTTGTGTTGTGTTTGTGTGTGTTTGTGTGTGTGTGTGTGTGTGTGTTGTGTGTGTGTGTGTGTGTGTGTTGTCTGTGTGTCTGTGAGTGTGTGTCTGTGACAGTGTGTTTTTCTATTAAGCATTTTTTCCTGAAATGTTTCCTGATACAAGCACACATGTTGTCTTGACCACACTGTGCCAGCAGTATGTTGCTGCACAGTCTGCATTCTCGGTCTCCAGTGAGAATGCATGCAGAGTGCTTTACCCATACTTTGCAAGCAGTATGTTGCTACACACTCCAAACACTCCATCTTCAGAAGGCATGCATACCAGGTGTTTTCATGTTTCCATGAGCCGTTGACACTGACATAACTTACAGGATTTTCAAAATGATGTGCCTACAAGTACATGCTGATTGGGAAGATCAGGAAAATCTCCACCCATTACCCACCATGCTGGAGGTACTCAGGCTGGATTGAACCCCAGATCTTCCGACTGAAAGACTTGACATCTTAATCACTTTACTACCATATCTGTCGTTAATGTGCATATGTGATATTCTGCGTGCATGAGAAGGATTCAGGCATTAGCAGGTCTGTGCATATGTTGATTGGGAAGACTGGTACAATCTCCACCCTTTAACCACTATACAGATCTTAAAGGAACAATGTCCACCCTTCAACCATACAGATCTTAAAGGAACAACGTCCACCCTTTAACCACTATATAGATCTTAAAGGAACAATGTCCACCCTTTAACCACTATACAGATCTTAAAGGAACAACGTCCACCCTTTAACCACTATACAGATCTTAAAGGAACAACGTCCACCCTTTAACCACTATACAGATCTTAAAGGAACAACGTCCACCCTCTAACCACTATACAGATCTTAAAGAACAACGTCCACCCTTTAACCACTATACAGATCTTAAAGGAACAACGTCCACCCTTTAACCACTATACAGATCTTAAAGGAACAATGTCCACCTTTAACCACTATACAGATCTTAAAGGAACAATGTCCACCCTTTAACCACTATACAGATCTAAAGGAACAACGTCCACCCTTTAACCACTATACAGATCTAAGTAGCTTCCAACCTTGATTTTCCAACTGAAAGATCAATATCCTAACTACTCACCCTAAGTAGATTGAAACCCTGACCTTCAAACTGAAAGATCACTATCCTAGTTACTCGACTACTGTGCCCATCACCACCACCAGTGATCATCCTAGATGTAATGGTTAATGTTATGCTAACATCACCACCGCCGGTGATCATCCTAGATGTAATGGTTAATGTTATGCTAACATCACCACCACTGGTGATCATCCTAGATGTAATGGTTAACACGATGTTAACATCACCACCGCCGGTGATCATCCTAGATGTAATGGTTAATGTTATGCTAACATCACCACCACTGGTGATCATCCTAGATGTAATGGTTAATGTTATGCTAACATCACCACCGCCGGTGATCATCCTAGATGTAATGGTTAACGCGATGTTAACATCACTACCGCCGTGATCATCCTAGATGTAATGGTTAACGCGATGTTAACATCACCACCGCCGGTGATCATCCTAGATGTAATGGTTAACATCACCACCGCCGGTGATCACCCTAGATGTAATGGTTAACGCGATGTTAACATCACCACCGCCGGTGATCATCCTAGATGTAATGGTTAACGCGATGTTAACATCACCACCGCCGGTGATCATCCTAGATGTAATGGTTAACGCGATGCTAACATCACCACCGCCGGTGATCATCCTAGATGTAATGGTTAACACGATGCTAACATCACCACCGCCGGTGATCATCCTAGATGTAATGGTTAACACGATGCTAACATCACCACTGCTGGTGACCATCCTAGATGTAATGGTTAATGTGATGTTAAATTCACCACTGCCGGTGATCAGCCTAGATGTACTGGTTAATGTGATGTTAACATCACCAGTACTGGTGATCATCCTAGATGTAATGGTTAATGTGATGTTAACATCACCACCACCAGTGATCGTCCTAGATATAATAGTTAATGTGGTGATAATCCTGGATGTAATGGTTAATGTGATGTTAACAATACACACCATCACAGCTGGTGATAATCCCAGACGTAATAATAATAATTCCATTCACAAAACGCAAACATACATGTCAGAGAATACTCATTGCATTTTACAAACAGCATAAACATTGTGAAGTTAATACAGTAATGCAATACAACAAGAGGATATGTATACTAATACATCAATGTAGCATAAACATTTTGATGCATTATAATGCAGTACCAACAAATGGGATACATGTATGTGCCAATATATAAATGCAACACAAACAAGGCTCATCAAAAATACTTACATGTTCTTCAATATATTAGAGATAATCATATACATGAAAACACACACACACATACAAGTACACATGTAAACACAAACACACACACACGACACATATTGTAATACCACAGGATTTAGAAGAGCTACAAGCATTAATGTATAGTTTAGGGAGATACTTCTGAAAATAACCAGACAACTGGTGATTATCCTTGATGTAATAGTTAATGTGATGATAACACCTATACATCATCACTGCTGGTGATCATCCTTGATGTAATGGTTAGTGTGATGATAACACCTATACATCATCACCGCTGGTGATTATCCTTGATGTAATGGTTAATGTGATGATATCACCTATACATCATCACCGCTGGTGATCATCCTTGATGTAATGGTTAATGTGATGATAACACCTATACATCATCACTGCTGGTGATTATCCTTGATGTAATGGTTAATGTGATGATAACACCTATACATCATCACTGCTGGTGATTATCCTTGATGTAATGGTTAATGTGATGATAACACCTATACATCATCACTGCTGGTGATCATCCTTGATGTAATGGTTAATGTGATGATAACACCTATACATCATCACCGCTGGTGATCATCCTTGATGTAATGGTTAATGTGATGATAACACATATACATCATCACCGCTGGTGATCATCCTACATGTAGAAAATTGTACAGTTAACATGTTAACACCTATATATCACCACTGCTAGTGATCATCTTTAGCTTATGTTAATGCCTGTACATCATTATTGCCAGTGATCATCCTAGATGTGATGATTAACTTGATGTTAATGCCTGTACATCATTATTGCCAGTGACCATCCTAGATGTGATGATTAACTTGATGTTAATGCCTGTACATCATTATTGCCAGTGACCATCCTAGATGTGATGATTAACTTGATGTTAATGCCTGTACATCATTATTGCCAGTGACCATCCTAGATGTGATGATTAACTTGATGTTAATGCCTGTACATCATTATTGCCAGTGACCATCCTAGATGTGATGATTAACTTGATGTTAATGCCTGTACATCATTATTGCCAGTGATCATCCTAGATGTGATGATTAACTTGATGTTAATGCCTGTACATCATTATTGCCAGTGACCATCCTAGATGTGATGATTAACTTGATGTTAATGCCTGTACATCATTATTGCCAGTGACCATCCTAGATGTGATGATTAACTTGATGTTAATGCCTGTACATCATTATTGCCAGTGACCATCCTAGATGTGATGATTAACTTGATGTTAATGCCTGTACATCATTATTGCCAGTGATCATCCTAGATGTGATGATTAACTTGATGTTAATGCCTGTACATCATTATTGCCAGTGACCATCCTAGATGTGATGATTAACTTGATGTTAATGCCTGTACATCATTATTGCCAGTGACCATCTTTAACTTGACGTTAACACCTGTACATCACCATTGCCAGTAATCATCTTAGATGTGATGGTTAACTTGATGTTAGCACTAATAAAAGTCTCCAGAATACATACG
The DNA here is from genome assembly GCA_030674185.1 of Monoplex corrugatus. Taxonomy (NCBI): domain Eukaryota; kingdom Metazoa; phylum Mollusca; class Gastropoda; order Littorinimorpha; family Ranellidae; genus Monoplex; species Monoplex corrugatus. Next base: position 93,165,742 of record CM060312.1, read on the forward strand.
ACATGACCAGCAGACACAGGATTAACCTGACAAACAGTGAAAACAAGAACTGCCTGACAACAACAACAACAACAACAACAAACATCATCATCATCATCATCAATCATCAATCATCATCATCATCATCATCATCATCATCATCATCATCATCATCATCACTGTTTTAAGCCCAGCCATTTGCACAGAGCCACATCTGGGCTATAACTATCTTCACACCTCCTTGAACCTGGGAAAAAAAAAAAGGAAAAGAAAATCAAGTATACTTATCAACGCAAATGTGCACACACTTTAACACATTCTGTATCGCGGCACGAGATCCTCATGACTCAGCTTTCTCTCTCCGTGCGCGTGGACTGTGTCACGAGGATTTTGTGCCCTGAACCGTAGTTTCAGTTTTGAGTATACAAATAGAAAATGACCGCATTGCTGACGTGAATCCTTTTCCGGCAAAGGGAGTATACTCTTGTCATTTCCTTTCTGCGTTTACACGATGTTTGAACGGCAAAAATGGCAAGATATACCTTGTTTTCTGACAATACTCCCTCCGGCCTTTCTCTCTCCTAACATTACTTGGTCAATAGTTAGAACAGTGACCTATTTTCTTGGTAGGAAAAGGGTTAAGGATATGCACCCAGGGCAATCACTCCCTCCCGTTTATCACTTTAGGGGGGATTAAATAAACAAACCTCACTTAACTTGGTGCACTAACCCTTTGACTCCCAACACGCTGTCCACCAGCATCCTGCATTGTCAATCATGCTAGCAAAGTAAAATTTTAATTCTTTGAGTCCCTCACCCTATCCATTAGCTTCCTGCAGGAAGCTGGTGAATAGGATAAGAGTTAGAAATAAGTTTTTGCAGCTGGTGGATAGGGTACAGAGTGAAAGGGCTAAAACACATATAAAAACACACGTACGTTATCTAAAATTGCTTCTGCACGTACATTTCCTTACAGCCAAAAATGAAGTTACACTTACCGAACACAAAGGTGAATGGGCCAGCAAGGTGAAAAATGATAGGAAGAGACCACAGAAACCAAAGGAGCAAGAGAAAGATAAGAAAAGAGGAAACTTCTAGGAAAGAATTTCCTGAAGATGAGGATACCATTTACACTGAAAGAGCTCCCGGCATCCCCCAGGGGGAATGCCCCATCCACCAGTCAATGTGTTGACATGGTTTGTGCAACAGACAGCTGACTGTGACATTGTGGGTCGTACACACAGCATGCAGTCAGACAAATATTGTGGGATTTTTCTACCCTGATTGACTCCTACCCTGATTGAGTGTGCTATGGGTTCATTCGAAGACCGGGTCTTCACAGATGAGTCTGATCCACTCAAAGGATGTATTATTAAGGATGTTGCTTTAAGCGCCCTCACCAACATCACAGGTGTCTGTACCTCTCTGGCTTGGTTAACACCAGTTCAAGTTCATTTTGCTTAAAGCCCTGCCGACTACTAGAACTATATCAGGGCTATCACCACGTCAAAAATGACAACCCGTTAAGATAAAAAGGCAACAGTTAAAAACCATGCTCACCATCAACCTTGCAAGTCTAAAATGCAATTAAAGAAAACCATATTACACCAGGATATATACTGAAAGCAGGCACAGAGTACAACCACACCAGGAGTCTCAACTCAAAACTGAACTCCATGGCATCATCAGTATCACCCATATTCTCATCAGCATCATCACAGCAAAACAAAAAAACAAAAACAAAAAAAAGTACTCAAATCCGTGGCCTAATGCCTTGCTCTCATGGTGACCTATGTTTCAGCAAGTCTGGAGGTGTTGGAGAACCAACTTCCAGAATGAGCGGTATGGGGGTCGTCGTCGACCTCTTTACATCTCAGGAGATGATAGTCTGCACCAGGAGGCATTGTGATCGTGACGTGCACTTATGCCAAAAAAGCCTAGGCTTAAAACCGGTATCTGCTACTCTCCGTGTTGTGTCGATGCTGTGTTACCAGCGAAGCTGGAGTGACCTCTCCAGGTGCAGGCCTGGGCAAGTGAATATGGAGGACGAGCTGTTGCCCATGCAGCAGATCCCCCCTCTCCTCGCCACTAGTAGAATCCAGGGGAAAAACGAAGGCCTGTACGCCTGGTACCAGGGGCGACGCAGGAGTTGCCAGAACGAGGTTGTAGACAACGGCGAACTGCCTTAGGGACTCCGACTCCGGATTTTTCCTCAGGGTTGACTCCCGAAGCCTTTCCTATGAGTGGGTATGGCCGCAAGGCAGCGGAGGTTTGAAATCAGAGTTTTCCTTCTCTTAGATGAGCTGTCTTCCCAGACTGATGAGCCCCATCTACCCAAAGCACTGGTTTTCAGACGCCAGTAACCCACCTTCACCCCTTCTCCTATCAGTAGTAGCAGTTCCGCCGGGCTTATATCTAAGCCACGCGAGCAGGCTAGGAGCTGGACTTAGTTGTCAGAGGCTATTGGAGACGCGCGCCGTGAGGGGCATTTTATAGACAATGGGAGCTTGTCCCCATTGCCACCCCTCGGCTATGACAACCTTGGATACCCATGGGGGTAGAGACGCAGGAATCGTGTAAAAGAGAGGGCAGCAACAAAAATATGACAACGTAACAACAAAAAACACATAAAAACAACGACAAAACCCAAAGAGTTGCCCTTTCAACAACACCCCTCTCCCTTCCCAAATAAAATCACCCTCACCACCATAGGCTAGTCACCTAAACACAAAGTCAGACACTCACCCCATCCTTTTTCTCCACATTTTTCGGGGTGATGGAAAAGGATGTACCCACACGACGACGGAAAGTGGGCACTCGTTCCCCTGGATCTAAGGGTGTTTCTTTTGGCAACTGCCCTGTAAGTTCCTGTGAACAAGGCCATCATGACACCCATATAGGTAAGTTGTTGATATCATCTAATGGCAGAGACACAAACCATATAGTCCTTAAGTTCATAGTGACTTTTAATGCCAAATAATAGTATGTGTAAGCTGTTGGTAACATCTAATAGCAAAGATGCAAACTATACAGTTTTAATTCAGTATGACTTTCAATGCCAAACAAAAGTGTGTGTGTGTGTGTGTGTGTGTGTGTGTGTGGTGTGTGTGTGTGTGTGTGGGTGTGTGGTGTGTGTGTTGGTGTGTGTGTGTAGTGTGTGTGTGTGTATGTGGTGTGTGTGTGTGTGTGTGTGTGTGTGTGTGTGTGTGTGTGTGTGTGTGTGTGGTGTGTGATGTGTGTGTGTGTGTTGTAGTGCTTTGTGATGTGAGTGTGTGTATGTATCATTGTATGTGTGTGTGTGTATGTATGTGTGTGTGTGTGTGTGTGTGTGTGTGTGTGTGTGTGTGTGTGTGTGTGTGTGTGTGTGTGTGTGTGTGTGTGTGTGTGTGTTGTGTGTGTGTGTGTGTGTGTGTGTGTGAGAGGCTGCCCAGTAAAGAGATGAAGAACTGGAATAAGGTAAAGGAGGACTTTTTCATTCTCTCCTGGTCTGGTGGCTGGGCTGGACCTGGTTGGTGTGCACTGTGTGGCTGTGTCCCGGGGTTTGTCATCTCCCCATCTTACTATTTGGCTTGTAAGCAACGTAACTGACAACTAATCTGAAAGGGTCAGCTCATGGACAGCCCCCCCACTTTGCATGGTGAAATGTCCATTGTGAGATGGGTGGGAGCTGGGAGGTTACTGTTTGCCTAGTGGCAAGGCACTGTTGCTCTGGGTCCCATCCAGCATTTTTGGATGTTTCTTGCTAAATTTGTCAACTCATATGCTCATGTACGTGTCTTCATTTGTGAATTTATTCTTGTTAGTCGTAGGGATGACTGAAAAGCATGGTTATCAGGGGTCAGACATAAAATGGTGTTCACAATAAAACAGGTGGCTATGCGGTTACAACACCTGCCTAGTACTGAGAAACCACAGATCTGATCATGGAGCAGAGCCAGATTTTTCATCCCCCTGAACTAAATCTGAAATGGTCATCTAGGTACTAAACTTTCAGATGACATGATAAACTGAGGACCCTTGAGCAATACTCACTCAACATGTTAAAGATTCCCTATCAACAAAGGATTTGTCACTGGCAAAATTCTGCCACAAAAACACACTTCATAGGTAAATAGAAATAAAATGCATGCAGAAAAATGGAAAAAAAAAACCCACCACCACCACCACCACCACCAAAACAACAACAACAAAACCGAGATGCTGTTGCCCTTGTGATGACATACTCTCCCAGAAAGAGGAACCTGAATTTCACAAGGTAAAATCCACTGTGATCAGTATATATATTATATATATATAAAGACAACTCCAAAATACAATATGCTTCTCTTCAATCAATGAATGAGGCCCGCTATGCATTCATTACTGTTTCCTCCATATTGTTATGTCTGTTTCTTCATGTCATCATGCACTGTCAAAAATAAATTAACAAGAATTTGAGAGGAAAAAAAAAATCCCCAATACAACTCTACACTGCCACTACCATGTCTATCTTAACAAGAACTTGAGAGGAGAAAAAAAACCCACAAAATCCCCCATACAACTCTACACTGCCACTACCATGTCTATCTTAACAAGAATTTGAGAGGAGAAAAAAAAAAATCCCCCATACAACTCTACACTGCCACAATCATTTCTATCTTAACAAGAATTTGAGAGGAGAAAAAAACCCCACAAAATCCCCCATACAACTCTACACTGCCACTACCATGTCTATCTTAACAAGAATTTGAGAGGAGAAAAAAAAAATCCCCAATACAACTCTACACTGCCACTATCATGTCTATCTTAACAAGAATTTGAGAGGAGAAAAAAAAACCCACAAAATCCCCCATACAACTCTACACTGCCACAATCATTTCCATCTTGTTTTTGTCGTCGATGACATTGTTGTTGCTGCTGCTGTTGTTGTTCATAGCTTGCTATTCCTATGTGCAATATTTCAAGTTATTTCATCTTGCCATTAGGGCAGTCATACTGTTTTCCAGGTCACCGTTTTCAGGGGGGGGGGGGGGGGGGCGCATGCTGGATGTTTTCGTGTTTCCAGAATCTACCAATCACTGGCATAGCTTACACGATCTTTAACGTGCGTATTTGATATTCTGCAAGCGTTGTATACCCACAAAGAGGATTCAAACACGAACAGCTCTCTACCTATGTTGACCTGTAGGACAGGAAAAATCACCACCCTTAACCCACCAGGCCCCATCTACAGCCACTATCAATAGGAAAAATCACCACCCTTAACCCACCAGGCCCTATCTACAGCCACTATCAATAGGAAAAATCACCACCCTTAACCCACCAGGCCCTATCTACAGCCACTATCAATAGGAAAAATCACCACCCTTAACCCACCAGGCCCTATGTACAGCCACTATCAATAGGAAAAATCACCACCCTTAACCCACCAGGCCCTATCTACAGCCACTATCAATAGGAAAAATCACCACCCTTAACCCACCAGGCCCTATCTACAGCCACTATCAATAGGAAAAATCACCACCCTTAACCCACCAGGCCCTATCTACAGCCACTATCAAAGGAAAAATCACCACCCTTAACCCACCAGGCCCTATCTACAGCCACTATCAATAGGAAAAATCACCACCCTTAACCCACCAGGCCCTATGTACAGCCACTATCAATTAGGAAAAATCACCACCCTTAACCCACCAGGCCCTATGTACAGCCACTATCAATAGGAAAAATCACCACCCTTAACCCACCAGGCCCATCTACAGCCACTATCAATAGGAAAAATCACCACCCTTAACCCACCAGGCCCCATCTACAGCCACTATCATTAGGAAAAATCACCACCCTTAACCCACCAGGCCCTATCTACAGCCACTATCAACAGGAAAAATCACCACCCTTAACCCACCAGGCCCTATCTACAGCCACTATCAATAGGATAAATCACCACCCTTAACCCACCAGCCCATCTACAGCCACTATCAATAGGAAATATCACCACCCTTAACCACAGCCATCTACAGCCACTATCAATAGGAAAATACCACCTTAACCACCAGGCCCATTACAGCCACTATCAACAGGAAAATCACACCTACCACCAGGCCCTATCTACAGCCACTATCATTAGGAAAAATCACACTTAACCACCAGGCCCTACTACAGCCACTATCACAGAAAATCACCATCTTACCCACCAGGCCCCATCTACAGCCACTATCATTAGGAAAAATCACCACCCTTAACCCACCAGGCCCTATGTACAGCCACTATCAATAGGAAAAATCACCACCCTTAACCCACCAGGCCTATATACAGCCACTATCAATAGGAAAAATCACCACCCTTAACCCACCAGGCCCTATGTACAGCCACTATCAATAGGAAAAATCACCACCTTAACCCACCAGGCCCTATGTACAGCCACTATCAATAGGAAAAATCACCACCCTTAACCCACCAGGCCTATGTACAGCCACTATCAATAGGAAAAATCACCACCCTTAACCCACCAGGCCCTATGTACAGCCACTATCAATAGGAAAAATCCCCACCCTTAACCACCAGGCCCTACTACAGCCACTATCAATAGGAAAAATCACCACCCTTAACCCACCAGGCCTATGTACAGCCACTATCAACAGGAAAAATCACCACCTTAACCCACCAGGCCCTATCTACAGCCACTATCAACAGAAAAATGCTACCCTAACCCACTAGGCCCCACTATCACACTACATAGGAAAAATCACACCCTTAACCCACCAGGCCCTATCTACAGCCACTATCAATAGGAAAAATCACCACCCTTAACCCACCAGGCCCTACTTACAGCCACTATCAATAGGAAAAATCACCACCCTTAACCCACCAGGCCCTATCTACAGCCCACTATCAATAGGAAAAATTGCTACCCTTAACCCACCAGGCCCTATCTACAGCCACTATCAACAGGAAAAATTCTACCCTAACCCACCAGGCCCTATCTACAGCCACTATCAACAGGAAAAATCACCATCCTTAACCCACCAGGCCCTATGTACAGCCACTATCAATAGGATAAATCACCACCCTTAACCCACCAGGCCCTATGTACAGCCACTATCAATAGGATAAATCACCACCCTTAACCCACCAGGCCCTATGTACAGCCACTATCAATAGGAAAAATCACCACCCTTAACCCACCAGGCCCTATCTACAGCCACTATCAATAGGAAATATCACCACCCTTAACCCACCAGGCCCCATCTACAGCCACTATCAATAGGAAATATCACCACCCTTAACCCACCAGGCCCCATCTACAGCCACTATCAACAGGAAAAATCACCACCCTTAACCCACCAGGCCCTATCTACAGCCACTATCATTAGGAAAAATCACCACCCTTAACCCACCAGGCCCTATCTACAGCCACTATCAACAGGAAAAATCACCACCCTTAACCCACCAGGCCCTATGTACAGCCACTATCAATAGGATAAATCACCACCCTTAACCCACCAGGCCCCATCTACAGCCACTATCAATAGGATAAATCACCACCCTTAACCCACCAGGCCCCATCTACAGCCACTATCATTAGGAAAAATCACCACCCTTAACCCACCAGGCCCTATGTACAGCCACTATCAATAGGAAAAATCACCACCCTTAACCCACCAGGCCCTATATACAGCCACTATCAATAGGAAAAATCACCACCCTTAACCCACCAGGCCCTATGTACAGCCACTATCAATAGGAAAAATCACCACCTTAACCCACCAGGCCCTATGTACAGCCACTATCAATAGGAAAAATCACCACCCTTAACCCACCAGGCCCTATGTACAGCCACTATCAATAGGAAAAATCACCACCCTTAACCCACCAGGCCCTATGTACAGCCACTATCAATAGGAAAAATCACCACCCTTAACCCACCAGGCCCTACCTACAACCACTATCAATAGGAAAAAATCACCACCCTTAACCCACCAGGCCCTATGTACAGCCACTATCAATAGGAAAAATCACCACCCTTAACCCACCAGGCCCTATCTACAGCCACTATCAACAGGAAAAATTGCTACCCTAACCCACTAGGCCCCATCTACAGCCACTATCAATAGGAAAAATCACCACCCTTAACCCACCAGGCCCTATCTACAGCCACTATCAATAGGAAAAATCACCACCCTTAACCCACCAGGCCCTATCTACAGCCACTATCAATAGGAAAAATCACCACCCTTAACCCACCAGGCCCTATCTACAGCCACTATCAATAGGAAAAATTGCTACCCTTAACCCACCAGGCCCTATCTACAGCCACTATCAATAGGAAAAATTGCTACCCTTAACCCACCAGGCCCTATCTACAGCCACTATCAATAGGAAAAATTGCTACCCTTAACCCACTAGGCCCCATCTACAGCCACTATCAATAGGAAAAATTGCTACCCTTAACCCACCAGGCCCTATCTACAGCCACTATCAATAGGAAAAATTGCTACCCTAACCCCCAGGCCCTATCTACAGCCACTATCAATAGGAAAAATTGCTACCCTTAACCCACCAGGCCCTATCTACAGCCACTATCAATAGGAAAAATTGCTACCCTTAACCCACCAGGCCCTATCTACAGCCACTATCAATAGGAAAAATTGCTACCCTTAACCCACCAGGCCCTATCTACAGCCACTATCAATAGGAAAAATTGCTAACCTAACCCACTAGGCCCTATCTACAGCCACTATCAATAGGAAAAATTGCTACCCTAACCCACTAGGCCCATCTACAGCCACTATCAATAGGAAAAATTGCTAACCTAACCCACTAGGCCCCATCTATAGCCACTATCACAACTCACCCCTTCTTGGAAGCAGAGAATTTTCAGCTCCTCCATCTTTTTGCGTAAGGCCTCTTCCAGTGCCTCCTTTCTGGCCTTGAGTGCCTGGAACATCTCCCTCTCCGCTTTCTGTGCTTCTGCGTTTTCTGTGTTTACTGACGGACACAAAACTGATCATACACAATTCAGTCACTATCAGTAAAGAAAGAGAGAGCATGTGATCTGAGGGTGAAGAGGTGGTGTGTGTGTGGTGTGTGTGTGTGTGTGTGTGTGTGCGTGTGTGTGTGTGTGCGTGTGTGTGTGTGTGTGTGTGTGTGTGTGTGTGAGTCATGTCAGAGAGAGAGAGAGAGAGAGAGAGAGAGAGAGAGAGAGAGAGAGAGAGAGAGAGAGAGAGCAGACAGACAGACAGAGAGATAGACAGACAGAGAGAAAGACAGACAGAGAGAGAGACTGTGGTGTGTGTGTGTGTGTGTGTGTGTGTGTGTGTGTGTGTGTGTGTGTGTGTGTGTGTGTGTGTGTGTGTGTGTGTGTGTGTGTGTGTGTGGTCTGCCTTTTCTCATTTCATGATTTCTATAAATCACTTTTCGTTCTATTTGATTAGTTTTATTTAACATGTGTAGCAAAGCAAGGATTAAAGACAGATCCAGATGGGTCTTATACTACTACCCTTGAATAATAGAAGTTTTTAAAATAATTTTTTTTTCATGGGTACTTATATTCAAACCTGGAACTGTACAGGCAAAGAAATGGAGTAATTTTGTTTGTTTTGTAGTTTTTTGGCTGTCCACCAGCATCCTGCAATGTCAACCATGCTAGCAAAGCAAACACTTAACCCTTTGACTCTCTCACCCTATCCACCAGCTTCCTGCACAAAGCTGGTAGATAGGGTGAGGGAGTCAAAGGGTCAAGTTTTTGCAGTTTGTGGATAGGGTGTGGGAGTCAAAAGGTTAAATGGGTACTTACACTCAAACCTGGAGCCAGAGAGGCTGGGAAGGGTTTAGACTGGATGCGGGAGTCAAAAGGTTAAATGGGTACTTACACTCAAACCTGGAGCAGAAGAGGCTGGGAAGGGTTTGGACTGGGTGCGGGAGTCAAAAGGTTAAATGGGTAGGCCTACTTACACTCAAACCTGGAGCTGGTGAGGCTGGGAAGGGACTGTGAGCTGGAATTACGACTGAGGTCAGAGCCCACGAGGGAGGTGGAACTGCGACACAGGTCAGCAGCGATCTCGCTCATGCTGCGTGCACTCATCAACGTGCCCTGCCAACGCAAAAACTGAACCATGCAACTTTATACAGACACCCTCAAATATCCATAAAAACTGAAAGAATTAAATGAATGAAATACAGAACCAACATGCAATCTTTTTCTCTTAATGAGGTCTCGCACACACACACACACACACACACACACACACACACACACACACACACACACAAGCGCGCGCGAGCATGCACACACACACACAAGTCCCTCTTTCGAAAATCATGACCAGTTAGTGATCACCAGTATGTGTTACTGAATTGCTTGACTTCACTGTACACACAATAACACAAACACACACAAACACACAGACCCACAGGTAGTACAGTGGAATATGGAATCAGATCAGATGGAGTTCATCTCTCTTGGACAATTCTATACACAACCTTCAAATCAGTGCAGACTACAGGTAAAAAACGTGAAAACTGTGACTATGAAATAGCACAACCCTGGAGATACTTTAGAGAAAAGAATCTCTAAGGATTTTACACATTTTGGGGTCACATTTTCCTTAACAACCCAAGTGTATTCAGCAGCAAGGCCATTTCAACATGTCTCATAGGCTATTTTTAGATGTCTCACACAGCACGAGAAAGCCAAGATAAAGACCTTTCCTGTGATGTGCAATACGAGGGGCTCTGCAAGGGTTAAACTGCATATCTATACGTGGTCAACAGTACACAGTCTGAATGAAAAATTACCAAATTTTGACTATGTACAAGACTGAACAAAATATTGATTTTGAAAAATTTTATGACACTTTCAAATTACATTTTTTTAAAATATGAACTTTCGGTGTCTGAGCGTTTCTGCTGAAAATCACCCCGACTGACCCTGATCATGTATTTCTGCTTCTACTGCTGATCCAAGTAAATTACATGTAGCATCGATTTTGAGATGATGGTCATACATGTCATCCTCCCAAAATTGGCCACAATGAAAAATCATGATGGAAGACTACTTGTGCAAGACTATGTATGAGCAAGCCTTTGAGGTCAAAGGCGATGGGATAAAATGATATTGGACACACACTGTCTAATAAGTTCTCTAACATGAGCTGACCAGGTCAACATTTTTGTTGTAAGCTGGATGTAAGTCACAAGATGAAAGGCAAGACAGACAACTTCTGAGCAAATGTGTCTGCACTGTTGACCTTGCTCTGTTTCCAAGACATAATCAGATTGGTTGACATGTTAACGCTGTCACTCACTGATTTCTGTCTACCACCAACACGTTAACACTTTCACTCTCTCATTAAGTACTATCTACCACTAGACTAACATTAATAAACCACAGACAGAAAGTAATGACTACCACCACTTTCTGTTCACAAAGCAGCTTGTGGTCCTGATGAGGCTTCACACCATCAACTGTCTCAACACCCACTGTGAATTCAAGTTCCAACTGATGCCTTCACCAATCCCCTATGTCTCCAAAAGGACCAAGACAGCTGAACACACAACACAGCAATGTAACAGTTACCTGTATCTAGACAGCTGAACACACAACACAGCAATGTAACAGTTACCTGTATCTAGTGGAGTGACAGGAGACATGACAAACTACATGTCCTCTGAACAAGCTCCATGGCAGTCAACAGGAACTGGTAAACATGATCACTGTCATCACCACATGTGACCTGACCATGTAGATGGTAATGAAGGAAGAAGAATGTTACATGTATCTTGGCGTCTGATCTTTCAACAAAAGTCTACCTAAGTCAGTGACTCACCTTGCTTTGTTTTCTGTCCAGGTAGAACTGGTGTTGAGCCACGGCCATGGACCAGATACACTTAGTCAGCTGCTGGCTGCCCGCCACCCATGTGTGCACGTTCACGCTGCTTGTACCGAATGTACGACGACTCACCGACACTCTGATGCACAGGCACACACACACACACACACACACACATAAATAAATACATACACACACCACAGACACACATACGTACAAGACGCATGCGCCACACACACACACAGACATGTGATCATGCCACAACTGACCAACATCACGTTGATTAACTGTGAAATAAATGGCTGACACAAGGAACACAAAATATTTTGGCAAATGAAATTCTGAAATGTGGATAAATGACCAACATTTTGACGAAAGGCGATCAAGATTTTGGAAACATCACAATGCCAAACTGGGACATACTGACCACCACAATCACAAATACATCAATATTTTGTCCAAATCACAACACTATCAATCTGTCCAGCTGTATCCACCCTTTTCCTACAGGAAGCTGGTGGACAGGAGCAGGGATTGAAAGGGTTCATAGTGGAATCAACAACAAAATTATGACCCAAAAGAACATCAACATACATAAATCACAAAACACTAAATTACATAATACATGATCAATACTGTGACCTAGGAATATAAAGGTCAAAGCAAAAATCACAACTCTAAATTATGGGACACATGGCCACCAGTTTGACTCCCAGAATATCACTATTTCAGCAAACTGAGTAGCAGCACTATACAGTACATGCTGACAGACAGTACAGTCAATATGAAGTACACATAAAACTCTCAGATAAACGTAACAAGCAAGAAAAGAGAGGTACAGGTAGAACAAAATTAAAAATTCATTTTACAAGCTGGCAAGCAAACAAAAACAAAACAACAACAAAAAAGTGAGAAAGATATAAAACAGAGTCAGTCAGTGTGAAACAGTCAGTCAGTTGAAAACAGTCAGTCAGTGTGAAAAAAAGTCAGTCAGTGTGAAAACAGAGTGAGTGACAACAGTCAGTGTGAAAACAGAGTCAATCAGTGTGAAAAACAGTCAGTGTGAAAAATCAGTCAGAGTCATGTGTGAAAAGTCGTCAGTGTGAAAACAGAGTGTCAGTGAAACAGTCAGTGTGAAAACAGAGTCAGTCTGTGAAAACAGTCAGTCAGTCAGTGTGAAAAAGTCAGTCAGTGTGAAAACAGTCAGTCACAGTCATTCTGTGGAAAAACAGTCAGTCACAGTCATCTGTCGTGAAAACAGTCAGTCACAGTCAGTGTGAAAACAGTCAGTCACAGACATTGTGTGCAAAAGTCAGTCACAGTCATCTGTGGAAAACAGCAGTGCACAGTCATTGTGTGTGAAACAGACAGTACAGATCATTCTGTGTGAAAACAGTCATCGTGAAAACAGTCAGTCACAGCATCGTGTGAAAACAGCAGTAGGTGAAACAGTCAAACAGTATCTGTGAAAACAGTCATCAGTGAAAACAGTCATCAAAAGTCATTCTGGGGAAAACAGTCAGTCAGTGTGAAAACAGTCAGTGCACAGACATTGTGAAAACAGTCAGTCAGTGTGAAAAAGTACAGTCACAGAGTCAATTCAGTGTGAAAACAGACAGTCAGTTGAAAACAGACAGTAAGATCATCTGTGAAAACAGTCAGTCAGTGTAGAAAACAGTCAGTCACAGAGTCATGTGTGAAAAACAGCATGCATGTGAAAACAGAGTCAGTCGCAGTGTAAAACAGAGACAGTCATCAGTGTGAAAAGATCAGTCAGTGTGAAAACAGTCAATCTGTGAAACAGTCATCAGTGAAAACAGAGACAGTCATCATGTGAAAACAGAGACAGTCAGCAGTGGAAAACAGAGACAGTCAGATCAGTGAAAACAGAGACAGTCTGTCCAGTGAAAACAGAGACAGTCAGTCAGTTGAAAACAGAGACAGTCAGTCAGTGTGAAAACAGAGACAGTCAGTCAGTGTGAAAACAGAGACAGTCAGTCAGTGTGAAAACAGAGACAGTCAGTCAGCGTGAAAACAGAGACAGTCTGTCAGTGTGAAAACAGAGACAGTCTGTCAGTGTGAAAACAGAGACAGTCAGTCAGTGTGAAAACAGAGACAGTCAGTCAGTGTGAAAACAGAGACAGTCTGTCAGTGTGAAACAGAGACAGTCATCAGTGTGAAAACAAAGACAATGTGTCAGAAACAAGCTTATGTCTAAACATAAACCAACATAAAACAGTACAGATAACACAGTGACAGAACAGTGACAATAAGACAGACACAGTGACAGAACAGGACTGTAAGACGACAAGTGACAGAACAGGACAGTAAGACAGACACAGTGACAGAACAGGACAGTAAGACAGACACAGTGACAAACAGGACAGTAAGACAGACACAGTGACAGAACAGGACAGTAAGACTGGACACAGTGACAGAACAGGACAGTAAGACAGACACAGTGACAAAACAGGACAGTAAGACAGACACAGTGACAAAACAGGACAGTAAGACAGACACAGTGACAGAACAGGACAGTAAGACAGACACAGTGACAGAACAGGACAGTAAGACAGACACAGTGACAGAACAGGACAGTAGAGACGACACAGTGACAGAACAGACAGAAGACACAGTGACAGAAACAGGACAGTAAAAGACAGCACAGTGACAGAACAGACAAGTAACACTCACCCAGTGACAGAACAGACAGTAAACTACAGTGACAGAACAGGACAGTAAGTGACTGACACAGTGACAGAACAGGACAGTAAGACGACACAGTGACAGAACAGGACAGTAAGACAGACACAGTACAGAACAGGACAGAAGACGACACAGTGACAAACAGGACAGTAAGACTGACAGTGACAGAACAGGACAGTAAACAGACAGTGACAAAACAGGACAGTAAGACAGACACAGTGACAGAACAGGACAATAAGACGACACAGTACAGAACAGGCATAAGACAGACACAGTGACAGAACAGGACAGTAAGACAGACACAGTGAAACAGACAGGACAGTAAGACAGACACAGTGACAGAACAGGACAGTAGACAGACACAGTGACAGAACAGGACAGTAAGACAGACACAGTGACAAAACAGGACAGTAAGACAGACACAGTGACAGAACAGGACAATAAGACTGACACAGTGACAGAACAGGGCAGTAAGACAGACACAGTGACAGAACAGGACAGTAAGACAGACACAGTGACAAAACAGGACAGTAACACAGACACAGTGACAGAACAGGACAGTAAGACAGACACAGTGACAGAACAGGACAGTAAGACGACACAGTGACAGAACAGGACAGTAAGACTGACACAGTGACAGAACAGGACAGTAAGACAGACACAATGACAGAACAGGACAGTAAGACAGACACAGTGACAGAACAGGACAATAAGACAGACACAGTGACAGAACAGGACAATAAGACTGACACAGTGACAGAACAGGACAGTAAGACAGACACAGTGACAGAATAGGACAGTAAACCACACAGTGACAGAACAGGACAGTAAACAGATCACAAGTGACAGAACAAGGACAGTAACACACACAGTGACAGAACAGGACATAAGACAGACACAAGTGACAGAACAGGACAATAAGACAGACACAGTGACAGAACAGGACAGTAAGACTGACACAGTGACAGAACAGGACAGTAACAGACACAGTGACAGAACAGGACATAACATCAACAGTAACAGAACAGACAATAAACACACACAGTGACAGAACAGGCAGTAAGACAGACACAGTGACAGAACAGGACAATAACACCACACAGTGACAGAACAGGACAGTAAGACAGACACAGTGACAGAACAGGACATAAACTCAGAAATGACAGAACAGGACAGTAAGACAGACACAGTGACAGAACAGGACAATAACACTCACACAGTGACAGAACAGGACAATAAACGACACAGTGACAGAACAGGACAGTAAGACGACACAGTGACAGAACAGGCAGTAAGACTGACACAGTGACAGAACAGGACAGTAAGACTGACACAGTGACAGAACAGGACAATAACACTCACACAGTGACAGAACAGGACAGATAAGACAGACACAGTGACAGAACAGGACGTACAACTACACAGTGACAGAACAGGACAATAAGACAGACACAGTGACAGAACAGGACATAAGACAGACACAGTGACAGAACAGGACAATAAGACAACACAGTGACAAAACAGGACAGTAAGACAGACACAGTGACAGAACAGGCAGTAAGACAGACACAGTGACAGAACAGGACAATAAGACATACACAGTGACAGAACAGGACAGTAAGACAGACACAGTGACAGAACAGGACAGTAAGACGACACAGTGACAGAACAGGACAGTAAGACAGACACAGTGACAGAACAGGACAGTAAGACAGACACAGTGACAGAACAGGACAGTAAGACAGACACAGTGACAGAACAGGACAGTAAGACAGACACAGTGACAGAACAGCAGTAAGACAGACAAGTGACAGACGACATAAACAGACACAGTGACAGAACAGGACATAAGACAGACACAGTGACAGAACAGGACAGTAAGACAGACACAGTGACAGAACAGGACAGTAAGACAGACACAGTGACAGAACAGGACAGTAAGACAGACACAGTGACAGAACAGGACAGTAAGACAGACACAGTGACAGAACAGGACAGTAAGACAGACCAGTGACAGAACAGGACAGTAAGACAGACACAGTGACAGAACAGGACAGTAAGACAGACACAGTGACAGAACAGGACAGTAAGACGACAGACAACAGATGACAGAGAACAGGACAGTAAGACAGACACAGTGACAGAAACAGGACAGTGAAGACAGTACACAGTGACAGAACAGGACAGTAAGACAGACACAGTGACAGAACAGGACAGTAAGACAGACACAGTGACAGAACAGGACAGTAAGACTGACACAGTGACAGAACAGGACAGTAAGACAGACAGTGACAGAACGGGACAGTGACAAAACACAGGAAGACAGTAAGACAGACACAGTGAAGAACAGGACAGTAAGACAGACACAGTGACAGAACAGGACAGTAAGACAGACACAGTGACAGAACAGGACAGTAAGACAGACACAGTGACAGAACAGGACAGTAAGACAGACACAGTGACAGAACAGGACAGTAAGACAGACACAGTGACAGAACAGGACAATAAGACAGACACAGTGACAGAACAGGACAGTAAGACAGACACAGTGACAGAACAGGACAGTAAGACAGACACAGTGACAGAACAGGACAGTAAGACAGACACAGTGACAGAACAGGACAGTAAGACAGACACAGTGACAGAACAGGGCAGTAAGACAGACACAGTGACAGAACAAACATGACAAAAGAAATGAGCATCTGGAAAAGCAGCAGCTGGCAAACCTTAGCAGAAGCAGACATACTTGAGATAATCAAATACAGGAAATGTAGCTACACTGTCAGTCTCAAGACAGGTCTGTCTCCTTCGTAATGGTACAACCAGACAGACAGACAGACAGACAAAAACAAGCAGACAAAACAGACCTTGTACTTCATGACAGAATACACTGTCTGCTCTCAAATACAAAACAAAACAGAAACCTTTGAAACTGCTGGGCTGTTACCCAACTCCCAGCCGTCTTTCTTCTGTCCCCCCCCCCCCCCTCGTTCTCTTTTCTTTTCGGTTTTTGTTTTTGTTTTTGTTTTGTTTTCTTCCTCAGGTTTGTGTTTTGTTTTGCATTTTAGACCACACAGTTCACTCTATCAAGTAAAATTTGTTTTGTTTCTTTGTTTTTGTTTTTCTGTATGTTCGTACCCTCTCTTAGGATTATTACATTACACCTACATTTGCTTTAACTGGCAATCGGTCTCCGGCAGTCATTCTCTTTTTATAAATGGAGATAATAAGTTTAAACAAAACAAACAATACAAAAACACCTACGACTAAATTTTACATCAATAAAGATTGTAAATTAGATCTTACAAACGCATTAACTCAAGAAAAAAGTTGAGGGGCTTGGAGGAAAAAACGTGACTGCCAATCCTTCATCAAATTCATGCTATTTACCAATCACAGACAGGCCAATACACAGGCCATTACAGGGTTGAAAAAAAGGGGAAGACACACAATGAACGGAAAGATCGAAACAAACACACTGAAAATGGAACATGTCTTCTGCAACCTCAAAGATCTTAGATATTTCTAAACATCAACAAAGTAAGAACTGATATATCAAGTTCAGATCAAGTTCAGAGTTCAGGAGGAAAAACTGAAGTTGTAAACCAATGTCAACGTTGTAATGTAACTGCCTATGTCAAGACACACACACACACACACACACACACACACACACACACACACACACACACACACACACACACACACACACACACAGTAATAATAACCTCATATTAATTCTTAGTTACCACACCCCCATTTAAAAAAAAAATTCTTCAGAAAACAAACAAAAAAATCCAGAAAAACCTGATGAGAGCAACCAGCAAAGTGGGATCAGATTGGGGAGTGAGGGCAGATGGGCGAGGTGGAGGCCATGTGTTCAAAAGCTGCTTGCAACAATTCATTCATGACTGTCAGTGTAGAAAAATATATGTAAATATACATATCCAGACTCTCTGCTAATGAGCACAGATAGGCTGTTGTCTTCAATCATTTGGTTGTATTTCTGTTAAAAACATTTCAGTGTAAACAACAACATTAAGGAAAGGGAAGGAGTAGTTACATTGCAAAGTTATGAACACTGAGACACAAAGTGCTCTCTCTCTCTCTCTGTTTCACACACAGACACACACACACACACATGCACCACTCACTCACTCACACACACACACACACGCACCACACACACACACACACACACACACACACACACACACACACACACACACACACACACCACAAGAAAAAACCCTATCAGGCTATGAACCCCATCTGGCCTGATAAAATCCACGGTCTGTATCTGTATCTCTGAAGCAAGTGTCACATCACTCCAGACTTGGCCAACACATAAAGACTCTGTGCAGGCTTAATTAAGACTTATACTATGATCATTCTAGATCTTCTCCATCACACGGCACTAATGGCGTCAGTGTGTATAGCATTTAGTCTGAGCACGGAGACGTTATTTTGTGACACTGACACTTAAACAGAAGGGTCATATCCCTGTTTTGACACGCAGTTAGGAGACGTTATTTTGTGACACTGACACTTAAACAGAAGGGTCATATCCCTGTTTTGACACACAGTTAGGAGACGTTATTTTGTGTCACTGACACTTAAACAGAAGGGTCATGTCCCTGTTTTGACACGCAGTTAGACGTTATTTTGTGACACTGACACATAAACAGAAGGGTCATATCCCTGTTTTGACACACAGTTAGGAGACGTTATTTTGTGTCACTGACACTTAAACTGAAGGGTCATATCCCTGTTTTGACACACAGTTAGGAGACGTTATTTTGTGTCACTGACACTTAAACAGAAGGGTCATGTCCCTGTTTTGACACACAGTTAGGAGACGTTATTTTGTGTCACTGACACTTAAACAGAAGGGTCATGTCCCTGTTTTGACACACAGTTAGGAGACGTTATTTTGTGACACTGACACTTAAACAGAAGGGTTATGTCCCTGTTTTGACACACAGTTAGGAGACGTTATTTTGTGACACTGACACTTAAACAGAAGGGTCATGTCCCTGTTTTGACACACAGTTAGGAGACGTTATTTTATGTCACTGACACTTAAACAGAAGGGTCATATCCCTGTTTTGACACATAGTTAGGAGACGTTATTTTGTGTCACTGACACTTAAACAGAAGGGTCATATCCCTGTTTTTACACGCAGTTAGGAGACGTTATTTTGTGTCACTGACACTTAAACAGAAGGGTCATGTCCCTGTTTTGACACACAGTTAGGAGACGTTATTTTGTGTCACTGACACTTAAACAGAAGGGTCATATCCCTGTTTTGACACGCAGTTAGGAGACATTATTTTGTGACACTGACACTTAAACAGAAGGGTCATGTCCCTGTTTTGACACACAGTTAGGAGACGTTATTTTGTGACACTGACACTTAAACAGAAGGGTCATGTCCCTGTTTTGACACACAGTTAGGAGACGTTATTTTGTGACACTGACACTTAAACAGAAGGGTCATGTCCCTGTTTTGACACAC
>CM060312.1:93188255-93208255 GCA_030674185.1 Monoplex corrugatus
TGTGCTTGTGTGTGTGTGTGTGTGTTGTGGTGTGTGTGTGTGCGTGCGCGTGTGTGTGTGTGTGTGTGTGTGAGTGCTTGCGTGCGTGTGAGTGTGCATGTGTGTGTTTCCAATATGCTTCATAACTGTGACTGGTAGCAGCTGTATTTCATTACTGCATTAAAGATAATACGATATTTTGAACTGAACTGAACTGAACTTGAGGCCTGTCAGACATTATGAATCAAACAGGCTCTGGTTTTCAAGAAAAGCAGTGGGGAAGGAAAGACCACAAAACAAAACAAAACAAAACCAAAAAAAGGAAACTTCACAAACTGTGTAATCCATAGTAAGGGAATGAGGTGATACAGACCTCAACTCGTCTATAGTCCAGCGTTATGTGTGTAGTGTCCACTACGGGAAAAAGACAAAAAGAGAAACCAAAAGATGGATATGGGGTAGGACAGAGAAAATCTGTCACAGGGATATGGGATGACAACAGAAAGGTTGCTCACATCAGGTTTCACCGAGTTAAACATGTTAAGATCACTCTTGACATGCAATCACTGCCATACAGTTGTATGCACACACAGGCATGATGCATGCACACACACATGCACATGTGCACAAACACCTTCTCTCTTTCTCTCTCACACACACGCACAAACATACTCACTCACACTCACACACACACACAAACACACACACACACACACACACTACACAACACACAACATAAATGTCCATGCAACAGAGACACACCAGGAAGGCAAAACACCGAACATGCATCACAACAAGAACAAACAACAACCAGACTAACACGATACTAGGGGTCAACAACATTAAACCACAACACCAGGTGGATACAATGCACATAGCACACAATGTCAATATACATACACAGCCTCTAATAGGATACACCTCCAATGAACAACATCTGAACTAAAAAAAAAAAAAAAAAAAAAAAACAGAGAAGAAACCACCAGTGAACAACAACAAATCAACCCTTTCTCTTCTTCACACTGTCCACCAGCTTCTGATGGGAAGCTGGTGGATAGGATGAGGGAGTGAAATGGTTAAAACAAAGAAGGAGGCACTGTCACTGACTTCAATAAACAACAACATCTCAACTTCACACAAACAACGATGTAAGCTACTGTCTGCTTTCCGTTTCCAGTTTTAGTTTCAATTCTCAAGCTGTTAGACTTCAAGCTGTTGTTAGCTTTCTGCATTAATAGAAGGAAAATAAAAATAGAAGAGGGCAGTGGAGGAGGAAGCTTTAAGTTGCATTGCAGACTGCTTCAAGCAGAGTTAGAATGATGGCTGCAATATGAAGATTAGACTTTTGCTAACACTAATGATGAGTGATAAAGGAGTCTGTTTCTGCTGCTGCTACCACGGGTCAGATGATGCGCTTATCCAAAATGTCAGATCTATTAACAAGATTATTTCAAATAAATAAATTGGACAAAAACCTGACATAATCAGAAATCTATGAAATCTATGTACAACCTCACCTCTGCCATCACAGGAAAAATTAAAAAACAAAACAAAAAAAACAACAACAAAAACCCTGACCAGTCCTGATCAGTAAGAAAACTACCTTTACCCTGGCACAATTTCTTTTTAAAAATGGACCTGATCATAACTACAAATTATGTACCAACTCTGCTAAAAGAGACACAGTATACAATGACAGGAGAGAGAGGAAAACAGAAAACTTCACATTGCTTTGTTGAATACCTCAAGTCTGTCATATGTTCAATGAGTGGTTACCCCCCCCCCCTCCCCCCTCGTCCCCCTCTGCTAGACTAGATGCCAAGACAGAGACTAGAGCAACCTCTTTATATTTTCATCTTGTATAAGTACATTAAAAAATAACAACAACAACAAAATACCTGTTCAACATAATTCAAAATAACTGTATCACTGACATGCCCGTGACAGATCGCCAGATGTATCACTGATATGTCTCAAACATAATTATCAGTGACGGACAGATCTATCATTGATAATCATGTTCATGACAGATGTACCACAGATAATCATATCCACGACAGACAGACATAGAGATATATCAATGATATATACATACAGACAGATGTATCATTGATAATCATGTTCATGACAGATGTACCACAGATAATCATATCCACGACAGACAGACATAGAGATATATCAATGATATATACATACAGACAGATGTATCATTGATAATCATGTTCATGACAGATGTACCACAGATAATCATATCCACGACAGACAGACATAGAGATATATCAATGATATATACATACAGACAGATGTATCATTGATAATCATGTTCATGACAGATGTAACACAGATAATCATATCCACGACAGACAGACATAGAGATATATCAATGATATACATACAGACAGATGTATCACAGATATATCTATTCACATTCACATCTAAACAAGAACAAAGAAATTCAAAAACATGAAATAATACAAAGATCTCCGCAGACTGCAAGATGAAAAGCAGTGGCAGAATATGAGACATGATAACAGACAAAGAATAAAAAAAACATTCTTAGAGACAGAGAGACAATGACAGGGAGATGTTAGCAGCATACATACACCTGACATCAACCTAGTTAGAACGAACTGCTGTGCATTAGACAGGTGACATATTTTTTTCTTACTTAACAAAAGAATTAAAACAAGGAAATGACTCAGAACAAACATAAATCTCTTTCAACTCTGCATTCTGATATTATGTTTGCATAAAAAACCACAATGACTGCTGGGGAGAAAAAATATCGAACAACACAATGATAGCTATCATAAAATGGGTCTGTCTATATCCCTACTACAAGACACAACACGACAAGACAAGACAATGACTACCATACACTGGTCTCTCTTTATCCCTACTACAAAACAAGACAAGACACAACATGACAAGACAATGGTGACTATCATAAAATGATCTTTTTCCATGCTACAAGATGATACAAGACAAGACAAGACAAACAATGATGACTACCCTAATTTCATGTCTTTATTCACATAACAAGACAATAAAACACAAGACAAGACAAATCAAGAAATGACAAGAAAAACAATGACGGCAATCAAACTGTCTGTCTTTCTCCAGACTACAAGACAAGAAAGACTGGACAATGATGACTACCACACACTGATCTGTGTTTATCCATACTACAACACAAGATCCTGCTCAGATACATCACCCAACAAGAAAGAAAACACATGCAGCCAAGGAATCCAAAACCTGCTATCCATGACAAAGATAGCACTTAATGATCATGCATCCACAGAGATGGAGTTTGTATGTATAAATATCATGCATAGAGACGGGTGAAAATTGACCCGAGACAGACAGACAGACAGACAGAAGAGAAGAAGAGCCTGCAGACAAGAAAGACAACTCAGGGCTCTCACATATCTGACTGCACACAGTTCCAGACTTTTTTCCAGACCTTTCCAAGATCAGACAGACAATGGTCTATCTGTGCCAGATATGTAGGCTACTTAACACAAACTAACTCCCAAACTGGCCAAAACCAGGTGTGTGCTGACTGAAAATAACTGAACATTTGTGGAAGCACCAACTAAAGGACCTTGCAGGTAGCAGATGTTTTTCCTCAGGCCCACACAGCTCATTATGGCTCCCCAACACATCTCAGACCCACTGAAACTGAGGTCACCATGACAGCAGGGCATGAAGGACCACAGAATCTGGACAATTTTTTTAGAGCGCTACAATGATGAAAATGGTGATGCTAGTGATGGGGATGATATGGACTTCCATTTCGGATTAGGACTGCCACAGGACTGTATTCTACACTTACTGTCATAGATGTTCTGACATCAACTAGGCTTGAGAAATACAGACACTTAGTGATGTTGGTCAGAAAATTTGACCAACACCCTCAATGACGCATCTGCAGAATGGACAAGACTCAACTGTGTGATCCCAGTCTTCCCAATGAGCCCACAGCACATTTAACTCTGGGCAGGAGCTGGTCAGTTACATAAAAATGACTTTGTCGTATGCAATACCAACAGAGAAAACATTCACAAAATTAAATTGCTGTGGGTTAGAATGGAATCATCTTCCCTCAGCATCAGTGTCACTATTTCTGTTGCCGTTCACTTCAGTTTTCCCACGACATCATTACAATGCTCAAAAAATTCCAAACAGCACTAACACCATACAATCCATGTGCTGTGAACTGATCCACAATCACAATGTGGTATCACTGTTCCATCTGATTTTGTAAACTATAAAACTGTTATTCAGACAACTGTATAACTAGGAACACTTGAAAATAGAATCACAAAGAATATAATGTCTAACTGATGAAACAAAACAGGCACATATTTTCATTTAATTTAAAGAGGTGTTTCTGTTATTGTTTTAGCTGTGCTTAGTCTGGGGGTGGGGGTTGGGGGTATGGGTAATTTCACATTCGCTTTTGAAAAATCCTTTTACTCATTCAAACCCTTAGATGGTAAGGTGGTTTTCTCATATTTTCTCTGGAGGAAGCCTTCAAAAAATCCAAAACGTGTGCAGATTATGGGAAAAGATGCACAAACCCTGAGACAAACAGGCAACCAAAGACGATCTAACCTACCGTAACTACCCACAGCCTGGCCCACAACAAAGGAAAAGACAGTCCTAGACACACACTACTTAAAAAACTCTCTCTCCCTCACTCTATCTATCAGCTTCCTGCCAAAAAAAAATTCACTTCCTCAACCTATCTACCAGCTCCATGCAAAATCTTTCATTTCCTCATCCTACCTTCCAGCTTCCTGCAAAAAGTCTTTTACTTCCTCACCCTATCTACCAGTTTCCTGCCAAAAATTTCGCCTCCTTCACCCTATCTTCCATCTTCTGGCAAAAACTCATCCCTCACCTGTCCACCAGCTTCCTCCACTAGCTTCCTGCAAAACCCCTCTCACTCCTTCATCTGTCTTTAACAAGAAGCTGGTAGATGGGATGATGGAGCGAGAGTGTTACTGGTTGTACCAGGTAGGCAGAGATCACACTAAGGTTTGAGGCATAACAGAGTATGGGTACTTACTGAGTGGTGGGGTCTGTGATAGCGTCAGACAGGTCATCAAAATGCTCAAGGGGCTCGCGAATGGCATCTTCATACAGGTTGAAGCTGCTCAGAGTGTGCACGATACTAGAACGGGAACAACAGCACACACACACCGCTACAGTCACTGTTCTAATGGCAAGTCACCCCTCCCGACCCCTCTCCCAGCATCTCACTCTCTCTCTCTCGGTCTTACAGGTTGGGGTGGGGTGGGTGATAGTGTTGTGGTGGGGGGATGGGGGTCATGGGTAGCGGGTGCGTAGGTGGTGTTCAGAGTGTCCAGTACCTAAGGTGGGACAGAACAGTGACCATCGACATCCACACACTGCTATCGTCACTGTTGCTTATGTCCCTCCTCCCACTGTCTGTCTCTCCGTCTTACAGGTAAGGAGTGAGAGGTGGGGTTGTGCTATGATAAGTGGGGAGGGGTGCAAGGGGAGGGGAGTATCGAGGAGGGAGGTCAGGGTTTAGTTCGAGTGTGTCTGGGAGATGCTGGACATCGCATATGCATGCATATTAGTGTGTGTTGTGTGGGGTGGTGGTGGTGGTAAATGCCCTAATGGAGTAATGGTGTGAGGGGGAGGGCGATAAATGCCTTAATGGGGTGGGAGTGGGGTGCGGGTGGGGAAGGAATCACACTACAGCTGTACGTGAAATGTGTGGGTGGGTGGGTGGGTGGGGAGTGGGCATGCACATAACAATAGTTGTCACTTGACCTGTGTGCAGGAGGGAGGGAGGGGGAGGAGGGAGGGAGGGAGGGAGGGGAGGGGGCATGTGTGCGTGAGTACGTCTAAGTGCAAGCATATAATCTCTCTATAACTGTGTATGCGTACTGTACATGTATACGTATATGTGTAGGTCATCACTTAACCACAGAATCAGGAAGGAGTGTGAGTACTGAGATCTTTCATTTTCACAGACACGACACACAGGGGTTGTACTTTTCAGGACAGTGAATGCAGGTAAGTGGCCCTAAGCCCCTAGAGAAAGACAGTGGCATTGCCTGCCTTGCAATGGTAAGGACAACACACACACACACACACACATTAACAAACAAGACCTTTTACCAGACAGGAAAACTGTCTGGCCTGTAACAATACAAAAGACATAAAATCCTTGAGGCTGACACTGACAAAACTAAAGAAAGTGGACTTGGGAAGAAAGCGAGGTCCTAGATGACCTCCTAGACTGCTCTGCCAGTCCTGCAGGAATTCTGTAGTTCAGAGGACTGAAACAACTAGCTCAAAGGACTGAAATCACTTGTTCAGGGTCAGATGATGGAAACCACTTGTTCAGAGGACTGAAATCTTTAGTTCAGAGGACTGACATTTTTGTTCAGAGGACTGGAATCTTTAGTTCAGAGGACTGAAGTCTTAAATTCAGAGGACTGAAATCTTTATTTCAGAAGACAGAAACCTGTTGTTCAGAGGATTGAAATTTGTAGTTCTGAGGACTGGTCAAGAGGGACAGGATTTGCAGGTAGGGAAGCGTGTGTAGGGCGGGTGTCCTGAACACGCATGCACCCACACGCATACATACACATAGTGATACACAAAGTGGAAACAGGAAGGGTAGTGGGTGGTGGGGCACTTACCACATACAACAGTTCAGGTGAGAAAATATACCAGTCGAGATGGGTAAAGGGTCCATTATGAAGGACTGGTGCAAAGGACATGGTAGAAAAGGTAAGCCAAGAAAATGAGGGAAATATCATATACACTGGGTGTAAATATTTGTATGTTTGTATTTTGTTTGCTTGTGAGTGTTTGTGTTCAAAAGAAGTCCAAAAAAGACACAGACATCAGTTTTCAGCGCCAACTGCTACGAAGCAACCATGATAATAAAGAGGGACACACCTGAGTGGTCCATTTACATATTCACATTAACTTTTTCTGTATTCTGGTGACTTGACTTATTGATTCAATTGTTGTATGGTGTCCTTTACATTTCACCAAGCTGAACCCATGTATTCATGCAAATGGCACCCCACCCTGTGCTTGTCTTTACACTGTCACTCGATTACAACTTTTCCATCCATGTTGAACCTAGTTCAAAAATATTGGTGAGACGCATCTTATAAACATGGCATACACTTCTAAAGAAAAGTGATTGATCTATGTACCTGCATGTAACTGAGGTCTATTTTAAAAAAATTCATTTTGTTTCCAGCCTTAGTTCTAGGCCCTTTATTCAGTCAGGCCTTATGTCCACCTAGTTTGGGCCCTTTATTCAGTCAGGCCTTATGTCCACCTATTCTAGACCTTATAGCGCCTTATTCCACGTTCAGCCTTATCAGTCACTTATGTCCACCTAGTTATAGGCCTTTTATTCAGTCAGCTCTTATGTCCACCTAGTTCTAAGCTTATTCAGCAGCCTTATGTCCACGTTCTAGGCATTTTTCAGTCAGCCTTATGTCCACCTAGTTCTAGGCCTACTCAGCTTATTCCCTAGTTCAGGCCTTTATCAGTCAGCTTATTCCCTAGTTCTAAGACTTATCGCCAGCTCTTATGTCACCTAGTTCTAGCCTTATTCAGTCGCTCTATGTCCACCTAGTTCTAGGCCTTTATTCATCACTTATTCCTAGTTCTAGCTTTATCAGTCCTTATGTCCACCTAGTTCTAAGACTTTATTCAGTCACCTTTGTCACTATTCTAGCCTTTATCAGAGCCTTATGTCCACCTAGTTCTAGGCCCTTTATTCAGTCAGGCTTATGTCCACCTAGTTCTAGGCCTTTTATCAGTCAGCTCTTATGTCCACCTAGTTCTAGGCCCTTTATTCAGTCAGGCCTTATGTCCACCTAGTTCTAGACCCTTTATTCAGTCAGCCTTATGTCCACCTAGTTCAGACCTTATCAGTCAGCCTTAGTCACCTATCTAGCCTTTTATTCAGTCAGCTCTTATGTCCACCTAGTTCTAGGCCTTTTATTCAGTCAGCTCTTATGTCCACCTAGTCTAAGACTTTTATTCAGTCAGCTCTTATGTCCACCTAGTTCTAGCATTTTTCAGTCAGCTTATGTCCACCTAGTTCTAGGCCTTTTATTCAGTCAGGCCTTATGTCCACCTAGTTCTAGGCCTTTTATTCAGTCAGCTCTTATGTCCACCTAGTTCTAAGACTTTTATTCAGTCAGCCTTATGTCCACCTAGTTCTAGGCCTTTATTCAGTCAGCTCTTATGTCCACCTAGTTCTAGGCCTTTTATTCAGTCAGCTCTTATGTCCACCTAGTTCTAAGACTTTTATTCAGTCACTCTTATGTCCACCTATTCTAGGCCTTTTATTCAGTCAGCTCTTATGTCCACCTAGTTCTAGGCCTTTTATTCAGTCAGCCTTATGTCCACCTAGTTCTAGGCCCTTTATTCAGTCAGCCTTATGTCCACCTAGTTCTAGGCCTTTTATTCAGTCAGCTCTTATGTCCACCTAGTTCTAGGCCTTTTATTCAGTCAGCCTTATGTCCACCTAGTTCTAAGACTTTTATTCAGTCAGCTCTTATGTCCACCTAGTTCTAGGCCTTTTATTCAGTCAGGCCTTATGTCCACCTAGTTCTAGGCCCTTTATTCAGTCAGGCCTTATGTCCACCTAGTTCTAGGCCTTTTATTCAGTCAGCTCTTATGTCCACCTAGTTCTAGGCCTTTATTCAGTCAGGCCTTATGTCCACCTAGTTCTAGCCTTTATTCAGTCAGGCCTTATGTCCCCCTAGTTCTAGCCTTATTCAGTCGCTTATGTCCACCTAGTTCTAGCCTTTATCAGTCAGCTCTTATGTCCACCTAGTTCTAGGCCTTTTATTCAGTCAGCTCTTATGTCCACCTAGTTCTAAGACTTTTATTCAGTCAGCTCTATGTCCACCTAGTTCTAGGCATTTTATTCAGTCAGGCCTTATGTCCACCTAGTTCTAGGCCTTTTATTCAGTCAGGCCTTATGTCCACTAGTCTAGGCCTTTTATTCAGTCAGCCTTATGTCCACCTAGTTCTAAGACTTTTATTCAGTCAGCTCTTATGTCCACCTAGTTCTAGGCCTTTTATTCATCAGCTCTTATGTCCACCTAGTTCTAGGCCTTTTATTCAGTCAGCCTTATGCCACCTAGTTCTAGGCCTTTTATTCAGTCAGCTCTTATGTCCACCTAGTTCTAAATTATCAGTCGCTCTATGTCCACTATTCTAGCTTTATCAGTCAGGCCTTATGTCCACCTAGTTCTAGGCCCTTTATTCAGTAGCCTTATTCACTGTCTAGGCCTTTATTCAGTCAGCTTTATGTCCACCTATCTAGGCCTTTTATTCCAGTCTTATCCACGTTCTAGGCTTTTATTCCAGCTTATGTCACCATTCTAAGCTTTTATCTCAGCTTTATGTCCCCTATTCTAGACTTTATTCAGTCAGGCCTTATGTCCACCTAGTTCTAGGCATTTTTTTCTCAGGCCTTATCACTAGTTCTGGGCCTTATCAGTCAGCTTATGTCCACCTAGTTCTAGGCCTTTTATTCAGTCAGCTTGTCCCCTATCATGCTTTATCATCACCTTATGTCACCTAGTTCTAGGCCTTTTATTCAGTCAGCCTTATGTCCACCTAGTTCTAGGCCTTTTATCAGTGCTCTTATGTCCACCTAGTTTAGGCCTTTTTTTAATCATTTAGTCCACCTAGTTCTAGGCCTTTTATTAAGTCAGGCCTTATGTCCACCTAGTTCTAGGCCTTTTATTCAGTCAGCCTTATGTCCACCTAATTCTAGGCCTTTTATTCAATATCTATGAGAAAGGCAGTGAGAAGACGACCAACAGTACCCTGCACTTGAACCTACAACACACAGAAATGATTTCTGGTCAAACACCTCCTTAAGTACTTATGCCTACTTCAATATTTGTCACAAATGATTACCGAGATCAAATCGGCGTGAAAAAAACTTTGCTGAACTCCAAAACCACAACAGACTTATTAAGCTGACAGTGACCAGAAAGGCTACAGCTTTGCGTGTGCATGTTACTGGCAAACCTTCATGCCAACACATTTTCTACTCTAACTAATGTTAAAGGGACGCAGCGGTATCAACACACTGTCTTCTATATATCTACAATGTCAATGGCTAGCAAGCACTAAAAGCGGAAACTCAGGGAGAAGGAACATGCCGTTGCAAGAACAGGATGCCTGAAATTGCCGGGAAAACAAGATGTCTGGCTTGTTTTGGGAGTACGTGGGGTGAGATGGAGGCTGAAGCAAGGGAGAGAAAGGGGGGGGGGGGGTGTAGTCATAGACAAAGAATAAACAAAAAGTAGCTAAATCTGTAACATATCTTAGTAACATAGGGTATGTCTTTGAACTGAATTCCTATCAATCTGTATCGTTTTTTCAATCACTGACCATGCCAAGTGACACAGTAATCATCATTTGAAGGGTACTGAGAGACAACTATGAGTAGTAGAAACACTGTGTGTGTGTGTACATGTACAGCTTCCAGTCCAGCTAGCTGTGAATCAGGAGTATACACTGGCCTGGTTAACACAGATAACACAGGAAACGAGTTAATAACATTACCATACTGCCTCCTTGTCCTCTAAACACATTACGTTTACAAGACACCTTGGATGTTGTTGTTCACATAAAAAAAAAATCCAGGTCTCCGATCCAGCTCTGAATATGGAAAGGTGCCTGCTTTGGAAATTTCTTTTTCTTTTCTTCCACCTCCCCCTTCCCCCTACTCACGAAATAAGAAGCTGATAGTTGAGAATGTAATGCTAATGTCAGGTTACGTTACAAAATGCACTGGCTGCCTTAAGATCTTGGCATCAATGAAGGCAAGATTTAGGGCAAGATTGAGGAAGGAGCATTCTGATATCTAGCTAATTCATGTAATAGAAAGGCTACAAAGAGCTTCTGTTTATGTGAGTATGTGTGTGTGTGTGTGTGTGTGTGTGTGTGTGTGTGTGTGTGTGTGTGTATGTGTGTGTGTGTGTGTGTGAGAGAGAGAGAGAGAGAGAGAGAGAGAGAGAGAGAGAGAGAGAGAGAGACACAGAGAGAGAGCAAATTTTGTCACTAAGGATTATATGGAAAAAAAAAGAAAACCAAAACAGGAGAAAAAGTTAGGTTAAGAGAGGACTGAGATGCTGAAAAAGCTTGTCCACTGACTACACTGCAATGTGGAATCTGTTCAGAAGGGGACACCTCGCATTCACTTCTACACATGTCTCCAATGATCCTTGTCACAAAACCTGTCTGCTTTATACAACCACTTATGTGTGGTCACATCTTCAAACAAAAACAGGATAATATCTAGACCCCCACCATCCACAACAAAGGGGATAAAGTGTGTGTGACAGTGGTCTTTTTTTTCAAATATTTTCTATGTGGACAACTGCTACAAATAGATGCCAAGTACTGTATCTTTAACAGTGTGCAGAGGTAAATATCGAAATTACACAAATATAGGCTGCTGCCAAACCATCTGTTACATACTGGACATGAAAGTTAGCCAGGGCAAATGACATGATCCAGTGACTTATTTCTTTAAAAAAAAAAGAGACATCTTCCTACTAAACACTAAAAACATTATGAGCAGCAACACTGATATGTTTATGTCTACAGATGCTGTTTTTCATTAGCTGAAGCTCACAATAAGAGCAGAGAAGGGGTTAAATCATGCGATCGACACTTGACAACACTGGTGGCAAGCAGCATCTAGCAGGAAGTTTGCTCAGCCTACATGTTATCTACACACAGCCACCTAGAACCTGGGCACTGCCATCTTTCTAAGCTCTCAGCCCATTGCTTAGCAAAACTGAAGGAAAAACCCAAGAAGAAAAAGTCACCCAGAAACAAATTGTGGCTTTTGGAAAATCACAGAAACAGTAAGGCACAAGACACACAAGAATGAAATTAAGAGACAATGTACAGATGTGGATGGAGCAAGGGAGGGGGAAGAGGTGGTAGTGAGTGGTGATGTGGGATAAAGCTACAGGGTGGAGGGAAGTAGGGCTAAGGAAGCAGGGAAATAATACAAAAAGGGAATGGAGGACATCAACACTATACGCCTCAACAAGATGGAGCCACCGAAGAATAAATCAAAGGGAGGAGGTGGGGGAGGATGGAAAGAAGATGACAGTGTTGTGAGCATATATGGATGAATCTGTGCCCAAACAACAACAACCCAAACTTAAAATCTTACAACTTTACTTCAAGCATCATCAGCAAATTAAACATCTGTTCATGCATACACCACTGTAAGACTAGATAAGCCTGTGCTATCAATATGATCAAGAGAAAATATGTACACTGAAATCAAATCAAATCAAATCAAAATAAAATAAATTAAACAGAATGAATTGAAATAAAGATGAGCATAAACTGAAATGGCCAAGCATAAGCGCAATGCCGGGTAGTACAGCCAAAACATGGCCACAGAAATATCAGCTGCTACGTTCAAGTTTTAATACCTTTCACCATCACCCTCTCTTAAACCGCCCAGAAGCAAAAAGGAACATTAGAGGATATTATAATCAATATCTTCAATCATTTGATAAATATTAATTAACACAAAGATAATAATGAACTTGGTACTACAAACACTTTTCATGAGCTTATTATCATTATGAAGTTAAACACACAGACTGTGAAATGAGCCAAAAAAGCAGTAGTACTTTAAAACTCAGCATGACAAGGGTCTCCATGAGAGACCAAACCATCACCTCTCTGACACACTCTGAGAAAATAACCTTCTGTACACAACATGGTGGGGGTGGGTACTGTTAAGAATAAGAGACATACTTTTTGTTATGTAGTTTTTCCAAAACTCGTGGTTCTTGTATTATAAGTATAATATAACACTTCTTTAATTATTGGCCTGTTCACTGTATTGTTGTTAAGAGACATACTTTTTGTTATGTAGTTTTTCCAAAACTCGTGGTTCTTGTATTAAGTATAATATAACACTTCTTTAATTATTGGCCTGTTCACTGTATTGTTGTTAAGATACATACTTTTTGTTATGTTGTTTTTCCAAAACTCATGGTTCTTGTGTTATAACACTTCTTTAATTATTGGCCTGTTCACTGTATTGTTGTTAAGATACATACTTTTTGTTATGTTGTTTTTCCAAAACTCATGGTTCTTGTGTTATAACACTTCTTTAATTATTGGCCTGTTCACTGTATTGTTGTTAAGATACATACTTTTTGTTATGTTGTTTTTCCAAAACTCATGGTTCTTGTGTTATAACACTTCTTTAATTATTGGCCTGTTCACTGTATTGTTGTTAAGATACATACTTTTGTTTTGTTGTTTTTCCAAAACTCATGGTTCTTGTGTTATAACACTTCTTTAATTATTGGCCTGTTCACTGTATTGTTGTTAAGATACATACTTTTTGTTATGTTGTTTTTCCAAAACTCGTGGTTCTTGTATTATAACACTTCTTTAATTATTGGCCTGTTCACTGTATTGTTGTTAAGATACATACTTTTTGTTATGTTGTTTTTTTCCAAAACTCGTGGTTCTTGTATTATAACACTTCTTTAATTATTGGCCTGTTCATGTATTGTTGTTAAGATACATACTTTTTGTTATGTTGTTTTTCCAAAACTCATGGTTCTTGTGTTATAACACTTCTTTATTATTGGCCTGTTCATGGTATTGTTGTTAAGATACATACTTTTTGTTATGTTGTTTTTCCAAAACTCATGGTTCTTGTGTTATAACACTTCTTTAGTTATTGGCCTGTTCACTGTATTGTTGTTAAGATACATACTTTTTGTTATGTTGTTTTTCCAAAACTCATGGTTCTTGTGTTATAACACTTCTTTAGTTATTGGCCTGTTCACTGTATTGTTGTTAAGATACATACTTTTTGTTATG
The DNA here is from genome assembly GCA_030674185.1 of Monoplex corrugatus. Lineage (NCBI taxonomy): Eukaryota > Metazoa > Mollusca > Gastropoda > Littorinimorpha > Ranellidae > Monoplex > Monoplex corrugatus. The sequence continues at coordinate 93,202,158 of CM060312.1, forward strand.
TTGTTTTTCCAAAACTCATGGTTCTTGTGTTATAACACTTCTTTAATTATTGGCCTGTTCACTGTATTGTTGTTAAGATACATACTTTTGTTTGTTGTTTTTCCAAAACTCGTGGTTCTTGTGTTATAACACTTCTTTAATTATTGGCCTGTTCACTGTATTGTTGTTAAGATACATACTTTTGTTGTGTTTTTTTTCCAAAACTCATGGTTCTTGTGTTATAACACTTCTTTAATTATTGGCCTGTTCACTGTATTGTTGTTAAGATACATACTTTTTGTTATGTTGTTTTCAACTGTGTTTTGTATTATAACTTCTTTATATTGCTGTTCACTGTTGTTGTTATATACTTTTTATTTTTTTCCAAAACTCGTGGTTCTTGTATTATAACACTTCTTTAATTATTGGCCTGTTCACTGTATTGTTGTTAAGATACATACTTTTTGTTATGTTGTTTTTCCAAAACTCATGGTTCTTGTGTTATAACACTTCTTTAATTATTGGCCTGTTCATGGTATTGTTGTTAAGATACATACTTTTTGTTATGTTGTTTTTCCAAAACTCATGGTTCTTGTATTATAACACTTCTTTAATTATTGGCCTGTTCACGGTATTGTTGTTAAGATACATACTTTTTGTTATGTTTTTTTTCCAAAACTCATGGTTCTTGTATTATAACACTTCTTTAATTATTGGCCTGTTCATGGTATTGTTGTTAAGATACATACTTTTGTTGTTGTTGTTTTTCCAAAACTCATGGTTCTTGTATAACACTTCTTTAGTTATTGGCCTGTTCACTTGATTGGTAAGAGTACCATGCTGATAACACAGGTCATGGGTTCGATACTCAGGTGGATCACAGTTTTAATTACGTCAAGGTCACAACTCTTCTCAGCAGACTCAATATCCCATACTTCCATGTCAAGATATCAGCGGTTATTCTGATGTCAAGATATCGGTGATTATTCCATGTCAAAATAACAGTGGTTATTCCCATGCCAAGATATCACTGGGTATTCCAATGACAAGATACTGGTGGTGGTTCCCATGTCAAAAAATCAGACATTCCCATATCAAGATATCTGTAGTTATTCCCATGTCAAGATATATCAGTTATTCCTATGTCAAGACATCAGTTACTCCCATGTCATCTGTGATTATTCCCATGTCAAGATATCAGTTATTTCCATGTCAAGATATCAGTTATTCTCATGTCAAGATATCAGTTATTCCCATGTCATCAGTTATTCCCATGTCAAGACATCAGTTATTCCTATGTCAAGATATCAGTTATTCCCATGTCAAGATATCAGTTATTCCCATGTCAAGACATCAGTTATTCCCATGTCAAGATATCAATTATTCCCATGTCAAGATATCAGTTATTCCCATGTCATCAGTTATTCCCATGTCATCAGTTATTCCCATGTCATCAGTTATTCCCATGTCAAGATATCTGTGATTATTCCCATGTCATCAGTTTATTCCCATGTCATCAGTTATTCCCATGTCATCAGTTATTCCCATGTCATCAGTTATTCCCATGTCAAGATATCAGTTATTCCCATGTCATCAGTTATTCCCATGTCATCAGTTATTCCCATGTCAAGATATCTGTGATTTTTCCCATGTCATCAGTTATTCCCATGACATCAGTTATTCCCATGTCATCAGTTATTCCCATGTCATCAGTTATTCCCATTTCATCAGTTATTCCCATGTCATCAGTTATGTCATCAGTTATTCCCATGTCAAGATATCAGTTATTCCCATGTCATCAGTTATTCCCATGTCAAGATATCAGTTATTCCAATGCCATCAGTTATTCCCATGTCATCAGTTATTCCCATGTCAAGATATCAGTTATTCCCATGTCATCAGTTATTCCCATGTCATCAGTTATTCCCATGTCAAGATATCAGTTATTCCCATGTCATCAGTTATTCCCATGTCATCAGTTATTCCCATGTCAAGATATCTGTGATTATTCCCATGTCATCAGTTATTCCCATGTCATCAGTTATTCCCATGACATCAGTTATTCCCATGTCATCAGTAATTCCCATGTCATCAGTTATTCCCATGTCATCAGTTATTCCCATGTCAAGATATCAGTTATTCCCATGTATCTAGTTATTCCCATGTCATCAGTTATTCCCATGTCAATATCGTTATTCCCATGTCAATACAGTTATTCCCATGTCAAGATATCAGTTATTCCCATGTCATCAGTTATTCCATGTCAAGATATCAGTTATTCCCATGTCATCAGTTATTCCCATGTCAAATTCAGTTATTCCCATGTCAAGTATCAGTTATTCCCATGTCCATCATCAGTTATTCCCATGTCAAATCAGTTATTCCCATGTCAAGAATCAGTTTATTCCCATGTCAAGATATCAGTTATTCCATGTCAAGATATCAGTTATTCCCATGTCAGAATCAGTTATTCCCATGTCAAGACATCAGTTATTCCCATGTCATCAGTTATTCCATATCAGTTATTCCATGTCATTCAGTTATTCCCATGTCAGATATCAGTTTATTCCAGTTCATATCCATGTCATCAGTTATTCCCATGTCAAGATATCAGTTATTCCATGTCATCAGTTATTCCCATGTCAAGTATCAGTTATTCCCATGTCAGAATCAGTTATTCCCATGTCATCAGTTATTCCCATGTCATCAGTTATTATTCCATCAGTTATTCCCATGTCAAGAATCAGTTATTCCCATGTCATCAGTTATTCCATGTCATATTATTCCCATGTCAAGATATCAGTTATTCCCATGTCATCAGTTATTCCCATGTCAAGATATCATTATTCCATGTCATCAGTTATTCCCATGTCAAGATATCAGTTATTCCCATGTCATCAGTTATTCCCATGTCATATCAGTTATTCCCATGTCATCAGTTATTCCATAGATCATCAGTTATTCCCATGTCAAGACATCAGTTATTCCCATGTCATCAGTTATTCCCATGTCAGTACAGTTATTCCATGTCAGATCAGTTATTCCCATGTCAGTCAGTTATTCCCATGTCAAATCAGTTATTCCCATGTCAAGACATCAGTTATTCCCATGTCAAGATATCAGTTATTCACATGTCAAGATATCAGTTATTCCCATGTCATCAGTACATCAGTTATTCCCATGTCAAGACATCATTATTCCCATGTCAAAATCAGTATATTCCCATGTCATCAGTTATTCCATGTCAAGACATCAGTTATTCCCATGTCAAGACATCAGTTATTCCCATGTCATCAGTTATTCCATGTCCATTATCAATGTCATCTTATCCCATGTCATCAGTTATTCCCATGTCATCAGTTATTCCCATGTCAAGATACAGTTATTCCCATGTCAAGATATCAGTTATTCCCATGTCATCAGTTATTCCCATGTCATCAGTTATTCCATGTCATCAGTTATTCCCATGTCAAGATATCAGTTATTCCCATGTCATCAGTTATTCCCATGTCATCAGTTATTCCCATGTCATCAGTTATTCCCATGTCAAGACATCAGTTATTCCCATGTCATCAGTTATTCCCATGTCATCAGTTATTCCCATGTCAAGATATCAGTTATTCCCATGTCATCAGTTATTCCCATGTCATCAGTTATTCCCATGTCATCAGTTATTCCCATGTCAAGATATCAGTTATTCCCATGTCAAGATATCAGTTATTCCCATGTCAAGATACCAATTATTCCCATGTCAAGACATCAGTTATTCCCATGTCAAGACATCAGTTATTCCCATGTCATCAGTTATTCCCATGTCAAGATATCAGTTATTCCCATGTCAAGACATCAGTTATTCCCATGTCAAGATACCAATTATTCCCATGTCAAGACATCAGTTATTCCCATGTCAAGACATCAGTTATTCCCATGTCAAGATATCAGTTATTCCCATGTCAAGACATCAGTTATTCCCATGTCAAGATACCAATTATTCCCATGTCAAGACATCAGTTATTCCCATGTCAAGACATCAGTTATTCCCATGTCAAGATATCAGTTATTCCCATGTCAAGACATCAGTTATTCCCATGTCATCAGTTATTCCCATGTCAAGATATCAGTTATTCCCATGTCATCAGTTATTCCCATGTCATCAGTTATTCCCATGTCAAGATATCAGTTATTCCCATGTCATCAGTTATTCCCATGTCAAGATATCAGTTATTCCCATGTCATCAGTTATTCCCATGTCATCAGTTATTCCCATGTCATCAGTTATTCCCATGTCATCAGTTATTCCCATGTCAAGATATCAGTTATTCCCATGTCAAGATATCGGTTATTCCCATGTCAAGATATCAGTTATTCTGTCATCAGTTATTCCCATGTCAAGATATCAGTTATTCCCATGTCATCAGTTATTCCCATGTCAAGATATCAGTTATTCCCATGTCAAGATATCAGTTATTCCCATGTCAAGATATCTGAGATTATTCCCATGTCAAGATATTCTGTTTGGTGTGTCAGTGTCACCATCTGACTTAAACAAAAAAAAGTATGTGTGCGTCACTGTGTGTGCACGCGCACATTTCTGTTTTCCAGCATCACTCTTCAAAGTCAACTTAGCTGAGTTCCTGCCCATTCTACCATTGTTCATTTTCAACTACCTCAGTTACTTTGCACTCTGTGTTGGCTCATTTCTGACCAGTCTGTGTTTTAACCTCACCAACAGAAGACAAAATACACAGAGCTGTATAGGCTGCTTGTACAAATTGGGTACTACTGGTCAAAAGAGAAAGACCTTTTATTTTATAAAGTATACAAACAAAATGGTTTTTGTACAAATATTTTGGACAGAAAAATGTACAAATAGGAAATGGTTTTTGTACAAATATTTTGGACAGAAAAATGTACAAATAGGAACAAAATATCTGTTATACCACACAAAATGTTACGAATCAAAATAAAACAGCTTTATCTTACTACATTTCTTTCTCTTTTACTTTCATTTTCATATACGATTTGTTAATGTATTCATTTACTTGATTCTTTTTATTTGTTTTTCTTTTTAGTGTTCACATTTTCTATGGGTACACTTTATCTTGCCCACACCATGTATGCAGTATGTTACTACATAGTCTGCATACTCTGTCTTGGTGGATGTGTTTTGCTGTGTGTTTTCATGTTTCCATATGCCACATTCATTTTCCAGTACCATTACAGTCATCATCACATTATTATGGATGGGTTCGTCCTTATTATCATTTTATCACAGCTTCATTGCCATATTACAGTCAGGTCGCCATCATTATCATACAATTATAGATAGCTTCCAAAGTTCACCCTCTTACAGGCACATTACAGACAGATTCCCCCTATAGCCATAACTCTGCCTCTATTATCCTAAAATAATTCTGTACAAGCAGATTCATCCTCATTATCATATCATTATAGCCAGAATCTTCACTATCATAGTATTAGGGCCACAGAATCTTCACTATCACAGTGTTTGATAGTACTAGGGCCAGATTCACAGTTACAGAATAACGAAGCAATGGGAAGACAATGAAATGATGAAAACTACATGACTATTAATAGGCACCATCACCTTTTTCCCTGCTTACATCGCATCTAGATGCAGCTTTCATTACAATTCCTCAGTTCTGTTACTCTGGTTACAATACATCAAGCTAGGTCATGGATATAGTGTCATGAGGACCAGATTTCACCCAGTGCGCTTTATGCAACTTTTACAAGTTTGTTCCGGCAACAGACAAAACAGAGGTATGCTTTTGACAGACAAGGGTGAACAGACAGAAATGGCAAGTGACTTTCCACACAGAGAGAGGTGCACAGAGTCACCAAGAAACACCACCACACACTTTTCAAGTTCAACCCACATCATTCTGTGCACAACAACAAACATCACACTCTGGACTCAATCGTCAAAATTCAACAAGCAAAATCCAAAAGAACAATTACTTCTTTCATTTCTCAATCACACTATCATGACTATGTCATTATCACCACTATTTCACTTTTCAAATTTCAAGACTGAAAATTTTAAATATAATATTAATAATAATAATAATAACAATAACAATAATAATAACAACAAT
>CM060312.1:93213255-93230755 GCA_030674185.1 Monoplex corrugatus
CCAGTACAGGACTGGCCCATGAAGACCTTGACTTCCTTTCATCATCATCGTCAGGTGCCTTGCAGCAATGCGCTGGCGATCATGGACTTCCATCTGCCTCTATCTCTTGTTGCCTCAAGCATCTCTTCCACCCTCTTTGTCCCCAGCCACTCTGCAAGTCCGTCTAGTATCTTCTCCCTGGTGCTCTCTTTTCCTCCAGCTTTCCTGTTGTGACCAGGTGCTCCAATTCCCCTTTCCTCAAAAAATGGCCTATAAATGTTGCCTGTCTTTTCCTAATCTTCCTTATGAATGACCTTCTTGTGTCTGTCTCCATCATGACTGTCTCATGTTTTCTTTGCTGTCCATGGAACTCTCAACATTCTTCTTAGAAATCACATCTAGGCTGCCTCAATCTTGCTCTGGCTTCGCTTGTTGACTGTCCGCATCTCACAACCGTACAACAGTATTGGTTCTATATAACATTCAAGAACTCTCTTCCTGATGTTCATTGATAGGCATTTGTTGTTAAGAATGCTTTTCATCTTCTTGAATGCTGTTTTGGCTTGGCTGTTCTGCTGGCTATTTCTGGTGTGCATCTGCCGTCTGGTGAAATGATCGTTCCCCCGTACTTAACCTTATCAACCTGTCTCAAGGTTGTGCTGTTTGCTGTTATTTTGCATGAGGGGATTTCACGTTTTTTACTGATCACCATGACTTCATGACTTCCTTTACTCATTTAAAACAAAACAAAAACAAAACAAAACAAAACAAAAAAGCAAACAACCCCAATGTTCCTAAAGAATCCAACACACAATCCCACTGGCTGAACATTTCAAGAAGCGTGGCTGACTTAAAGATACAGCTTCAATCCTTCACTCTGACAGCACAGGTGTAAGTGGCTCAAGCAAAAACTCTGTGTATTTGTGTGTGTGAACTCCAATCAGTGTCTATATATGGGAACCTGTCTCTCTTTTCAGACTGTGAGAGAGAAAGAGAGAAAGAGAGAGAGAGAGAGACAGAGACAAAAAGAAAACAGAGACAGAGGGAGGGAGAGAGAGAAAGAGAGAGAGAGAGACAGAGAGAGAGGAGAGAGCGAGAGGGAGGGAGAGAGAGAGAGAACAGAACTAAGCACTGCTCTCACAGTGTCAGCCTGGAGGAAAAGTTCAGATCTCCACCACTTTGACCCCTTTTAAACCACAGGAATATGGGAAGCTTTTACCCTGATCTTACTCAAAAAAGACAAGTGTGTATCACTACAATTGGTATTCAAGATGCATGCAGCCAATGTACCAACCTTGCGAGGCGTTGTTTTGTCATTCTTATCATAGACAGAGATGCCCTTGGGACTGATGCCCAGCCACCAGGGGATCTCCTTTTTGTCCTGAAACATCACCAGTAAACACTCAATCACAATGAAGAAAGGATCTTCATTAACCCTTTGACTACCGCACCCTATTCACCAACTGCAAAAACTTGAGCCTTTGACTCCCTCATCCTATCCACCAGCTTCCTGCAGGAAGCTGGTGGATAGGGTGAGGGAGTCAAAGGCTTAAGGTTTTGCTTTGCTAGCATGGTCGACAATGCAGGGTGCTGGTGGACAGGGTGCGGGAGTCAAAGGGTTAACCCTTTGACTAAGGCTGTAACCATTTAACGTCAAGTATGCTATTTAAAACAAAACAATTTAGGTCATGAATGCTGGCCGATTTTTTAAAAAAAGGGAAACACTTTTTTTTTAATACTGGACTTGTCATAACTTACTCTGCTGATGGTGAATTCTTGATACACCGTTCTTTAAAAGCATACTATTTTTGTTGATGTTGTCACTGTTGCCCCTTTGTCCACTCTGCTTACACTCATATTTGTAAGTTAAAAATCAATCCCTATCTCACATGCATTCTTCCTCTCCTTCAAGCATGCATGCACACACACATACACGTACACGCGTGCACACGCACGCATGCAACACACAACACACACACACACACACCACACACACACACACACACACACACACACACACACACGCACGCACACACACACACTACACACACACACAGAGATTCCAAACACAGACCACAAACAAAACATTACATTTTTGTAATACCTTGACTTCATAATAGTGGATTCCATATGTAGGGAGCTTTTCAACAATCGTCATGTAGCTGTCATGAAAAAGACAACAAACATTTGAGTAGGACTTGACATGGGGATGCGGAAAGCCAGATAGAGAGACAGACACACAGAGAAAAAATGAGGGAGGACAGAGAACAAGACACAGAGAAGGAATAAGACAAAACAAAGAGAGACAGAGACAGAGAAAATATGAGACAAGACAGAACATGAAGCAGATGAGCAATGAGACAAGACAAAGAGAGACAGAGACAGAGAAGGAAAGAGACAGAGGAAGACAAACATGCAAGACTTTTTTTGTTGTTGTTGTTCCAAAATGTCAAGATTATGCACTATGACAGTGGATGTTATTCAGAAAGGATTTCTTACTCCAAGACAGTTCCAAATTTGGCACTAGCGAATCAGAAGACTCTTTAAGCATACAACAAACCCCTATATACAGGACAAATCCAGAGACATACACAGTGTGAAATATATTCATCAAAAGGCAAATTTGCACCAAGACAGAACATCATTATACAGCAATGTAAAGCCTGCACAAAGTAGACCAATAGCATTGCTTAAAATGCAACAAATAAATACATCAATACACTAGATACACAAAATAAAGAAATAAAAAGCATTATGCTTCAACATAATAAAAAAGAAACAGAAAGAGAGAAAGAGTGAGCAGGAAGGAAGTGAAAACAAACAGTGAAATAGATAGCAATTGTAAAAAAGAGCAACCAAAGAAATGTCTCTTGCTTGATGAACTCACCAGGAACAGACTGACTAACTGACTGACAATGATTAAGGGGGCAGACCTACCCAGATTTAAGTACCAAGATTGTGATGTTCAGTGTTTCACTAGTTCTAATTAGCCAATCACCATGATATTTGGCAAGAAGATACCTCAGACAGTATTCTTTGGATTGAATATCTTTGTTGGGGTCTGTGAGTTATGAAAAGTTGACAAAATTAATTAATTATAAAATGTTCTCGCAAAAATGAAAAAATATAGTACATACTGTAACTACACATATATTCATGTTAGGAATTTGATATTTAGTGAGCAAACACATCTGTATAGTATGTATGGCATGTAGTAAGATCTAAGCTCTACTATAATTATTTTCTGTACAATCATCACACCAATTTTTAGAATAATTTTAATAAAAAAAATTGTAATACAACTTTTGATAAAAATGTTTCTTTCGTGCAAAACTGCAAGATTTTACTACCGGCTATAGGTACCTGTCCCTGCTATATGTGTGCCAAATATCAAGGAATCGGATGAAAACGTTTGAACATATTATGTCTGATGTATACAATCTCGTGAAAAATCGCAAACTTTCGCGGACTAAAAAAATAAACTCAATTTCCTACTCACAGACCCCAACAAAGATATTCAATCCAAAGAATACTGTCCGAGGTATCTTCTTGCCAAATATCATGGTGATTGGTTAATTAGAACTGAAACACTGAACATCACAATCTTGGTACCCAAATCTGGGTAGGTCTGCCCCCTTAAGACAGACAAACTAAGAACTGTAATACCTATAAAACAACAGTAACAACAAACATGTCCTTATCTGATAAAAAGAAACAGAGATGAAACAGACGCACTGAAAAATAGTCTGCTCATAAAACTCATCTTTTCATATAGTGTGTCGTGTTGTGTTGTGTTGTGTGTGTGCTGTGTGTGTGCTCTGTGTGTGTGTGTGTGTGTGTGTGTGTGTGTGTGTGTGTGTGTGTGGTGTGTGTGTGTGTGTGTGTGTGTGTGTGTGTGTGTGTGTGTGTATGCTATGCGGTGCATGTGTGTGTGCGTGTGAGTATGAGCACGCATGCGTTCGTTCGTTCTCTGATTTAACGTCTTTTCACTATGCGTGTGAGTGCATGTGTGTGTGATGTAAGAGAAGAGAGAGATGTACTCACTGCTTTCTTCTCCTAAAGGCAAATGATTTTTTGTTCCCCCCCCCCCCCCCCCCATGTTTGTTGCAAAGCAACCAAAATCTAGTAGTTATCTTAATGTATATCTATTATTTCTTCAACACTGCATGTCTTGCGGTTTATCCCTATGGTCACAGCGATAGGATTTGTTTATAGTTCCTCTATGTACGTCTGCCTCTGGCACTTACACTTTGAAGTGCATAGCTCTTGTGAGATGAAGCGCCATACATGTAGTCATTATTACTGTTATTATTCCCCACATCATCCCAAAACTATCTTTAACCCTTTGACTCCTGCACCCTTTCCACCAACTTCAAAAACTTAACACTTTGGGTCCCAGCAGGAAGTTGCTGGATAGGGTGAGGGAGTCATAGGGTTAATTTTTGCTTTGTTAGCCTGGTTGACAATTCAGATGCATTTGGACAGGGTACATGAGTCAAAGGGTTAAAAAGAATAGTATCCTTACTTGACGATGGCCATCCCTCTGGATGTCCCCAGCAGTTTTCTGTAGTAGCCAATGACCTTGTCTTCACTGTAGACATACAACATACACACACTGTAGACATACAATATACACACACTGTAGACATACAATATACACACACTGTGGACATACAATATACACACACTGTAGACATACAACATACACACACTGTAGACATACAATATACACACACTGTAGACATACAATATACACACACTGTAGACATACAACATACACACACTGTAGACATACAACATACACACACTGTAGACATACAATATACACACACTGTAGACATACAACATATACACACTGTAGACATACAATATACACACACTGTAGACATACAACATACACACACTGTAGACATACAATATACACACACTGTAGACATACAACATACACACACTGTAGACATACAACATATACACACTGTAGACATACAACATACACACACTGTAGACATACAACATATACACACTGTAGACATACAATATACACACACTGTAGACATACAACATACACACACTGTAGACATACAACATACACAAACTGTAGACATACAACATACACACACTGTAGACATACAACATACACCACACACTGTAGACATACAACATACACAAACTGTAGACATACAACATACACACACTGTAGACATACAACATACACACACTGTAGACATACAATATACACACACTGTAGACATACAACATACACACACTGTAGACATACAATATACACACACTGTAGACATACAACATACACACACTGTAGACATACAATATACACACATTGTAGACATACAACATTACACAAACTGTAGACATACAATATACACACACTTTAGACATACAACATACACACTGTAGACATACAACATACACACTGTAGACATACAATATACACAAATGTAGACATACAACATACACACTGTAGACATACAACATACACACTGTAGACATACAACATACACAACTGTAGACATACAAACATACACAAACTGTAGACATACAACAATACACAACACTGTAGACATACAAACATACACACACTGTAGACATACAAATACACACACTGTAGACATACAATATACACACACTGTAGACATACAACATACACAACTGTAGACATACAACATACACACACTGTAGACATACAACATACACACACTGTAGACATACAACATACACACTGTAGACATACAACATACACACTGTAGACATACAACTATACACACACTGTAGACATACAATATACACACACTGTAGACATACAATATACACACACTGTAGACATACAAATACACACACTGTAGACATACAATATACACACACTGTAGACATACAACATACACACACTGTAGACATACAATATACACACACTGTAGACATACAACATACACTGAGCCACACACTGTAGACATACAATATACACACACTGTAGACATACAAATACACACACTGTAGCATACAACATACACACACTGTAGACATACAAATAACACACTGTAGACATACAACATACACACTGTAGACATACAATTAACACACTGTAGACATACAACATCACACACTGTAGACATACAACATACACACACTGTAGACATACAACATACACACACTGTAGACATACAACATACACACACTGTAGACATACAACTACACACACTGTAGACATACAACATACACACACTGTAGACATACAAATACACACACTGTAGACATACATCATACACCACTGTAGACATACAACATACACACATGTAGACATACAACATACACACACTGTAGACATACAAACATACACACACTGTAGACATAACTATACACACACTGTAGACATACAACATACACACACTGTAGACATACAAATACACACTGTAGACATACAACATACACACACTGTAGACATACAACATACACATACACACTGTAGACATACAACATACACACACTGTAGACTTACATATACACACACTGTAGACATACAACATACACACATTGTAGACATACAACATACACACACTGTAGACATACAAATACACACACTGTAGACATACAACATACATCACATGTAGACATACAACATACACACACTGTAGACATACAATATACAACACTGTAGATACATACAACTGTACATACACACACTGTAGACATACAACATACACACACTGTAGACATACAATATACACCATACACTGTAGACATACAACATACACACACTGTAGACATACAACATCTACACACACTGTAGACATACAACATTACACACACTGTAGACATACATATACAACACTGTAGACATACAATACACACACTGTAGACATACAACATACACACACTGTAGACATACAACATACATCACACCTGTAGACATACAACATACACACACTGTAGACATACAACTTATACAACACTGTAGACATACAACATACACACACTGTAGACATACAACATTAACACACACTGTAGACATACAATATACATCACACTGTAGACATACAACATACACACACTGTAGACATACAATATACATACACTGTAGACATACAAACATACACACACTGTAGACATACAATACATACACACACTGTAGACATACAAATACAACACTGTAGACATACAACATACACACACTGTAGACATACAACATACACACCTGTAGACATACAACATACACACACTGTAGACATACAAATACATACACTGTAGACATACAACATACACACACTGTAGACATACAATATACACACATTGTAGACATACAACATACACACACTGTAGACATACAATATACATCACTGTAGACATACAACATACACACACTGTAGACATACAATATACACACACTGTAGACATACAATATACAACACTGTAGACATACAAATACACACATTGTAGACATACAACATAACACTGTAGACATACAACATACATACACTGTAGACATACAACATACACACACTGTAGACATACAATATACACACACTGTAGACATACAACATACACACATGTAGACATACAATACACACTGTAGACATACAACATACACAAACTGTAGACATACAACATACACACATGTAGACATACAATCATACACACACTGTAGACATACAAATACACACACTGTAGACATACAACATACACACACTGTAGACATACAATATACACACACATGTAGACATACAATATACACACACTGTAGACATACAACATACACACACTGTAGACATACAACATACACACACTGTAGACATACAACATACACACTGTAGACATACAATATACACACACTGTAGACATACAACATACACACCACACTGTAGACATACAACATACACACACTGTAGACATACAACATACCACACTGTAGACATACAACATACACACACTGTAGACATACAACATACACACACTGTAGACATACACATATCACACACTGTAGACATACAACATACACACTGTAGACATACAACATACACACTGTAGACATACAACATACACACACTGTAGACATACAACATACACATGTAGACATACAATATACACACACTGTAGACATACAACATAACACCACTGTAGACATACAACATACACACACTGTAGACATACAACATACACACTGTAGACATACAAATAACACACTGTAGACATACAACATACACACTGTAGACATACAATATACACACACTGTAGACATACAATATACACACATTGTAGACATACAATATACACACACTGTAGACATACAATATACACACATGTAGACATACAATATACACACACTGTAGACATACAAATATACACACACTGTAGACATACAATATACACACACTGTAGACATACAACATACACACACTGTAGACATCAACAACATACACACACTGTAGACATACAATATACAACACACTGTAGACATACAACATACACACATGTAGACATAACTACACACTAACTACACAACTTTAGACATACAACATACACACACTGTAGACATACAACATTAACACAACACACTGTAGACATACAACATACACACACTGTAGACATACAACATCACACACACTGTAGACATACAACATACACACACTGTAGACATACAACATACACACATGTAGACATACAACATACACACACTGTAGACATACAAATATACACACACTGTAGACATACAACATACACACACTGTAGACATACAACATATACAACACTGTAGACATACAAACATAACACACACTGTAGACATATACAACATACACACACTGTAGACATACAACATACACACACATGTAGACATACAATATACACACACTGTAGAAATACAATATTAACACACACTGTAGACATACAACATACACACACTGTAGACATACAACATACACACACTGTAGACATACAACATACACAACATTTCTTTCACGTTGTTTGTGTTATATAAACTTTAAAATGATACACTAATAGGCTCCAATTTTTTGTGAATGATCACTCCATCTTGGACACCCATAAACATACATTTCTGTAAAATGCATTACGATGTAAACAAATAAAACTGATTAACTAAACCACTGTTTCATATTCAACATTCCCGTCTTTTACACAATATTTTGTTCTTATACTTTTAATTAATTTGCTGTATACAAACTGCTTCCTTCTTGCTTCAGCTTTCATACATCAATCTGTTCTTTTTTCAATTTCATTATTATGACCATATTTACTTATAAATGAAAAAGAGGAAGAAGAAAAAAGAAGAAAAAGAAAAGAAAAAAAAAAGAAGAAAAAAAGAAGAAGAAGAAAGAAGAAGAGAAGAGGAAGAAGAAGAAGAAGAAAAAGAAAAGAAAAAAAGAAAAAAAAAAAGAGGAAGAGGAAGAAGAAGAAGAAGAAGAAAAGAAAGAAAAAAAAAGAAGAAAAAAAGAGGAAGAGGAAGAAGAAGAAGAAGAAGGGAAAGGAAGAAGAAGAAGAAAAAGAAAAGAAAAAAAAAGAAGAAAAAAAGAGGAAGAGGAAGAAGGAAGAAAGAAGAAAAAGAAAAGAAAAAAAAAAGAAGAAGAAAAAAAGAGGAAGAGGAAGAGGAAGAAGAAGAAAGGAGGACGACGAAAAAGAAGAATACAATGACAATGGCAATGACAATGATACTTTATTTTCCAACAGTAAAAGCTATCGGCTAGAAGCCATTTTTCAAATTGCCGTTGCTGTTCTATATACATGACATTTGCAACAAGTACAGCTCAAGGAAAGATACATGTTGAATACTACAATTAAGATAACATTACAACGACACCAAGAAAACGTACACAGTCAGCACTTAAAAATAGATAGATAGACAGACAGACAGACAGACAGACAGACAGACAGACAGACAGATAGATAGATAGATAGATAGATAGATAGAGTAGATAATTAGATAAGTAGATAAATAATGATAAGTAAGAAGAAGAAGAAGAAGAAGAAGAAATCTGACAAACAAAGAGAGAAGACCAGAACAAAACAGACCCCGTACACAAAACAGTGTTTCTCACCAGTATGATATAGAGGGTGTTCCTTCAACGTTCTGGTGGGAATAATGGGCAATTTCTTGATGTCCTCTTTCGCTTCCTCATCGCTAAAAATTATAAATAAAAATAGATCATTATTGAGATATAAAATCACTATCAAGATAAAGACTATATAAACATCAATCTGAACAAAACCACTCCCATGACAAAAAGATTGCAATTGGGTATGTGTGAGCATGTGTGCGTATGTGTGTGTGTGTGTGCAGGCAATCCGTTCAAGCAACAATGTGTTTCAAGGAAAAAAATGTCAGGGGTCCAGGGGGCCTATGCGGCCCCCTGGCGGGGTTCAGGGACAGAGCCCCTGGTGGGGGTCTGGGAGTGTTGCCCCCAGAAGCTGAAGCATTTTAGTCTAGTAAATGGAAATTTAACCCCCTCTGGTGAAAGATAAATCAAGTATTTCAATAAAAGAAAAAAGGGCACAAGCATCGTTAACAATGAACAAACCATGCAAATACTTCCCTTTCGTGGATATCCGCAAATTCACGGACATTTGGATTGCCTGATATGTGTGTGTGTGTGTGTGTGTGTGTGTGTGTGTGTGTGTGTGTGTGTGTGTGTGTGTGTGTGTGTGTGTGTGTGTGTGTTGTGTGTGTGTGTGTGTGTGTGTGTGTGTGTGTGTGTGTGTGTGTGTGTGTGTGTGTGTGTGTGTGTGTGTGGTGTGTGTGTGTGTGTGTGTGTGTGTTGTGTGTGTGTTGTGTGTGTGTGTGTGTGTGTGTGTTGTGTGTGTGTGTGTGTGTTTTGTGTGTGTGTGTGTGTGTGTGTGTGTGTGTGTTGTGTGTGTGTGTTGTGTGTGTGTGTGTGTGTGTGTGTGTGTGTGTGTTGTGTGTGTGTGTGTGTGTGTGTGTGTGTGTGTGTGTGTGTGTGTGTGTGTGTGTGTTGTGTGTGTGTGTGTTGTGTTGTGTGTGTTGTGTGTGTGTTGTTTGTGTGTGTGTTGTGTGTGTGTGTGTGTGTGTGTGTGTGTGTGTTGTGTGTGTGTGTGTGTGTGTGTGTGTGTGCACGTGCGCGAGCATGCATTCATGTGTGTGATGCGATCAGTATTTTGAACTGGCATGCAAAACATGAAAACCAATTATTTGCTCTTAATTCATAAACAGATTACAGCACACCATAATCATAGAATCTGCTTATTAAAAAAAATCCATAACCCATAAATAAACACAAATGTACACATATGTGCGCATGCACGCACACACATGGCTGATTTATGTTAACAATGCTCGCAGCTGTCACTTCAATGTCAGTAGTTTACTCTAGGGCTCATTTCATTAGTGGAATGAAATAACACACACACACACACACACACACACACACACACACACACACACACACACACACACACCTCTCTCTCTCTCTCTCTCACACACACAAATGTACACATACACATGTACACACACATATGTACACACACACACCCACACAGACATACACAAGCACACAGAGGCCAACACTCACTTACACACACACACACACACAACACACACACACACACACACAACACACACAACACAAACTCACAATAATATCAGCCACTAGTCAAGGGGTCATGAACAATGACTTACAGTCCATGTTTCTCTCCAATAATGACTTCTGCACTGGCATACTTCTGTCTCAAATATTGGTATGTACTGGTTGTGTTGGCTTACACTATGTAAACATCATGTTGCTACATAAACTGCATACTCCCATCTTCAATGGATAGTGAATGGTGACAACCACAATCAATTAACTGTGTGTGTGTGTGTGTGTGTGTGTGTGTGTGTGTGTGTGTGTGTGTGTGTGTGTTGTGTGTGTGTGTGTGTGTGTGTGAGACATGTATGCATATGTAACATATGTGTGTATGTGTGTAACGTGTGGTGTAAGTGTAAAATATAAGTGTGTGTTACTTACTTATCGGAGGAATGGTTTTATGAAATTTTGCCAGAGGCAATCTCTGCATTGCAGTGTTCTTTAAACCCTTTGAGTTTGACTTTCACACCCTATCCACCGACTGCAAAAACTTGACCCTTTGACTCCTGCACCCTCTTCACTAGCATCCTGCATTGTCAACCATGCTTTAACAAAGCAAAAACTTAACCCTTTGACTCCCTCACCCTATCCACCAACTGCAAAAACTTGACCCTTTAACTCCCTCACTCTATCCACCAGCTTCCAAAACTAAACCCTTTAATTCCCGCACTATATCCAACAGCTGGAAGCCTGCAGATAGTGTGAAAGAGTCAAAGGGTTAAGGTTTTGCTTTGCTAGCATGGTTGACAATGCAGGATGCTAGTGGAGAGGGTGCGGGTTTAGCATACCAACTGCATGTTGTATCAGAGACATAAGTTCACAGACTCATCTAAAAGACAAGCACCCAGACCACCAATGTTGGGGAGGAAAGTCTCTCTGTCCAACCATGATTCAAACCCCGGACCTCTGACTTCTCTAGTTTACCAGACAGGCAATTTATCCACTCGGCTGTGGCTTCGAGGATAACGTCCCTGCCTTCACATTGTCCATACTCATTTGCTCTCAAGTGCGCATACACAGACACACACACAAACACAGACACACACACAGATACACACACACACACAGATATACACACACACAGACACACACACAGATACACACACAGTGTATATTTTGATCACAGCCCACTTGTCACCCCCCCCCCCCTTCAGTGTGTGTGTGTGTGTGTGTGTGTGTGTGTGTGAGAGAGAGAGAGAGAGAGAGAGAGAGAGAGAGAGAGAGAGAGAGAGAGAGAGTGTGTGTGTGTGTGTGTGTGTGTTGTCATCTCTTGTGTTACCTGCAGAAGTCCCCTTTGCTGGCCTGCAGCACATGGGCAGCTAACTCAAACACTGTCTCACTGTCACATTCAAGGTGGCCCTGTAACAATACAAAAAATACATAAGTATGATGCAGTGCTGAATCCAAGACAAAAGGTTTGTAGGGCAAAGTGTCTGGGTTAAGAAAACCATTCGGACATCGTGTCCTGGCCCATAGTAAACTGTAGGAAAAAGTGATGTATGATAAATTGTAAACACCATCAACCAGATAAAAAAAAAACATTTTAATTTCTCTGCGTGCGTGCGTGCGTGCGTGTGTGTGTTAACACATGTGTGCATGCATACATGTGTGTGTGTGTGTGTGTGTGTGTGTGTGTGTGTGTGTGTGTGTGTGTGTGTGTGTGTGTGTGTGTGTGTGTGTGTGTGTGTGTGTGTGTGTGTGTGTGTGTGTGTGTGGTGTGTGTGTGTGTGTGTGGTGTGTGTGTGTGTGTGTGTGTGTGATGTGTGGTGTGTGTGTGTGGTGAGTGTGTGAGTGTGTGTGTGTGTGTGAGTGTGAGTGAGGTGTGAGTGGTGGTGTGTGGTGTGTGTGTGTGTGGCGAGTGGTGGTGTGTGTGCGTACATGTGTGCACTGTTGTGTGTGTGTGTATTATAATGACACTTGTGGCGTACAGTTCACATAGTGTGGTGCTAAACTTTAAGACCACTGTACAGAACATAAAAGACAACACTTAAAGCACATGAAGACAAACCACCACAATAAAACAGACATGTAACACACATAAAAAACAGTAAACTAAATAGAAGCAATTAAACAAATTACAATAAAAAAAAAATACAGAAGAACTAA
This sequence comes from Monoplex corrugatus, assembly GCA_030674185.1. Classification (NCBI taxonomy): domain Eukaryota; kingdom Metazoa; phylum Mollusca; class Gastropoda; order Littorinimorpha; family Ranellidae; genus Monoplex; species Monoplex corrugatus. Next base: position 93,226,944 of record CM060312.1, read on the forward strand.
GAGGAAAAAAAAAAAGGTGGGGGGGGGGGGGGGGGGGGGCAGAAAAAGATGAGGAGGATGAAGAAGAAGAAAAAAGAAAGAAAGAAAGACAGCCACAAACAAACAGCACACAAAGAAGAATGCAAGGAGAGAAAAAAAACATGAAAGACTTAAGAAATAGAATTAAAAAGAATAAAAGAAGAAAGATGAAACAGAAAAACAAGAAAAGAAACAAGCGAGAAAGACTGAAACAAACAAAACATGAACAAAACGAAACACAAGGAAAACAAAACCCCACTCCCAGATGCAATAATTATCTGCTATACTGACCCATCACACTCTCCTTAATCGGCAGAGTAAATATCTGGGGTAAAAGGCCAGACTACACTACACAGCTAGCTGACGCAAACAAAATCTATACAAAGTGTGGGGTGAATGGGTGGGAAGTGTAGGAATATATGAGAATCAGAGAGAGAGAGAGAGAAAGAGAGAGAGAGAAGAGAGAGACACAGACAGACAGACAGAGAGAGAGAGAGAGAGACGAGAGAGAGAGAGAGAGAGAGAGAGAGAGAGACAGAGACAGAGAGATAGAGAGTGTAAATGAAGAAAAGAGAGACAGAGAATACGAATACGAATTGTTTATGAAAGGCCTGTGCTCTTTCTGTTGTGTATGTAATTAATAACAGCAGAAGTCAAGCAACATTAACATGAATTCCATTAGAAATTAGAGAACTGTTTCAGAATATGGCATAGCTATGAAAATAGTTTCCTTGTCTTAACTGATTATATAAATGGCACACATAGATTTCTTAGTTTCACTGCTCTTTGAAGATGTAAGTAATCTAAGTTTGAATAAGTGTGGGTTTCGAAAACACATAAATAATGTGGATTTCAAAAATACTAAATTCTGAGCAATAGACTCTTCTCTACACTTGCTCCATAACGAAGAGCAAAGAACAAAATGAATGTCATCTTCTGAAGAAGGAGAGAGAGAGACAGGAGGAGGGGGAGGGGGGAGAGAGAGGGAGAAGAAAAAATTAGGGCAACAACAACAACAACAAAATAAAATGATAAACATATTATCCCTCCCTGGTATCTGGCTGAATATTGACCCGTGACTTTCACCTTATGGGACAGATTAAAATATCTGAGCAATGGACGAAACCATTCCTGGCTGACACAAACACAATTCTGTACCATGCGTCATGCTAGTGCAGAAATCTATATTTGTGTTTATATGACTTGTGCATTAAAAATAGTCTGTCCTGAGAGGGATGGTGTCTTGCGTGTGAGCTAAGAGAAGTGAGAGACTGAAGACTCAAAGGACTTAATAGTGAGAGACTGAAGACTCAAAGGACTTAATAGTGAGAGTGAAGACTCAAACTCAAAAGACTCAATAACTTAGGCCAACATCCCCTATCACACCATAAGCACCATGTTTTAATAATGGGATGGGGGACTGAAGGGAAAAGAATTCGTTCTAAGGTAATCCATTGAAATAGTAAACAGTCTTATTCACACACACACACACACACCACACACACACACACACACACACACACACACACACACACACCACACAATACATGCACACATGATGATATCATACACACTGAAGACAACAACATACATCCCTACCAGCGCATCCATAGACATACCATCAAATACTGTTAAAGACCAGTGTATCGTCGATGTGACACAAATTACGTAAGAATATGTATATAGTAGGAATATGTATATAGTCTACAGATACAGGGATGAAAACAATCAACCTGCAAGTTCTATTGCAGCAGCTCCTATTTCAAGGACCAACAAGGCCAACTTTGACTTCACAAGGTGAGCATCAGATTTATTGCTCACAAGTCTGCAGAACCTTTCGTCCACATCACCCTGATGCCCAAACAAGGGCAACTATCTATTTCCATGTTTGGTGCATGCTTCACATTCATGATTCAGATAAAAATAAGTTTCCATGTCTGGAACCGACGAGCCCAGGGAATAGGAAAACTGTCATTGGACCTGTCAACATGGCACTGCATACAGAATGCTGAGGCACACCCATCCCAAAATGAGCAAGAACATTGCCGTACGACCCATTCCAGAGACACACTTGTAACTTCCCACTGGAAAAAAGAACTGTTTAAAAAGACCATAGATTGACAGGATGTTCCTTTCTTCTATATGATTTTTCTATCCATGACAAAACAACTGTTCCTACACAGAGAAAGTGAGATACAGAGAGAGGTTGATGAAATGGAGAGAGAGCCTTTTGTGTGTGTGTGTGTGTGTGTGTGTGTGTGTGTGTGTGTGTGTGTGTGTGTGTGTGTGTGTGTGTGTGTGTGTGTGTGTGTGTGTGTGTGTATGTGCACACATCTGTATGTGTGCATGAGAGAAAGAGAAAAAGAGGGAAATTGTTGGAAAGTGTGTATACATGCAGGAGAGACAGACACGGTGAAAAAAAAAGAGACAGTAAAAGACAGCAGAAACGAAGAAACAAAGAAGGGAAAAAAGCAGAAAGAGAAGAAATAAATAAATAAAGGTGGAAAAAAGCAGAAAGAGAAGAAATAAAGAAATAAAGGAGAAAAAAAAGCAGAATGAGAAGAAATAAATAAATAAAGGTGGAAAAAAGCAGAATGAGAAAAAATAAATAAATAAGGTGGAAAAAAAAAGCAGAATGAGAAGAAATAAATAAATAAAGGTGGAAAAAAGCAGAATGAGAAGAAATAAATAAATAGAGGTGGAAAAAAGCAGAATGAGAAGAAAGAAAGAAATAAAGGTGGAAAAAAAGCAGAACAAGAAGAAATAAACAAAGGAGGAAAAAAAAGCAGAATGGGAAGAAAAAGAAATGAAGAAAAAGCAGAACAAGAAGAAATAAAGAAACAAAGAAGGGAAAAAAAGCAGAATGGGAAGAAATAAAGAAACAAAGAAGGGGAAAAAAAGCAGAATGGGAAGAAATAAAGAAACAAAGAAGGGAAAAAAAAAGCAGAATGGGAAGAAATAAAGAAACAAAGAAGGGAAAAAAAGCAGAATGGGAAGAAATAAAGAAACAAAGAAGGGGAAAAAAAGCAGAATGGGAAGAAATAAAGAAACAAAGAAGGGAAAAAAAGCAGAATGGAAAGAAATAAAGAAACAAAGAAGGGGAAAAAAAGCAGAATGGAAAGAAATAAAGAAACAAAGAAGGGAAAAAAAAGCAGAATGGAAAGAAATAAAGAAACAAAGAAGGGGAAAAAAAAGCAGAATGGGAAGAAATAAAGAAACAAAGAAGGGAAAAAAAAGCAGAATGGAAAGAAATAAAGGTGGAAAAAAGCAGAATGAGAAGAAAGAAAGAAACAAGGGAGGAAAAAAAAGCAGAATATTTAATGGGAAGAAATAAAGAAATACATGTAATGGTGGAAAAAAACAGACAAGCAGAAATAAAGAAATAAGGGAGTTAAAAAATGAACAAAAAAACAACAAATATCCATCCCTGACACATGGCTGATATGCTGACTCGTGACTTTCTCCCTAGAGGGCAGATTAAAATATTTGGGTAATGGGCGAAACCATTCCTGGCTGGTGCACACACCAATCTATACCATGTATCATGCTAGTGCAGAAATCTACATTTGTGTTTTTGCATCTTGCAGTCTGAAAAAAGCAAAAATGTTGTGTGGAGACAGGCATGATGTTTTGTGTGTGATCTGAGCGCAGAAGAAGAAATAGAAGAAGGCGAGAGAGAGAGAGAGAGGAGAGAGAGAGAGAGAGAGAGAGAGAGAGAGAGAGAGAGAGAGAGAGAGAGAGAGAATGTGCCTGAGTAGGAGGAGAGTGAAAGGTAAGGAGACAGAGAGAGAGAG
>CM060312.1:93235755-93240755 GCA_030674185.1 Monoplex corrugatus
TATGCCAGTGCCAAGAGCACAAAAAATATAACATGATCTTTCTTGTCTATAAACACAGAAAATGGCAGCCTGCTGCAGGCACAGCACACAAATGAGGATCCAAATTAAAAACAGCCTGTCTGGCATTATAGAGTAAGAATAATAAGAGTTTATCATGATACAGAGAACCCTGCACCACCTAAATGCCACAGAGGACTCTGTACAATGTTAACACAAAGAAAACAACACATCAAAATAATGACACACACACTCACACGCACACACACACACTCACCTCACTCACACTCACACCACACACACACAACACACACACACTCACTCACTCACACACACACACACACACACACACACACACACACACACACACACACACACACACGCACACACACACATACACACTCACTCACACATACACACACACACACATACTCATCACACACACACACACACATACACATACACATACACACACATGCATCATTACCACAACAATACACCACAACAGATGCTACATAATGGCAAATTCACACAGCACAGTCATAGTTCTAGTTTTACCTTTAGTGTGAAATAATTATTTTCAGTTAGACTAATTATGTGGAGAAGGCTAGCTAAAACAAATATGTCTTTTAATGGGTTGTGAAAACATGAAGAGGATGAGCATTACAGGCTGCTGAGGGGACAGAGTTCAGGATGACTGCAGCTTGGTAATGAAATAATCTCCCATCATAGATGTTTGTGTTTAGGCACTATGAGGAACAGTTTAACCCTTTGACTCCCACACCCTATCCACTAACTTCAAAAACTTAACCCTCTGATTCCCTTACCTTATCCATCAGCTTCCTGCAGGAAGTTGGTGGATAGGATGAGAGAAAAGGTTAAGTTTTTGCTATGCTTGCATGGCCGGCTATACAGGATGCTGGTGGACTGGGTGCAGGAGACAAAGGGTTAAAACTGAACCATGGATGGGAAAAAATCATGAAAGAAATGAAAGCCAATCATGGCAATTTCATTCTGAAAACAGCATTTAATGGGGAAACAGTGGAGTTTTAGGAGGAGTGGAGAACTGTCATCACGCTTTGATTTTTAATGAACGAGGCTGGCAGCATTATCCTAAACTACTTGAAGACATGACAACCCATCAGCATGACGTCCAGTCATGAGAGAGCTGCATTAATCAGGATGACTTTGAACAAGCGCAGAAACAAGTTCGACAGGGGCAGACAGTGTGAGAAAAGACTTAAAAGTAATGACTAAAATTCAACAGTGTGTGAGAAAAGACTTAAAAGTAATGACTAAAATTCAATGGTGTGTGAGAAAAGACCTAAAAGTAATGACTAAAATTCAATGGTGTGTGAGAAAAGATCTAAAAGTAATGACTAAAATTCAACGGTGTGTGAGAAAAGACTTAAAAGTAATGACTAAAATTCAACGGTGTGTGAGAAAAGACTTAAAAGTAATGACTAAAATTCAAAGGTGTGTGAGAAAAGACTTAAAAGTAATGACTAAAATTCAACGGTGTGTGAGAAAAGACTTAAAAGTAATGACTAAAATTCAACGGTGTGTGAGAAAAGACTTAAAAGTAATGACTAAAATTCAACAGTGTGTGAGAAAAGACCTAAAAGTAAGACTAAAATTCAACGGTGTGTGAGAAAAGACTTAAAAGTAATGACTAAAATTCAACGGTGTGTGAGAAAAGATCTAAAAGTAATGACTAAAATTCAAAGGTGTGTGAGAAAAGACCTAAAAGTAAGACTAAAATTCAACGGTGTGTGAGAAAAGACTTAAAAGTAATGACTAAAATTCAACAGTGTGTGAGAAAAGACCTAAAAGTAATGACTAAAATTCAAAGGTGTGTGAGAAAAGACTTAAAAGTAATGACTAAAATTCAAAGGTGTGTGAGAAAAGACTTAAAAGTAATGACTAAAATTCAACGGTGTGTGAGAAAAGACTAAAAGTAAGACTAAAATTCAACGGTGTGTGAGAAAAGACTTAAAAGTAATGACTAAAATTCAACAGTGTGTGAGAAAAGACCTAAAAGTAAGACTAAAATTCAACGGTGTGTGAGAAAAGACCTAAAAGTAATGACTAAAATTCAACGGTGTGTGAGAAAAGACCTAAAAGTAATGACTAAAATTCAACGGTGTGTGAGAAAAGACCTAAAAGTAATGACTAAAATTCAACGGTGTGTGAGAAAAGACCTAAAAGTAATGACTAAAATTCAACGGTGTGTGAGAAAAGACCTAAAAGTAATGACTAAAATTCAACGGTGTGTGAGAAAAGACCTAAAAGTAATGACTAAAATTCAAAGGTGTGTGAGAAAAGACGTAAAAGAAAATATTGCAGTTCAAAGGTGGCAGTCTTACATATCAGTGAATCATATTCATGCATAGAAAAGCACCACAGTTTGGATGTTTCTACAGTCAAGAACCAGTAACAACAAAGCACTCACCTTGAAGAGGCCTATCGGGCACTGAAGCAGAAAAGCTCCACAGTCTGGATGTCTCTACAATCATGAGATAATAACAACGAAGCACTCACCATGAAAATGGCCTGTCTGGCATTGAAGTAGAAAAGCTCCACAGACACAAAGCACTCACCTTGAAAATGGCTGTCTGGCATTGAAGTAGAAAAGCTCCACAGTCACAAAGCACTCACCTTGAAAATGGCCTGTCTGGCATTGAAGTAGAAAAGCTCCACAGACACAAAGCACTCACCTTGAAAATGGCCTGTCTGGCATTGAAGTAGAAAAGCTCCACAGTCTGAATGTCTCGTAACAAACCAATGGTGTCCACATAGAACCTGCAGCCACACAAATAAAACCACCTATAAAATGTGTACAATATATACTACAGAAATGCATTCAATATATCATACACGACATACAGCCACACTGTGTTTCACACACACACACACACACACACACACACACACACACACAACATACACACACACACACACACACCACACACACACACACACACACACACACACACACACACACACACACACACACATAACATAATTCACACAGTATATCACTCTCCAGTTTGTTCCAGGGTATCAAACAGAATTAATCAGTTACTGATCATGACAAGGGTTGTCCCAGAACCCAAAGTTTGTAGCAGAATGAAGTTGTGGTACAGGCCTCAACCTTTCTAGGAGCCAGCATTATTTGGATGATGCTTCTCTCCGTTGGCCTTCTGGTTTCACTAAGGTCTGTTTCCACCCCACCCAGCCCCTTTTCCCATTTCAATACATTATCAGTGCAAAGGGTTTTGTGCAGGCTCCAAAAATCTGCCAGATCATTACTGGCAGACCTGGGTGGACCACATATGGAAATGTCTGAGCACAACAAAATCCCACTTGAACAATCTACAAAACCTTTCCCAATACTCACAGATGGGTGCACAGGAGATCACACACAAAAACATTTTCTCAAGCCAACAGTGAACTAGTGCAGTCAGAGCGGATGGTGGGCGCTCTACACCAACCAGGCCACTGCCCTTCTACAACATGTCATGGAAACACACAAGTGAGAGAAAATGGGTTTATACTATCCAATATACATGTATAAAGACAAGAACAAGAACATTAACCCAACTGACCTGATGGAGAAGTACAGCAGAAGTAATCCTGTTTTCTTGGGGAAGTCATGGTCAAGCACACGCTTGTCTGCCTGCAGCCAGTGGTAGTGGAGTCTGTTACACAGGAATAATGTACATTACAAATCAAATCATGGTATGTCATGTATTACTAGAATTATTGAAAATAATAAATAACAAAAACTACAAACAATTCCATACGCGCTCCATTCAAATCTGCTAACAATTGTATGGCAGACTCCTTGAGCCTGCACAAAACACTATACGCTGGTAAGGTCCTGATATGAGGGAGGGGTGGTCAAGGGGGAGGGGGGAAATGGGACCTTTGTAACACTATGCTGACACCATCAATCTGGACAGGAAACAGGCCAATTGTTGTGTTACAGCCTCAGACTGAACTCAAGACATCAGGTCTGGATTGTATGGCTCTATCAACTGAGCAGCCAGCCTGAATTTAAAATTTTCAAAATTCTATCATAACCAAGCAGACTAGTCTTGTTCCTGACCTTGTTTTGGGGGGAGTCATGGCCAAACACATGCTTATCTGCCTGTGGTCAAAGGTAATGAAAAACAATTAGATGCATTGCAAAAAATCTTCCTACAGATGTCGTGTCAGTCCTGGAAGCAATCACCACATCAGCATGAAGTACCACAAAACATCAAGTGCAGCAGACAGATACTGCAGAGAATCCCATCACACTTTTTCCGGGTATCCCACAATATGAACAGGTTGAAAAACGGCAAAACAGGAAGCAGAGGATGAACAGAAAGACAACAGTATCAGCCTCACAGTCAAAGAAATGAACACCATCAGCAAGTCTTTAAGAGAATCCCAGCTACATGGATTGCGACCAGCTGTCCTGGCAAGATAAAGTCATTATCCTCCACCTGCAGACTGGGCACAACAGGCTGAACCAACACGGAAACAAGCACTTCCGACTCATACTATCCCCTCCAGTGCCCTAGTGGAAAAGCTGACTAGATAGTAGATAGCAGAACACATCCTCCAGGACAGCGAGAGCTACTACTCGCTGAGGGAGACACTCTGGCTGATGCCCTTTAACTAGAGAAACACGACAAAAGAATCAGAATGCGTATTTAATACAACCAGACAAGACAGGTGCAAATTTTCAGCCAACTGGCCTTTATCAAGTGTAAATGTAAGACCACAAATGAACAAAACAAAAATTAGGAGAAAAAAGGCTAAAAATTCCCTGCTGCTTCGTCCACTGGGAGAAATGGACTAATATGAAATCATAATGTGTTCATGAGTAATGTAAAAACACCTTTAATCTGCTGGAGAAGCTGCACAGACTGTGGATGTGCTACATACGATGACCTATTTCATCCTCAAGGCTAACCTCCCAAGTGTGATGTCAAAGAAGAAGAAAGAAGAAT
>CM060312.1:93250755-93263255 GCA_030674185.1 Monoplex corrugatus
GAAAACCTTTTTTTTTTCTTTTAAGCTTGGAACAAGCCAAACTGTACTTCCTGCTATTATACAGCAAAGATATCAACTTGTAAAGTCTGTTTTACTGCTTTAACCCTTTGACCCCAGCACACTGTCCTCCAGTATCCTTCACTGCCAACCGTGCTAGCAAGGAAAAAACTTAACCCTTTGACTCCATTACCCTATCCACCAGCTTCCTGCAGGGTGGAGTTAAAAACTTTAGTGGTCAAGTTTTTGCACTTGGTGGATAGGGTGTGGGAGTCAAAGGGTTAAAACGACACAACAAACAGTTCACATTTACCACACACAACAGTCTGCATGCACACATATCAATATACACACACATATAACTAACACACACACACACTGCGGACGCACACACACACACACACACACACACACACCACACAATCACTGCACGAAAAAATCAGAATCAATTTACTGCAGGCCAGTAAATTCCAGACAAAAGGAAAACATCCTGGACAACCATTGTAACTACTCTGTGGGCAAACAGTTAGGACCATCTGATTAAGTGCAAGAAGGGGAACAAAAACAAATGAACATTTCCATCATTAAATTCCTGTGAACTTTTGTGGTAAGGAATCCTTGTCACACCAATGTGAATGGCCTAAAAAAAAAAATTCACACACACATGCACATATAATAATATGTACAGACAGACACATACAGGCACACTCTCCCCACCCCCCACAAGAAAACAAAATAAAAAAAAAACGAACAAAAAAACAAAACAAAACAAAAACGATGCATAATTTTAAAATTACTCATTAAAGAGAGCTACATTTGAACAGACTTTAATGGCAAGGTTTCTCTGTACCACCAACCCATGAACTCAGCAAGGATACAGATGCTGTCACAGAGAGAGACACAGGGGCAGACAGAATGACGGAAGGCTAGAAGAAATGACGTTGTCCTAAGTGGGACATCCTTCCTACTTTGCCAAGCCAGTACAGGGTTCCACATGACAAGACTCCACTTCAAGTGGACTTCATATGCCCAACCCTTTCACACCCATGCCCTAATTCATAAATTTACTTGCAGGGAACTGATGGACAGTCAGAGGGAGTGAAAGTGTTAAGGGAGAGTCAGCAACTAACTCATGTGTCACTAGTCATCCAAATCAACACTTCCTGCCGGATCTTCACAGGAAACAGGAGTAATCCGGAAGCTGTTTCATGTTTCCTTGAAACATGCCTCCCGTGTCAGAAATGCACCAAGGCAGTTTCTAAAGCATACCAGTTTTATCATTTGCTCTCACATATATATGTGAATTCCTCAAAACATTTAAGTTTTAGATTATGCACTGCACATTCTTCCTTTGCTATTACTGCAACATTTTCTGTGATGCACATTGCTGAAAATATGTGAAGAAGTTACTGGTATGTCTAGCAAGTGGGTAACATGTCCTTGATGTTTAGTTAGTTGGATCAGAACAGGCACAGTTGAACATTATCAAAATGATCCAGTAGCAGTGCAGGGTCTTCTCTGGTGGTCACTGTATGACAGCCTGATATCTCTGGCACTGCCGGGCTACCTGGCACTGGATTTCAAGACGGTGTTGGTGATGTGTTGTGGGGCTGTAATGATCAGTATGGCATCAATGCCACTCAGTCAGCATAATAGTTGAGACAAAAACAAAACAAAAACAAAATAAAAAAGTAACATGACCTGCCTAAATAACTGAAACTGCATCAAGATAGTGTGTATGATGGGCACGTCTGCTGTGGCAGAAACTTTAATGTCAGGGATCTGGTCTTGCTACCTGCAATTAAGTACCTTGGTCAATAAATTAAGCAGTTTCCAACTTCCGAGGTATGCTAAACTTTACCAAAATATTACACATTTGTCATATGAGGAATTGTGTGTCTTGAAATAGAATACACATAAACGGGTATTTTTCACAATGATTATGATCAGAAAGACATGGTTTAATGGAATGATGTCATCATCAACACTCTCCCTAATGAACACCTTGTCTGGCAGAAGTAAAAACACCAGGGACAGATCTGACATGAGAACATACCTTTCATGGGATATCTTCACATACTCTGACGTAGCACCAGGACATGAGTTTTATAAGATACTGGTCTAATGACAGAACAAACTAGCTTTCAATGTAGTTTCATCATTTGGTACACTCATTTTGTACACTCATTTTGGAATGTGTGACTGCTCAACTAAACTGGCCTAGTTTTTAGCTCAAACTTGCATCCTTGAACTCCTCCAATGTTGATGAGCTCATCACTTGGTCCACAGGTCATTCTGGTGAGTGCTGGTCTGAATCAGTTTCGCGTTGGACTTATTTTGAGTCAAGACTGTCTGCTACCAAGTTGTGCTGATTGTGACATACACTACAGGTCTGTAATTACTGTTCTGTTAATAGTTTTGTCGACTTTCTTTTCAAAGAATGCATGCAAGTGTGCACTATACAGACAGAAACACTGAACTCCACAACCAGAAGGATGGAAACATTGATTAAGATCAGCTGCAAAAAGGCCAGTTTTTAATGTTGCCAGCTGGACTGAACTTGAGAAAATGAGATCCTGAGTCCACACCTCTGTCAAATAGAACCAACCAGCCTGCAAATACTGAGAAACAGGCAGGCAGACAGGCAGGCAGACTGAGAGACAGGCAGGCAGACAGGCAGGCAGACTGAGAGACAGACAGGCAGACTGAGAGATCGATGGAGAGAGGGAAAGGCAGGGAGGGAGGGAGGGATGTGGGAGATCAGTTAAAACCAAGAAAAATACAGGAAATTTGTGATGAGAAAGAAACTAAGAAAGAACTGAGTTCAGAGAAAGAGTTCAAGAGAAAGGAAGGAGACTGAGAAAGCATGTGTGCACACACTCACGCCTGCACTCAGACAACTGAACCCACACCATAAACCTGACAAAGCATCATGGTACTGTAATGATGTAAGCTTCTGAGAATGTAGACTGGCACTGTATTACATCATAGACAATACCAGGGGTATGCTTACTTAACAACATCTGCCTCTCTTTCCTTCATGTGAAGCTTTAGTTATACATTTTCCTTCCTTGCATGACAACACAAAGTTTAAACTTCCTCGTCTACTCAACCTAAATACAGATAGGAAAAAACTAAAAAGCATAGAAGTAAAGTTGTCCCATAACCCTGAGGTCATAGGAGAGTGAGGTGGTAAAGACCATAAACTTTTAAACATTATAAGGGCATAGCTGCTCCATTGCTGCTTTATCTCCACACCCTGAAAGGGGTGGGTACCCATTCATAGCTAGCTACATATTTTTCCCCAAGGTAGGAAAGATTTCCGTACACATACACTGATACAGTCAGAATAGACTATGGGAGCACAACCTCTATGCCAACCAGATCTCAAGTATAGCCATTTGATTATAAAACACCAAAACAGTCTATTACGTGTTGGTAACAAACAAATGGTAAATATCCACAAAATGTGGGAACATTCACTACAATGATGTTTTGTACACATTTCTCCATTTTTGTCACAATCAATTTACCATGCAAAATTTGTACTGCTCTCCTCAGAACGAGCTCGTAGGAGCTCTGCACTGCAGTGACATCTTCCCACAACAACGTCCCCTTTTTCTTTTTATTGTATGTGTATCAGCTTACTGTTTTGCTAGAATTTTGCCAGGGTCAACTCTTTTGCTGTTGTGGAACCTAAGTTAATGAGTGCATGCTGCATATGAGACCATGATTTATCATCTGAAAGACAAGAACCAAGACCACAAGTAAAGACTTAGTGGAGAAAGGAGAAAATTCTCGGTCTGATCTGTGACTAAAACCCTGTTTCTGGTATCATACACCGGTGCTTTATAAACTACTAGACCAGGCCACATTCTCCACACAATAGTACTACCTAGGAGGTGAGGATAATGGGAGGACAGCCTGGAGGACAGCCTTGACATGACCCCTAGGGGCTGGCATAGCCATATACAACACATGTGGGAGGGTAAGGGATATGGTGGGCACAATCCATCATATACAGTGATAACCACTGGCTTTATAAGTTTATAAATCACAAACAGAATATGAATGGTAAACAGCTGGCAAGTTTATCTGAACATATATGGCCTATATACAACTACATATATCTGAAGTGTGTGGTTGCATTACTACAGTATGAGCTACTAAATGCTATCTAGGCGTAAGCAACCAAAAAAAAAAAGTCTTTTAAACAATGCATAAAATAAGAGAGATAATATAAATTCTATAACAAACAAACAAAAAAATAAATATAGCACTTCCTATGAAAAGTCTTTTAAAACAATGCATAAAACAAGAGAGATAATATAAATTCTATAACAAACAAAAAAATAAATATAGCAGCACTTCCTTGTTCCTATATTATCAAAACCATAAAATCTCTAACTAGTCTAAGCACACTAACATATTCACTTTAGTTTAGTGGAAAAGTAATTCATGTTTACAATACAAAAAGCAGTACACTTAACAGGATCAGTAATGCACTTTACATCTCCTGTAATGCCACTTCCTATAATAACTTTACTTCTAAATTAGTAACTATCCTTGGTTGTTACTACTTACACTAGTGGTAGAAACCCAACTTTAACCTCTTTCTGGGCCAGCACTATGACAGTATGAGTGTAGTGTTCCCCCCTCCAACTGCTTTACCTTCCCTAACCCTAAACAAGGTCAGGTACCTCGGGTACCTACTCATTCACAGATGGATGGATTGAAGACCACACAAACACTTTTTTTTTTAGCTGAGACTTGAACCCATGCAGTCGACTATCTTAGAAAACAGGGAGTCTTCCTCTACACACTAAGCCTGGAAACCATGTGTGGGTACTGAAAAATATCCAAAGCTTTCTCCCCTAATTTTCGGTCTGGCTTGCATTACAACACAGGCAGGTAGTTAGGAAAAGGGAGGATGGGGACCAGGGGTGGTGCACAAGTGTTGTGCATTAATTATAATCTGTTTGGAGCTTCCCAAAGCAAGCTGCATATTTGTGATATTAGGCCGGAATGTGGCAGAATTCTCCCTCTCTGGTACCAAATTAGCCAGCACACCTTCTAAAACATCACTTACTGATTGACTTCAGACTGGAGGGGGTAAAGGGTTGGGGATAAGGAGGCTGCAGGGTGTGGTAGGAGGTTGTCATGGTTGGTGGCTTAAAAATCCTGTTTACAGCAGGAATTCAAGCAATAAACTGAATGAAGGTGTGGCATGGAACACCATGATACTTATCAAATTACAGTATTCATATTCATTTATTCTTACAGTATTCATATTCATTCAAACTTGTGCGTGTTCAGTTGTCTTGTTGTTGCTGCTGTTGTTGGTTTTTCACAAACTGAGTGGTGAATGTTTCTGCAATAAGCTTCAGGTTACGTCATCAGTAAAACAGTTCACTGAGTTCAAATACTAATTCTAGATCACCAGTTACAGCAAAAGGAAGTACAGTGGCATCCACCTATAATAAATCTGCCTACAATAATGTACTCTTTAGTTTACCTGACCAGTTTCCTCCCTTTTTCTCTTTCAAAAAAAGTGTCTATAAAAAATAGTCTACTTTCATGCACAACAAACATTTCTTTTTTGTACGAATGAGGTGTTGTTTCCCAAAGGCCAAGCTTTTTATATTACAGTCTTGCCTACAATGAACAAGCAAGCAGGATTGTTATAACTATTCAGCATCGCTTACTGCATGTAGATCTTTTACACAGCGATCAGTGTATTGTGCCAGATTTCTTCAAGTGTCACTAAAAACTGAGTCAGCCACCTTGCATAAATGCTAACATGATGTGTGTATGCCATGCGTATATGCCATGTGTGTGTGTGTGTGTGTGTGTGTGTGTGTGTGTGTGTGTGGTGCGTGCGTGCGTGCGTGCGGCGTGCGTGCGTGCGTGCGTGCGTGTGTGTGTGTGCGCGCGCGGTGTGTGTGTGCGCGCGCATGCATGCACGCACACATGTACATTTCTTTTAGAATACTTCAGTGACTGAGCCATAATACTGACTGATAAATCAGATAATAATAATGATGACACTTAAAAACAGGAAAGTTGTGAATTACATAGCGAACTGACAGATAAATCATGTAATAATAATGATGACACTTAAAAACAGGAATGTTGTGAATTACATGCAAACTGACTGATAAATCATGTAATAATATTAATAATGATGACATTTAAAAACAGGAATGTTGTGAATTACATGCAAACTGACAGATAAATCATGTAACAATAATGATGACATATAAAAACAGGAATGTTGTGAATTACATGCGAACTTCAGCAACTGCACAAGGACAGTAAACAGTAAGTGCTGTAAAGGGTCGCTGATTTGTCTTACATGTAGCTACTACAAACTACTGTTAGTAGTGTTATAACAAAACACATATTCATCTCCCTTGAATTTTGTTGTAGGAAGACTCCACTGTATATTATTATTTTGTTAAAAAATGAAACATCACACACACACACACAAACCTTTCAGCCTCATTCATACAAATGTATGTATGTGAGCACACACACACACACACACACACACACACACACACACACACACACACACACATGTGAACACACACATGTATGCATACACACACAGACATTCTGCCTCCAGCCTATTTACATCAAATTCCACCACAATTTTTTTTTAATTTGAAAAAAATTAAAGGATTATGGAGATCCTTGACTTCTTTCCCACCAATAAATTCTCAGAATAAAAATTAAAATGAGACCAAGGGCTACCTCTGAGTCCAAATCTAAACAAGGTCAAAAGTGACTGCTACATGAGGTCAAGACCCAGCGCTGATGAGTTCAAATGTAACTGATCTGATCTGAATTCTTCAGGTTACCTTTCTCACAATCTGTTTCAATGATGTCAAAGGCTTAAATAACTATTGTATAATAAATGAGACCAAGGACATCTCACAATGGTCAAAGGCTCTGATGTCAAACAAAAGAACTCAGAACATTGAAGATGCATGTTACAGACCCTGTAAGTCATATCAGTGTTTGGAGGCTTAGACTAGAGAAACTTGAAAAGAAGCAGCATGCACACCCATTGAAGACAGAGCATTCAGACTAGCCTATAAAGCAATATACTGCCTGCACAGTGTGGGCAAAACAGCACACATGCATCCCAGAAAACCTAAAACTTTAAAAACAATTGGGGGGGGACAGAAAGAAAAAAATAGTCCTAGTCATAAACGGATCTATATTTCCGTTTCAAGAACTTAATAAGTTTTTCAGCCAAATCTGTCTCATTCATATACGAAAATACAATTCAGTTCTGTTGTCTAATGCACTGGCAGTTGTTCTATGAGTATTATCAACTGCATGATGAATTGATCAATCACCTGAAAGACTGGACTTTTTACAGTTTACATCCTAAGTAGGTGCTTGAACAATCTGACCACAGACCTGTGTGTGTGTGTGTGTGTGTGTGTGTGTGTGTGTGTGTGTGTGTGTGTGTGTGTGTGTGTGTGTGTATGTGTGTGTGTGACTATCTACAGGCAGTACCCACAGTCAACCAAAATATTTTCATTAAAAAAAAATGAACAGCTGAGGGTGTGGTGAAAAGGGGGTCACCTTTCTGTGGGGTTGTGCTCTCTTCATTTTTTTGCACTAAGTATGTCCTCTAATTAGTCTAAATATTTTTTAATAGTATAGTGACAGGCCTACATCAAAGATTCATACATGAATTTCCATGAACAATGCCTCGGGCAAAAGGTAAGTGTTCAACTGAACAAATTAAAGTACATCCCGTTCCATCCTCCCTTGGCAGATTATGCAGAATACCCGCAATCTGACCGTCCTTCAACTAGAGTCGCTCAATCGATGATCAATCAGTGATCATGTCATTGTTCTCGGTGCAGGCTACTGTCGCACTGTGTCGTGTGTTACTGTGTAATTTTGTTGTCAGGGTTTCCAAACCACGATTCAGTCACCTCCAATCACACGTCAAACTAAGTGTTATTAAACCTTAGAATATGGGCAAATATCTGTGTAGTTAAGAGTTTCTTTCCACTGAAAGCCTGAAAGAGAACTTGAAGAAGAGCAGACGCCTTCGTACACAAAATTTTTGCAGTATTCGGTTTCTTCTGCTTTTGAATCTGAACATCTTGTCAACGAGAAAGAATTTGACATATCTGATAAGATCATAAAACTTACCTTCAATTCGTGATATATTGGAAATTATCGAGATTATCTTTTTCCAAATCTGCATGGTCAGTGTAATTCGGTTTCCATGAAAAGAGAAAAACAGGAAGAATGCTATTGGAATCTCATTTTTGTTGACAGAAGTCTTTTTGTCCGACACTTTCTTCAACTTCCGCTTGTCTGCGCATGCGTGATGCTCTCTGATAACCGACCACTTTGCAACAACGTGTTTGGGACAGAGAATAACAAATTCAGTGTTAACACAATTGTGTAGGAATGAGGTTTACACATCAGAGAACATAAAACTCCGAAACTTGTTATATTTTATGTTCACTAAACACATCAGTCCTTTTTTGCTTGCACAGCCATTCAGGGCACATGTGTTTTGCATTCCTGACATAGTTACCCCCACCCCACTGCCCTTCCCCTCCGGCCCGCAAAAGACAGTTGGCTTTTCCGTTTATTTGTGGTTCTAATTACCTGCCTGAGAGAACGATTTTCCCGACAAAGTATTCAGATACACCCCGACATTTCTAAGAAGCCAGAGAAAAGTTTAATCCATTTTGTGATTGTTTTGTTATAATATCTCGAGCTTCGATCGTCTAGCGGTAGGTGAAGGGGGGGCTCAGTGGCACACCTCACCAATCTGTCATTCCACTTGAGTGGGTGATAGGATGGGCTTGTCGCTTGTGAACTGAACATGCATACCCCATGAAGGCAAAGGAAATTCTTGTTTCATTACGCTAGCTTTAAGGCGGTCATACACATTAAAACACACACGCACGCACACACACACACACACACACACACACACACACACACACACACACACACACACACACACACACACTCACACACACACTCACACAATAACTCGGTAGCTCACTTGCAGATCCTGTCTCAACTGTTAACTATTCGTGTGGACAAAACTGTCACATTTTTGTATGATATTGGGTCATGTCTGATTGTTTAATTCGTATCAGTCTGGAGTTTTGAGTTTGTTCTAGAGGGATTCATCGCACTCAGACAATTCCACATGCGCTCTACAAGTAGGCCTACGTGTACAAAGATTTTCTCGATTGTTCCATTGACTCTGCTGGGTTTGTTGTTGCTGTTTGTTTGGTTGGTTGTTGTTTTGCCTGTTTTTGTTTGTTTGTTGTTGTTTTTTTGGGTGGGTGGGTGTTTTGTTGTTGTTGTTGTTATTGTTGTTTTGGTGGTCAGTTTTTGTTATTTTCATTTTGTGTTCGTTTCTTTGTTATGTTGTTTGTTGTTTTGTTTGTTTGTTTTGTTTTGTCATATGAACCTGTAACGGGACAATACCACACAAAACTGTGACATTAAGTGGAACTAAAAGACGCCTAATAATTTCACAATTTATTATCAATGATGGCAGCCTGTGTAAAAATTTCACAGAAATGTACGGATTTCTCCGTTGTAAGGCCCTAGGCAATGAACGACACGTTTATATTCTGTAGGCCCTATATATTGTGTAACGCGAATTTGGCCAAGATTAGGTCTTCAGCAAGCATGTCACTTGAATGTAGCATGTGGTATATCAAGTAAGGAATGTTAGAAAGTGTACGTTTTCTTTGCTGTCTTTTATTTAACCGATTTTAATCTTGTGTCTGAATTTGCATTATAATGAAGCTAATCGATTTTAATCTTGTATCTGAATTTTGCATTATAATGGAGTTTATCTTCAGTCAACCAGAAATGGTTAAGCTACATTTTCTGTTCTCTCTTGGTATGTGTGTGTATATAACGTGCCTCTTTCAGTCTGCAGGTCTTGTGCACTGAGCTCGGGTTTGCATAATGATCCTCTCCTGTGGTTAATATGTGCCAGTAGGGGGAAAACTGATCGACAATGGGTCATAACAAACAACACTGCAGATGTTTCGCAACGTGCTAATTTGAACTTGAATGAACATATAATACATTCCAAGGCAAACTAGAATTACAGTTAAATATTCTTGAAAAATAATCAGCTGAATGACGAGCGCAGTGGTAGCGAGGGTAAGACACCAGACCGTGCTTCCAATTGGAAGGTCTCAGGTCCGATCCCCGTGCATGTATATCTCCCGCCTTGTGGGTAAAGGAGGGAGATTTTTACATTCTCCCAAATCGAACATCGGTGCAGACCTCAGGGTTAGTGCCTAAACCCCCTTCTTGTGTGTCATCATCATCATCAGGTGCCCTGCCGCATGGCGTTGGCGACCATGGACTTCCAACCATCTCTATCTCTCGTTGCCCCCAGCATCTCCCCCACTCTCCTCATCCCCAGCCACTCTGCAAGTCCGTCCAGCATTCTCTCCCTGGGTCTACCTGGTGCTCTCTTTCCATCCAGCTTTCCTGTTGTGACCAGGTGCTCCAAATCCCCCTTCCTCATAAAATGGCCTGTAAATGTTGCCTGTCTTTTCCTTATGAGTGATCTTCTTGTGTATATGCAGTAAGAACATCAAGTATGCACGTTAAAGATCCTGTAAGTAGACTAATGTCAATGTCCAGTGGCGTATGGAAACATGAAAAGGCTCAGCATGCATGCCCACTGAAGACGGAATATGCAGGCTTTGCAGCAACATACAGCCTGCGCAGACAGTATGAGCCAAAACAATCTGCATTCATCAACATCCCAGACAACTCAGAACGCTCTGAAGTATGAAATCAATTAAAAGGCAATCAGAAGTCGAGAAATAACAAGAAAAATCTGGTAAGTATGTCATCCGAAATTTCATCTCATGACGTGGATATCACTGTTACTTACAGGCAGTCTGCCTCCTACTAAGTGTCAGCAGACAGAGATACTTACTAGCCATTTTTGTTCTGTTTTGTTTTCTGATGCGGGCTGCTTTGTTCTTTTCACAGAACCGGGGACCCAAGATTTGACATCTCGAGTTTAAGCCCAAGCTGCAACATTAAAACCTGCCTGTTCACTGCCCATCATTAACCCTTTGACTCCTGCACCCTATCCACCAACTGCAAAAAATTTAACCCTTTGACTTCCTGCAGGAAGTTGGTGGATAGGATGAGGAGATCAAAGTGTTAAGTTTTTCCTTTGTTCGCATGGTTAACAATGCAGGATGCTGGTGGACAGGGTGAGGGAGTCAATGGGTTAATGTTTCCGTCATTCTGATGGTGTCACCTTATTGTTGGTAGGTCCCTCTCCCTATCTCCCCACTCTCTCCCCCATCCCATGACCTTGCCAGCGCACGGCAGGATTTTGCACAATCTTGAAGACTGCTTTTTTGTTGTTATTGTTCAATATGTTTTGTGCATTTACTTTTTGTTGTCTTTTGTATACGCTTGACAAAGGTCAGTTGGCCGAAAATTTGCTGCTGTTTTATCTTGTCTTGTTACATCAGACACACGTTCTGATTCTATAATTCTGTAGTTCTGCTTCCTATTTGCTTGAACGATGGCAGTCGCTTTGATTCAGATTCTGATTACTTTTAATGACTGCATTCTATTTGTATTACTTTGTTTTGGTATTTTTAGTAATATGTCGTGTTTGTGTTACATCGTTTTGGTTTTACGTAGTTTTCGTATGATGTCACATTTTCTGTCAAATCTTCTTTGAATCCTGACTTTTAAAAAAATTTTTTTTTTTAACGTTTTTGTGCATTTACTGTTTGTCTTTTTTATACGCTTGAAGGGTAGGATTGAACTGGAGGCGTGAGATCTTGAGTCCATGGCTGATACCAAAAGAGTCAACCGACCCATATGAAAACCTGTGGTCCGCTAGAGGGTCAATGGCGCTCCAAGCTAATAGTTACTATTACAAGGCAGAGGAGAACATTTGTAGTACTTACGTTTGACTGTTTAAAACTACGCTGTGGCTATTGCTGTCGAATCCGGGTTATACATGGAGAAATCTACGCGTAGAACTATTGAGAACAATGGACTGTGTCTACTGTGACATGGCAGACCGTTCGTCACGTTGGATGTTGTTGGTTTGCTTGTGTGTAAGTGAATTGAAAATATGAAGACTGAATACCGAGAGAACAGCATGGTGGCTGACTCAGTAGCGACACTAGAAAAAAAAAAAAAAAAAAAAAAAAAATCAGGAGCTGGACAGCAGAAGGGGAAGACCCCCATAAGACTCCCGCACCCTATCCACCAGCTTCAAAATCTTAACTCTTCGACTCTCATCATATCTACCAGCTTCCTGCAGGAAGCTAATGGCCCATATGGGATGAGGGAGTTAAAGGGTTATGTTTTTACGTTGCTATCATTGACGACGATGCAGGATACTGGCAGATAGCCAGTATTGGGAGCAAAAGGGTTAATCAGGCAGATCTCCTTAAGCAAGTGTGTCGGCTCTAATTTCCTTCACAGAC
>CM060312.1:93273255-93280755 GCA_030674185.1 Monoplex corrugatus
CCTCACAGTAAGGACACGTCTTCATGGTCAGCCACATGTTTTACTCAAGATCTGATATCTCGAGTTCAGCCCCAGTATGCAACATTAAAACCTGGTCTGTTGACTGTCCATCTTAATGTTTCCATCGTTCTGGTGATGTCAGCTTAGTGTTTGATAGGTCCACTGGCCTGTTGACTGTCCATCTTAATGTTTCCATCGTTCTGGTGATGTCAGCTTAGTGTTTGATAGGTCCACTGGCCTGTTGACTGTCCATCTTAATGTTTCCATCGTTCTGGTGATGTCAGCTTAGTGTTTGATAGGTCCACTGGCCTGTTGACTGCCCATCTTAATGTTTCCATCGTTCTGGTGATGTCAGCTTAGTGTTTGATAGGTCCACTGGCCTGTTGACTGTCCATCTTAATGTTTCCATCGTTCTGGTGATGTCAGCTTAGTGTTTGATAGGTCCACTGGCCTGTTGACTGCCCATCTTAATGTTTCCATCGTTCTGGTGATGTCAGCTTAGTGTTTGATAGGTCCACTGGTCTGTTGGCTGCCCATCTTAATGTTTCCATCGTTCTGGTGATGTCAGCTTAGTGTTTGATAGGTCCACTGGCCTGTTGACTGCCCATCTTAATGTTTCCATCGTTCTGGTGATGTCAGCTTAGTGTTTGATAGGTCCACTGGTCTGTTGGCTGCCCATCTTAATGTTTCCATCGTTCTGGTGATGTCAGCTTAGTGTTTGATAGGTCCACTGGCCTGTTGACTGCCCATCTTAATGTTTCCATCGTTCTGGTGATGTCAGCTTAGTGTTTGATAGGTCCACTGGCCTGTTGACTGCCCATCTTAATGTTTCCATCGTTCTGGTGGTGACAGCTTAGTGTTTGATAGGTCCACTGGCCTGTTGACTGTCCATCTTAATGTTTCCATCGTTCTGGTGGTGACAGCTTAGTGTTTGATAGGTTCACTGGCCTGTTGACTGTCCATCTTAATGTTTCTATCATTCTGGTGGTGTCAGCTTAGTGTTTGATAGGTCCACTGGCCTGTTGACTGCCCATCTTAATGTTTCCATCATTCTGGTGGTGTCAGCTTAGTGTTTGATAGGTCCACTGGCCTGTTGACTGCCCATCTTAATGTTTCCATCATTCTGGTGGTGTCAGCTTAGTGTTTGATAGGTCCACTGGCCTGTTGACTGCCCATCTTAATGTTTCCATCATTCTGGTGGTGTCAGCTTAGTGTCCGATAAGTCCACTGGCCTGTTAGCTGCCTATCTTAATGTTTCCATCATTCTGGTGGTGTCAGCTTACTGTTTCATAGGTTCACTGGCCTGTTAGCTGCCTATCTTAATGTTTCCATCATTCTGGTGGTGTCAGCTTACTGTTTCAAAAGTCCCCCCCCCTCCCCAATTTCAAGACCTTACCAGCGCATAGGGTTATGCGCAGGCTTAGGGAGTCTGCCGGATAGTTCTTGGCAGATCTGGGTGGAGCACATATGAATGTTCCGAGTGCGATGAATCCCTCTTGAACAAACTCCAAACTCCACTGATTTATACATCAGCTGTCCATTTCACATAGACAACACACACGTGATAACTTCTGACAATAACCCTCAAACCATGTTAGTTCAGTCTGAAATCTCTCAGAGTATTCCGTCTGTCAAAACATCGCTTCTCTTGTATTAGTCAGAGACATAAACAGACAAAGTGTGCAGCACACGTCTCTGGCTACAGCAGCCTGCAGTTCTGCGTGTACAGGGCTGCAGAGGGTTTGGGACCACACACATCATAGACGTTGGTAGCTCTGCACAGACTGACGGTTGGTGTTGATGAAGAGAAACAGCGATGATCATGAGAAATGGTTTGAGGATTTCTCTCTCTATCCTTGTCCGTGAATTAACCCTTTGCCACCTGCACCCTATCTACCAACTGCAAAAACTTAACCCTTTGACTCCCTCACCCTATCCACCAGCTAGGAAGCTGATGGATAGAGTGAGGGAGTCAAAGGGTTAAGTTTTTGCTCTTCCAGCATGGTTGACAAAGAAGGATGATGTTGGACAGGCTGCAGGAGTCAAAGGGTTAACAGATCACGTTATGATCAACCTATCGTGCAGTGGGGTGTCTGGCTATCCATGTACCTGGCCGAACAATTACGTCATTGCCTACGTCACCAGGGAAATGCTGCAGTTGAAGGTCTATCTATCCATGACTCTGGCCGAACAAATTATGTCACTGTCTCCGTCGCCAGAGAAATGGTCCAGTGGACGACGGTCTCTCTATCCATGTGTCTAGACTAACAGGTCAAGTCACTGCCTACTATGGTCTCAAATTTGCCACAAGACAGGCATTACCAGGTCAGTTCAGACAGGCGTTACCAGGTCAGTTTAGCCAGGCGTTACCAGGTCAGTTTAGCCTGGCGTTACCAGGTCAGTTCAACGAGGCGTTACCAGGTCAAAAAAACAAAAACAAAAACAAAACAAAAAAAACATGAAAACAGAATAAGAACGCGTGTTTAATACAACAAGACAAGACAGGCGCAAATTTTCGGCCAACTGGCCTTTGTCAAGCGTAAGATCACAAACAAACAAAAACCAGGTACACAAATTAGGAGAAAAAGACTGAAACTTCCTTTTCTCACACTGGAAGGAGCAGCAGGGAAGTTTCAGTCTTTTTCTCCTAATTTTTGTATCTGGTGTTTGTTTGTTTGTTTGTGATCTTACGCTTGACAAAGGCCAGTTGGCCGAGAAGTTGCGCCTGTCTTGTCCTGTTATATTAAATATGCGTTCTTATTCTTTTTTCGTGTTTTTTTTTTCTGGTTCCTGTTTGCTTGAACGCGGGCAGTCACACTTGTCCTGGATTTCGTGTTACCAGGTCAGTTCCGCCAGGGCCCAGCAGCTCTGTACCGGGACGTGAGTGTGAGTATTAGGATCCCCGGACCTCCGTGTGTTGGCCAGCATCTTCTGTCTGGCGCGGTGCACTTTGAGCGACTGTGATCGCTTCAGTCCATTCAGCTTCATGGAGCGTAACCCTGTAGGGGAGAAGTTGTCGTTGTGGTGGTTGTGACCCTGCAGCTCGTCCTCAATCACCACGATCTCCGATGACTGCATCTTGTTTGAGTTGTGCAGAATCCCGTGATGGGGCTGGGAGGTGGAGGTATGGTGATGGTGTGGTGGTGGTGGTGGTGGTGGTGGTGGTTCCGGTTGGAGGAGGGGCTGATAGAGCGGTGCCTGGGCAGGTGAGCGGGGAGTGAAGGTCGCTGACGGACTTCTCCGGAACTGGAACGACTGTTGGTCTTGGGGTCGGGACCTGGTGCCGGGCTCGCTCGACCCGGAGTCCGAACGGATTTGTCCGGTTTAGGGTTTGGGGTCCCTGACGGTTTTACGGGCTCCTCTCCGCTGATGTAAACCACAGCTCCGTTATTTGCCGTCAGTCTGTCCACACCGGAGGTGGGGGTACCTGGGGAGGTGAGAACAGGTAGACCTTGCACCAGACGATCAATCCGCCGTCGCTGCTCGTTGTAGTGGCTGTAGGAGA
Organism: Monoplex corrugatus; assembly: GCA_030674185.1. NCBI lineage: Eukaryota > Metazoa > Mollusca > Gastropoda > Littorinimorpha > Ranellidae > Monoplex > Monoplex corrugatus. Next base: position 93,276,761 of record CM060312.1, read on the forward strand.
ACTTCACCACCGGCAGAGGTCCTGACGTATCTGGCATGGGGGTACCGCGCCCAGGCGGAGGCGCCGAATCCGTTTTTGTCCCGTTCATTGTGACGGTGTTATTATTATTGTTGTTATTGTTGTTGTTGTTGTTGTTGTGATGGCCCCCCAAACCTCCGCCATCTTTCTTTGTGTTGATGGCCAGGAAGTCTGTCATATTCCCCATACTGGTCGTGGTGACGCCCGTCTGGTTGGTGATGGGGGTGTGGGTGCGGGGTTGCTGCCGTTGCTGTTGGTGGGGTTGGTTCGTTGCTGGATGCCGGCTGGTGCCGACTTCACGGCCGGTCCTTGGAGTCGGCTGTCCTCCATGACGTGTCCGATGACGGAGCGACACAGGCTGCCGGCTTTGAGGTACTGGGCCACGTCCTCACACCATAGCTCGATGCGTTTTCGTTTGAAGGCTGGCAGGTGGATGGTGAGGGAGCCGGGCAGGCCTGTTGGCGGCTTGGATGTCGTCATCATGGTTCACGCTGACGTCACCACGTCTGCATAGACAGAAGAGATATGCTACAATGTAGGATGACGTCGTTTCAAGTTTACGTGTGCTGACAGACACAGAACTACACGATGACATCAAATCAAGGTTTAAAAAAATATCATTTCTAGGCACACGATACGTTGGCGGCAAATTGTTTTATTCACATCTGACGTCATCGGTTTGACAAACAGAGTTCACACGTCACCACAACACATATACATACAGAGCTAGTTGTAAGCAAGACAAACAAAGGTAGGCCTACTTGTATTTCAAAAAGAAAAAAGGTTGTACCACAAGCTGCCACGCCACTACGTTCTCCCTTAAGATTTTAAAGAGTGTGTGTGTGTGTGTGGTGTGTGTGTGTGTGTGTGTGTGTGTGTGTGTGTGTGTGTGTGTGTGTGTGTGTGTGTGTGTGTGTGTTTGGATCACGGATGGAGGACGGGTTGGAGGAGTTTGGATGACGGAGACGATAAATTCCTAACCATGTATGTGGGCAGATGGAGGCCATGTATCATATAGTTTAAGGGTTGATTTCTGTGATGTAATTATGTAAGACATCTGTGAGGTCAGTTTATACTAGAGAGATGGTTGTTTTTCATCTGCTTCCATTTTTTCTACATTATAGATTAAGATATACGTTTCACTAGAATGTAGCCCCGATTGCTCTAGGGACGCGTGTGCCTTGTGGCCTGCGCACGGTAAAAATCCCACGGCAGTTGAAAATCGTGAAGAGCAGGGCATTTGCCTGGCTGCCCTGGTATAGAACATCGGAGAGAAAGAGGTTGATTTCCCAGGTCCCTGCCTTTGAAGGCCAATTAGCCTTCTTGCCTTTGTAAAGTCTTGGTAAAAACAAAACAAAACAAAACAAAACAAAAACAAAAAAAGAAAATAAGAGGAAGCAGGGAGAATTTTAAATGTTAACTAACATAACTCTTGAGAGTCACGGAGTTATCTCCCATGTAGAATTTCTCAAACTCTAACACAGTTTGCGCTACCCATTCAGCTAGCATAGACGCAGCCACAAAATGAAGTGGTAAGCTTTTTGAGGAATGTTCTGAGCTTACAACTTTATGCTTTGTGGCTGCGTCTATGCTAGCTGAATGGGTAGCGCAAACTGTGTTGGAGTTGAGAAATTCTACATGGGAGATAACTCCGTGACTCTCAAGAGTTATGTTACTTAGTTAAAACAAAACAAAACAAACAAACCAAACAAAACAAACAACAACAACAACAACAACAACAACAACAAAACAACAAAAACAAAAATGCATTGCAGCGACGCGCTTCCAAAGGGAAAGCAGCCCGAGTTTTCACATGGATAAATCCACTGTGACAAAAGAAATAAATATTAATATCAGTACGAATATGACACAGAGATGAGCTCTAAAACCCAAATGCTAGGTTGGACCTCAAGATCTCGGCAACACGCAGGGCCTATGTGCTGGCTGAAGGCTTATACCATGATCCTTTTGGATCTATTTCATCGTATGGCATCAGTGGCATTAGTGTATACTGTTCCAAGCACAGACGTTCTCATGACAAATTGAAATTTAAAATGACAAAAACTGAATCTCTCTAAAGACCTCAAATCAAACTTCACACGCAAAATCCATTGTCATAAACATACAAATGAACTGATTATATGAAATCATTTTACCTCAAGAAACGAAAAACAGCAGAAGCCACTCAAACCAGCATTATAACCACAGCATATGTTCGATGTTTTCCGTGAACATCTCACGAGAAACGACAGGGTAAGGGAGCCAACTCGTACTGCCCGCTAGCCATGTTTTATGGTGATTGGCGAGTGTGTTACCTCCCTTGTTGGCCGTCGAGTTCACTTCCAGCTCTTCTCGTCAGTCTTTCTCTGGAGACGCTGTTGTTAAATGAACTGGAAAACAAAAATAAGACTTAATCAGACATGACGAAAGGTTAGTTTAACATGTGGAATTATAAGCAGTGGGGGTGTGTGTGTGTGGGAAGGTGGCACAGAAAAGAGAGGGGGGAAATGTGGACTTACATGTGTGTGTGTGTGTGTGTGTGTTTGATGTGAGTGAGCTAGTGTGTGTGTATTTGTGACAGTGTGTGTGTTGTGTTGGTGATGGTGTGTGTGTGTGTGTGCGTATGTGTGTGTGTCGTGCGTGTGTGTTTTTGTGTGCACGTTACGCAACTGTGTTTGTGTGCGAGCGCACGTGCGTGCATAGGGGGTATGTGAATTTAAGTGTGTGTACGCGAAAGTGGTCTGTGTGTGCGCGCGCATGAGTTTATATATTTATAAGTGTGCGCATGCATGCAATTAGTATGTTTTCAGTGAAAGTGAGGTGTGTGTGTGTGTGTGTGTGTGTGTGGTGTGTGTGGTGTGGTGTGTGTGTGTGTGTGTGTGTGTGTGTGTGTGTGTGTATCTGTGTGTGTGTCTGTGTGTCTGTGTAAAATATTGGCACTTGTAGAAATCAATTTGCGGTCATGTGTGTAGTTTAAATGAAAGCAAAGGTGTTGCTCATGAAAAAGTATGGGTTGACTGTGGACTAGTTGGACATGGTGTGGACTGTTGGAAAACAAGTGTGGACTGTGGACTTGTTGACTGGTGTGGACTGTTGGACTGGTGTGGACTTTGGACTTGTGTGGACTGTTGGACTAGTGTGGACTGTTGGACTGCACGCCTTGTACTAAAAAAGAAAAAAGCCGACCACATATTTCCTCTCCTGGCACAACTTCACTGGCTCCCTGTATCAAAGCGCATACAGTACAAACTAGACACCATGTGCTAGAAAAGCCTCAATAACGCAGCCCCCGATTACCTGTCAAGCCTACTTGAGATCTATGTTCCCTCACGTACCCTCCGCTCTGCCTCCGATCCTCTGACTTTTCTCTTTCCACGCACTAAGCTCAATACCTATGGTCCACGAGCCTTCTCTGTTTCTGGTCCACTCTCCTGGAACAAACTTCCTCTCTCAGTCCGTCAGCAACCTACTTTTGTCTCCTTCAAGTCCGCTCTCAAAACTCACCTTTTCTCCTCTGCATAAAATCCTGACCTCACTCAATCCCCTCTGCAGCCTGTCTCCACTCGGAGGGGAATCACATTGTAATATATAATTGTATATAATATGCTCTCTATAATTTTCCATTGCTTTTATTCTTTCTCCCCATTTATAGCCGTGTGCGTGTGCGTGTGCGTGTGCGTGTGTGTGTGTGTGTGTGTGTGTGTGTGTGCGTGCGTGCGTGCGTGTGTGTGCGTGCGTGCGTGTGTGTCTGTTTTAGCGCTTAGATTTGATTTTATCAAGATTTTGCGCTATATAAAATATTGTAATTATTATTATTGTTATATTATTATTACTATGGTGTGGACGATTGGAAAAGTGTGGACTGTTGGACTGGTGTGGACTGTTGGACTAGTGTGGACTGTTTGAAAAGTATGGACTGTTGGAAAAGTGTGGACTTCATGGTAAAGTGTGGACTGTTGGAAAAGTGTGGACTGTTG
>CM060312.1:93288255-93303255 GCA_030674185.1 Monoplex corrugatus
TGAATTCTTTCATTCCGACAGACTTGCTTTTTGTTCATTGTGAATATGATCATCACTGTTAGGAATGTGTGTTTTGTGTCTTGAAGACTTTGATGACAAGAGAGGATATCTACACATGTTCTACATACACATCTACCATTTTGTCCTGGTCAAAGCCACGTTTGGGAAGTTGTCGATTCTCTTTCGCGCTCTCTTTTCCTTTCGCTCTCTCTCTCTCTCTCTCTCTCTGTTTGTGTTGTGTGTGTTGTTTGTGCTTTGTGTTGTGTGTGTGTGTGTGTGTGTGTGTGTGTGTTGTGTGTTGTGGTGCGTGGTGTGTGTGTGTGGTGCGTGGTGTCGTGTGTGTGTATGTGTGTGTGTGTGTGTGGTGCGTGTGTTCGTGCGTGCACGCGCGTGTGTGTTACGTAGTATTATGATGTTTTTTTTTTTCTTTGTATACGCTTGACGTGGTCTTGGCCGAAAGTTTGCGATTGTTTTGTTTTGTTACATGAAGGTCGGCATTATGGTTTATTTAAGTTTTCTGTTTGTATTTTGCTTGAACGTTGGCAGTCAGTTTGATTCAGACATAGACATTTCTGTTATTCTGAGTCAGGGAGACTTTGGTGACAAGAAGATGTCTACATAGCCTGCCATGATTGCCATGCAAATCTTTTGTGAGGAACTGAAAGAAGAAAGAAAGCAAGAAAGAAAGCGAAGAAAGCAAGAAAGAAAGCAAGCAAACAAGAATGAATGAATGAATGAATGAAAGAAAGAAAGGAAGAAAGGAAGAAAGGAGAAAGAAAGAAGGAAGAAAGGAAGAAGAAGAAAGAAAGAAAGGAAGAAAGGAAGAAAGGAAAAAAAGAAGAAAGGAAGAAAGAAAGAAAGAAGAAAGGAAGAAAGAAAGAAAGAAAGAAAGGAAGAAAGGAAGAAAGAAAGAAGAAAGAAAAGAAGAAGGAAGAAAGAAAGAAAGAAGAAAGAAGAAGAAGAAGAAAGAAGAAAGGAAAGAAAAGAAAGAAGAAAAGAAAGAAAGAAAGAAAGAAAAAAGAAAAGACAAGAAAGAAAGAAAGAAAAATGAAAACTGAAAGGCAACAAAACAGGTCATAATAATATACCTAGTGTATCATTTTGGCATCGTACGCGCAATGACACTGACAGAAATTTTCATCTGTTTATTTTTGATTATCTATTACATTATCTATTCATTCTTATCATTCTTTGTTTTTGACAAAATGTGTTAGGAAGTTGTTTTTTTTTTTCCCAGCTATTTTTGAATGGATTTTTTACCAAATCTGAATCAAGCACCGTTCTTCCCACATCAGCTGTCCTCATGATAACCGTCTGACTCCCTCATCCTGTCCACCAGCATCCTGCATCGTCAAGCATTTTAGCAAAGTAAAACTTAACCCTTTGACTCCCCCGCCCTATTCACCATCTTACGGAGTGGGCGATGCATAAGTTTGGAAATCGTGGCGTCGAGGTAAAGGTCACATAGCCCCCCCCAAAACAACAACAACAACAACAACAACAACAACAACACAACAACAACAACTAACAACAACAAAGTGCCTGAAAATCGTCACTTTCTGAGGATGGAGTGCAAACAGCACTTTCTCATGAATTTCTAATAAAAAAATAATGACTATCTGTTTTCTCTGTAGTCTACCGTTGTCCTTGTCTCACGCTTGTTCAAGGCCACAATGAACATTTAACCCTTTCACTCCCGCAGCCTGTCCACAAACTGCAAAGACTTAACTCTTTGACTCCCTCACCCTATCCACAGCTTCATACAGGAAGCTGGTGGATAGCGTGAGGGAGTCAAAGGGTTAAGTTTTTGCTTCGCTAGCATGGTGGACAATGCCAGATGTTAGTGGACAGGGCGCGGGAGTCAAAGGGTTAAAATACTAGACTTTGTATGAGAACTGAGATTGTTGAAATCGACTTGATCATCTTGTTTAGCGTTGTATTATACTATATTGCGTTGCATTGCATTGCAATTCATTTTAGTACATTGTGTTCTTAATTAATGTAAATGAATTTATGCAGGCTGCTCTCCTAAGAAAACCATGTCGCCATTGCACAGCGCCACTCGGTGATAGAACTTTACTGGGTATGGTATCTTTCTGACACCAGCGGGTTGCCATACGACTTGTGCGGCGCGTGAAGACAATCAATTTCATTGTTCGATCACATGCGATGGATCAGCGAGTATGGCGGTAGTGGCCTGTGTGCATATAAAGCAGGCTTGTGTACATGCCACTTCATTAGCACCCTGATGTCATAGGCTACATGCTTTCCATACCTGCATACACACTGGTGCTGGACGACACAGCTTTCGTCCTGAGATTTTAGCTTGTGTGGATAGACAGGGATTTGTCTATCTGTCTACGAGGGTTGTTCAATTTAAGATGTCACCACCCCCTTAAAAAACGTACCTCTCATCTCAGCAACTTGAAACTTTTACATCCCCTCGAAGTATTCTCCGTTGGCTAGGATGCAAAGTTCAAGCCTCCTACGCCAATTCTCAAGCGCCCTCTGATAGTCGGTTTTAGGCAGACCAGACAACTCTGATCTTACGGCTTTGGCGAGGTCTTGTACCCGGTCAAACTTACGTCCAGCGAGCTTTTCCTTCAGAACAGGGAACAGCCAGAAGTCGCATGGGGCCAAGTCGGGGCTGTAGGGTGGGTGGTCCAAAACTTGGATCCCTTGCTCGCTCAGGAAGGTTGTGGTGACCTTCGCCTTATGGGCACTGGCATTGTCATGCAGAAGAAGGGTCCTCTGGGTGCCGACGGTTGGGCGCTGCTCATGGATTTTTCCTACAACTTTGGGGAGCACAACTTGGGTATAGTAGGAGGCAGTGATTGTTGATTTCTCAGGCAAAATGTCAATTGCCACAAGGCCTTGCGTGTTGAAAAAAATAGAAAACAGTCGCTTGCGACTCTGGAATCCTGGGCGAAGAACAACTGGTCGGTCTCCGTCAGGGCCAACCCACATGCGGTTGCAGCGTTTGTTGGGGATGCCGTAGAATGTGAGCCAACTCTCATCTCCCGTCACTAAGTCACACAGTCGTTTTGGCCCGTTGGGCTCAAACTCATCGAGCAGTTTGCGTGAACATGCCACCCGCTGCTGCTTCTGATCATCACTTAAGAGATGTGGCACCCATCTTGCAGCCAGTTTTCTCATGTGAAGGTCTTTGTGCAGAATGTTGTTAATGGTGCCAATTGAAAGCTCACATGCCTCGCTTAATTCCCGCACAGTCGAATGTGGATCCTCCTCTATCAGTCTTTTCACATATGCAATGTTTTGTTCGTTCCGAGCTGGTAAAGCTCGCTCTGCACGATTACCCCAATCAGATGGCACTCTACCTGCTCCTAATTGTTTGACCCACCTGCAAACTGTGCGGTAAGACACACAATCCGTTCCGTAAACAGCTTGCAAATCTGCGTGTATCTTCCTACAATCGTCACCAAGTTGTAGCCTTGTGAAAGTGTAGAAACGAAATTGCTCATTGGTGACGTCCATTTTTTTCAGGCTCAGCTATTTGAAACACATTTGTAATTACGTCATACTCCGAGTTGCGTCATGATGTCAACTTTATTTTCTGCATGCTAATCAGGTAAACTTTAAAGTTGTGTTTGGTATAAACATTTTTCTGTGCGTTGCTTCGTTTTCAAACGGCAAGCCTAGTGTCATCTTAAATTGAACAACCCTCGTATTTGTCTGTCTGTCTGTCAAATATTTTTTGTCGAATATCAAATACGCATGTTAATGATCCTGTAACTCATGTCAATGGCTGGCTTAGGAAAGCATTTAACCCTTTCACTCCCGCACCCTACCTACCAACTGCAAAAAGTTAATCCTTTGATTCCCTCACCCTATCCACCAGCTTCCTGCAGGAAGCTGGTGGATAGGGTGAGGAAATCAAAGGGTTAACTTTTTGCTTTGACAGCATGGTTGACAATACAGGAAGCTGGTGGACAGGGTGCGGGAGTCAAAGGGTTAAACAGCTGCAACCTCGAAAAAATGACTCTTAGCTAATAACTTCTGCCTTCTTGGAAAATTAGGCAACTATGTTGGAAAAAAGTATCGTTTGCATTATCTGCCCGTCTCTAATTGCCCCCCCCCCCCCCCCCTGATGGAAACAACTCGGGGATTTCTCTCTGTCTGTCTGTCTGCTGTCTGTCAGCCTGTCTGTCTGTCTGTCTGTCTCTCTCTCTGTGTCTCTCTTTCTCTATCTCTCTCTGTCTCTCTTTCTCTATCTCTCTGTATCTCTCTCTCTTTTTCTCTCTCCTCTCTCTCTGTCTCTATCTGTCTCTGTCTATCTCTGCCTCTCTCTGTCTTTCTGTCTCTGTCTCTGTCTGTCTGTTTATCTGCATGTGAGTGAGTGAGTGAGTGTGTGTGTGTGTGTGTGTGTGTGTGTGTGTGTGTGTGTGTGTGCGTGTGTGTGTATGTATGTATGTGTGCGTGTGTGTCTGTCTGTGTGTGTGTGTGTGTGTGTGTGTATGTATGTGTGTGTGTGTGTGTGTGTGTGTGTGCGTGGTGTGTGTGTGTGTGTGTGTGAGTGAGTGTGTGAAAGTATATCGAAAGATGCGTGTACACGCTATGTGTGTGCACACAAACGAATATTTGTACATATGTGTGCGCGCACAGCGCCTACGAGTGTGTATTGGTGTACGATCGAGCAAGGAGGGGGAAACAGCAGACACACCCAGAAAATATAAATAAATAAATAAATGAATAAATAAATAAATAAATAAATAAATAAATAAATAAATAAATAATAAATAAATAAATAAATAAACAAAGAAATAAATAAATACATAAGTAAAAGAAGAATAAAAAGAAAAACAAACAAAAGAAGAACAAAACAACAAGAAGAAAACCCCACCAAGGTGTGAAAGCCAATCTAACAGTCCCAGCCTTTTGATATTTATACAAAAATCCTTACAGAAAAATCAGATTTTGTACTTCTCAAGGTCATTGTGTCCTTGAAGAAACTTCAGTTGAAACAAAACTTGACATGCATTGAGGCAAGGTAGACAGTCACAAAAGTAAAACAATATATTGTCATAAGTCCTTGAAAAGCTGCTCATCACACCTCTTCTTTATAAAAAAAAAGAAAAAAAGTACGGATTCTCGGCACTTTTTTGTTCCTTGACACCTTGTTCTGTAAACTTTAAGCATTCATGACTCTAAACGATCTACATCTTTTATTCAAATTTGGAACAGATCTATGATCCAGAACGACTGAGAAAATCTAGCTGACACATTTTGTTCACAGATATACAGTCATTCAATTCAAACCTCTCTCTCCAGTCCGTATAAAAGGAATGTCCCTCTTTTTTAAATGGGGAGAACGAAGAGAGAGAGAGAGAGAGAGAGAGAGAGAGAGAGAGAGAGAGAGAGAGAGAGAGAGAGAGAGAGAAGACAGAAGAGAAGAGAGAGAGAGAAGACAGAAAGAGAGAGAGAGACAGAAAAGGAGTGTGTGTGTGTGTCTATGTGTATGTGTGAGTGTGTGAGCGAGGAAAGAGAGAAAGAGAGAGATGGTGGAAGAAAGAAAGAGAGAGGCAGAGATAGAGACAGAGACAGAAAGACAGACAGAGAGAGCGAGCGAACGAGAGAGAGAGAGACAGACAAAGAGAGAGAGGGAGAGAAAGAGAGAGAGACAGAAGAAAGAGAGAGGACAGAAAGAAAGAGAGAGAGAGAGAAAGAAGAAAGAAAGAAAGAAGAGAGAGAGAGAGAGAGAGAGAGAGAGAGAGAGAGAGAGAGAGAGAGAGAGGAGAGAGAGAGATTTGCCAAATATTTTTTGGAGCATATTACAGAGAACGGATTACTGGGTTCGCACTCAGATTGCACAACACAGTGCATGTAACCTGCACTTGATCAAACAGCAAACGTTGACTAAGTCTGGCACAACACGGCTGGCTAGTATCAAACTGTTCCTCTGCCATTCTGACCTTCAATGACCTACACCCCCCAGTATGCATGATGCAACGGAGTCTGCACTTTGGACTTTTAACAGAGAGTCATTGCACTCCGACTGTATAAATTATATAATAAACACTCTATCCAAATAACAAGATGACTGAGGTCATGATAATCAGTAAAAAACATGGAATTCCCTCATGCAAAATAACAGCAAATGGCACAACTTTGAGACAGGTTGATAAGTTTAAATATCTGTGTACGGTCATCTCACCAGACGGCAGATAAACATCAGAAATAGCCAGCAGAATCGGCCAAGCCAAAGCGGCATTCAAGAAGATGTAAAGCGTTCTTACCAACAAATGCCTATCAATTAACATCAGGAAGAGAGTTCTTGAATGTTATATAGAACCGATAGTGTTATACGGTTGTGAGTCGTGGACAATTAACAAGCAAAGCCAGAACAAGACTGAGGCAGCCGAGATGTGGTTTCTAAGAAGAATGTTGAGAGTTCCATTGACAGCAAAAAAACAAAAAACAAAAACAAAAACAAAAAAAGCACAACAAAACAAAACAAAACAAACAAACAAAAAAACAACAGCAAACGAGACAGTCTTGGTGGAGGCAGACCCAAGATCATTGATAAAGAAGATAAGGAAAAGGCAGGCATTTATAAGCCATTCTATGAGGAAAGGGGAATTAGAGCGCCTGGCCACAACAGGAAAGCTGGAGGGAAAGAGAGCACCAGGTAGACCAAGGGAGAAAATATTGGACGGACTTGCAGAGTGGCTGAGGACAGAGAGGGTGGAAGATGTCCTTTTTGCGGCAACAAGGGATAGATGCATATGGTGGGCCATGATCGCCAACGCCATGCGGCAGGGGACATGCTGATGATGATATCTTAATTTAATAATAATAATAATAATTACAATATTTATATAGCGCAAAATCTTGATAAAATCAAATCTAAGCGCTGAAACAGACACACACGCACGCACGCACGCACGCACGCACGTACACACGCACACACACGCAGCACACACACACACACACACACACACACACACACACACACACACACACACACACACACGCATGGCTATAAATGGGGAGAAAGAATAAAAGCAATAAAAGCAAGAATAAAAGCAATGGAAAATTATAGAGAGCAGTTATAGGGCAAACCCCTTGGGTCTACGCAAAACCCTATGTACTGGCAAGATCTTGAAATGGGGAGAGGGACAGGGCCTTTGAAACACTGAGACAATCAGAATGACTGACTTTTCTCCTCAGTTTGACCGGAAAATCGAGCCAAACGTCTAGTCCTTCGGAAGGGGACGAAAAACGAGTCGGACCCGTGTAGCCTTCTGGCCTGCGCACACTAAAAATCCCACAGCAGTTGAAAATCGTGAAGAGCAGGGCATTGCCTGGCTGCCTTGGTATAAAACATAGGAGAGACAGATTGATTTCCCAGGTCCCTTCCCTTGAAGCCAATTATCTTTCTTGTCTTTCTAAAGTTTTAGTAAAAAAAAAAAATTGGGTGGCGCTACACTGTGCCGACGAACTATCAAAGGGAAGAGCATCCCGAACTTCACATGGAAAATCCACTGTGACAAAAGAAATGAATATGAATAAATATGAATATGAAAGAATATGAATTCATTTCTCTGCGGGTTATTCAATAGAGAGATGAAGACCCAGAGTAGGGCAAAGGAGTCTCTTTCACTCTCTCTTGGTCCGGTCCCCAGGTCTGGACCTGGTTGGTGCATGTTGTGTGGCCATGTCCCGGGGTTTATCATCTCCCCACATTACTTGCTACTCGGTATGTAAACAAAGTAGTTGATGACTGGGTCCGAATGGGTACTGCAGCGCATTGACAACCTCCCCCCCAACCCTCCAGTTGCTAGATGAAATGACTATCTTGTGGCGTCAGGAGCTGGGAGGTGATTGTCCGGTCAGTGGTGAGGCATTGCTGCTCTGGTCCTCGGGTGTTTCTTGTTAAAAACAGGTAACGAACAAGCCAAGTGTTATGTTGCGGGATGTGGGAGTGAACGCATGTTATGTAGAATTTGTCAGCAGCAATGAGATGCAAGGTTCCTTCTCTTGGATTGAAATGAGTTTGATGTTACATTTGTAAATGATGTTGTTGCATTGTCAAGGGAAAAATTTAAGAAGTTTTTAGAAACATAACGTCTGGCTTCTGCTGAAGGGTAGCACAAGAAAGGTGGACCTCAACGCCAAGTTCTCCATTCATGCAGCAGCCATGTACAGTCATGCACAGACAATTACCTCTAACATCAGTGTAATAAAACGTCTGCTTTTGACAGTAAGGTACGATAAAACACCCCGACAACCCACCCATACACCAGTATGCCACAGCCCACTGCCTGGCACTTGTATCAGAGCCGTGGACTCAGGATCTGATGTCTGGAGTTCAAACCCAGCCCGCAACATTAAAAACTGGCCTGTTGGCTGCCCATCTTAACCCTTTAACTCCCGCACCCTTTCCACCAGCATCCTGCGTTGTCAACCACGCTAGCAAAGCAAAAACTTAACCCCTTTGACTCCCGCACCCTTTCCACCAGCTTCCTGCGTTGTCAACCACGCTAGCAAAGCAAAAACTTAACCCCTTTAACTCCCGCACCCTTTCCACCCGCTTCCTGCGTTGTCAAACACCTGACAAGCAAAACACCCTATGCACTCCCTGCACCTTTCACACCGGATCATCTGATCGGAGTCAACCAGCGCAACATAAAAACGTCTTAACCCTTTGACTCCCGCACCCTTCCACCAGCATCCTGCGTTGTCAACCAGCTGCAAAGCAAAAACTTAACCCTTTGACTCCCGCACCCTTCCACCAGCATCCTGCACTGTCAACCACGCTGGCAAAGCAAAAACTTAACCCTTTGACTCCCGCACCCTTTCCACCAGCATCCTGCGTGTCAATCACGCTGGCAAAGCAAAAACTTAACCCTTTGACTCCCGTCACCTTTCCACCAGCTATCCTGCATTGTCAACCACGTTGGCAAAGCAAAAACTTAACCCTTTGACTCCCGCACACTTTCCACCAGCATCCTGCGTTGTCAACCACGCTGGCAAAGCAAAAACTTAACCCATTTGACTCCCTCACCCTATCTACCAACTTCCTGCAAGAAGCTGGTGGATAGTGTGAGGGAGTCAAAGGGTTAACTTTGCGCAATTGGTGGACAGGGTGCGGGAGTCGAAGGGTTAATGTGTCCATCATTCTGGTGGTATCAGCTTAGTGTTTGACAGGTCCCTTCTCCCCTTTCCCCGTTTCCAGACCTTGTCACAGTATTTGGTTTTGTGCAGGTTTAGGATATCTGTCAGATAATTGCTGGCGGATTTGGGTGGAGCATATATGGAGCTGTCCCAGCGCGGTGAATCCCTCTTGAGAAATAACTCCAATAACTCCAATAACACAAAACTTCCTGTTTGCTGCCTGTCTTTAAGGTTTCAGTCATTGTGGTGGTGTCAATGTGTCATAGATCTGTTCTCCCACCCCCCTCGTCATCCAACTCAACACCCTGCAAACGCGCAGGATTTTTACACAGTCTGAAAGAGTCAGTCGGATAACAAATGGCAGATTGGGTGGAGCGCATATGAAATCGCCCGAGTTCGATGAATTCCTCTTGAATAAGTTCACAACTCTAATACTCCAACAAACAAGTGAAAGCATCTCTGAGAACCAATTCCTTTCATCTCATCTTGTGGTATGTCCACACACACACACACACACACACACACACACACACACACACACACACACACACACACACACACACACACACACACAGTGACACACACAGAGTGACACACACACACACACACACACACACACACACACACACACACACACACACACACACACACACAAACATGTTCACAAACCAAGAACACTAAAAACACAACACAAAACGCCCCATTCACCCAGCATAATACACGTATACATACAAGCATGCACACACATGCACAGGAAATTACCTTCACCACCAAGGCGATAAAATAACCGTGAAAACAACATAGTTACATCCAAAAACGCCTCACAGCACAACAGGCCAATCATCCACCATTCCAGTCCACTGCTAAGCATACCTCAGGTCGCCACTGCCCTTCTGCTATACTTCAGGTGTTGTTAGGAGACAGTATAAACTTCTATGACATAATGACAAACAATGCGGCAGTAACAGCCCAACGACACGTCAGCACACGTAACAAAGCCACTCCTTCTGATTCACCCGGCAGTCAGGGTGTATTGTTCAACACACAGATAAACTACAGGATTGCTCCTTTGAGGTATCCACGTTTGTCTGAAACACCGAGGAGTAAAACGCCCCTCCGTGAAGTCTCTATATTTGTCCAAACAGAAAAACGCCCCTCTCCGTGTGGTGGTCACGACTGTCAAAAACAGCAAGTGGAAAATTGCCCTCTCCATGACGAAGGGGCTGGTTCAGCTGATAGCGCCACAAACGCAAGACTTGATATCTCGAGTTCAATCCCAGTCTTCGGCATAAAATCTGGGTTATTTGCTTTCCATCAAATAATGTCAGTGATTCTGGTGATGTCAACCTCTAGGTTCCATTTCCCCGGATTACTTCAAGACACCATCAGGACATAGAGCTTTGCAGATGGTCAAAGAATCTGTTGGGTAAATGCAGATAAATTTGGATGGAGCATGTTTGGAAATGTCTGACTGTAATGAATACCTCTAACAAATGTCTATTTTCTCCTAAAAACTTATGTTTTTCTTTGGGCAAATTGTCCAGCGACTGGAATCCACTGCTCCATGGTTCTGATACCATAAATGTTTGTAACTAAAATACTGTGACAAAGTCTCAGTTGAAACAATGTAATTTTTCTTTCTTTCATATTTTGTATAACTTTTAGATGGGTCTCCCAGCCCACTAAGGTATTAGTTTTATTCCACCGTTCCACAAAAGTTTTACTGTTCAGTATTTCTGCTCTGTCGAGAAACAAGTTGTAGTAGATCTTATATCCTTTAGGGACACCTGTTATGTTTGCAGGGTTTTATTCGTTTAGCTGTGGTTGTTATTATCTAATTCTATTCTCTTTTTCCTGGCACATGCTTTGATTGCTGGGGTGTTAATAAAGTAATTTAAAAAGTTGGCTCTTATTTCCTATTTCTCTGAAAAGACATTATGAATCATAAATTTTTCATTGTCGTTCAAATGTCTTCCATGAAACAAGGCGTTTTTCTACGTCCATGTTTTGATGTAATTTCAGTCTTCTTTTTTTATTTTGAAACTGTCGATGAAGAAAATAGGTTGGACCTGCATTTCTTTGCTGCCATCAAAATTAACACGTTTCACGTTTGTTAAAATTATCATATGCTGTCATATATATCTTTCCAAAATTGATTACATTTACTTTTTTTTCAGAAACTGTTTCGAGTTGTCATAGTTTATCAAGTCTATTTCTGGGCAAAAAGTTTGTGGTGTTTTCTACCATTTTGGGCTTTTAGAGTACATTTTTCTTATCCGTGTCAATTTCAATGCGTGCATACCAGCTTATAATTATGTTAGATATCATTATTTCTCCCGTTTCTATATATTGCATTTAGTATTTAAAAATTTTTTTGTCTGACCTATTATCCCAAACATATACAGAGGACATGTTTCATAACTGTTTTATTCCATTCTCGGCCAGATTTGGTAATAAATCCACAAATACACGATTTTGACAGTATAAGAGATTTCATTACTGCTACTCTGCTGAATGGTGTGTTTGTTTTTTTAACTAGATTTTAAATGAATGTGTTACTCCTGCAAATTTATCCGCTATATTTATTTTAGTCAACGTTGACAAATTATTTGTGAACCAATGTCCCAGAATTTTGAGTTTGTTAAGACTCCACCGACTTCCTTAGACCCTTTTTCTATGACAAAATGTTAACTGTTTTTCATAAGATTTTCTGCCTCCCTCTATCATACATGATGTATTATTTGCATACCGGTACTGGCTTATGTCATATTCTGTCTGATGTCTTTAACGTTCTTCTCGAATTTTGCATCCAGTATTTCTGTGCACAAGACAAACAGATACGGAGTGAATGGTTACCTCGATGACACCTTCTTTTTGGTGGACAGTTTGGGATATTTGCCATTCACTGCTGCATAAGCTTTTACGTCACTATAAAAAAGTACGTGTCATTCACATATATCTTGTCCAAACCCAAATGCTTTAAAGACCTTACTCATATAGGTCCAATTATAGAATCAAATGCTTTTAAGACCTTACCCATATAGGTCCAATTACAGAATCAAATGCTTTTAAGACCTTACCCATATAGGTCCAATTACAGAATCAAATGCTTTTAAGACCTTACCCATATAGGTCCAATTATAGAATCAAACACTTTTAAGACCTTACCCATATAGGTCCAATTACAAAATCAAATGCTTTTAAGACCTTACCCATATAGGTCCAATTACAAAATCAAATGCTTTTAAGACCTTACCCATATAGGTCCAATTATAAAATCAAATGCTTTTAAGACCTTACCCATATAGGTCCAATTATAGAATCAAACACTTTTAAGACCTTACCCATATAGTTCCAATGATAGAATCAAACACTTTTAAGACCTTACCCATATAGGTCCAATTATAGAATCAAACACTTTTAAGACCTTACCATATAGGTCCAATTATAGAATCAAACACTTTTAAGACCTTACCATATAGGTCCAATTATAGAATCAAACACTTTTAAGACCTTACCCATACAGGTCCAATCATAGAATCAAACACTTTTAAGACCTTACCCATATAGGTCCAATCATAGAATCAAACACTTTTAAGACCTTACCCATATAGGTCCAATTACAGAACCAAACACTTTTAAGACCTTACCCATATAGGTCCAATTACAGAATCAAACACTTTTAAGACCTTACCCATATAGGTCCAATTACAGAATCAAACACTTTTAAGACCTTATCCATATAGGTCCAATTATAGAATCAAACACTTTTAAGACCTTACCCATACAGGTCCAATCATAGAATCAAACACTTTTAAGACCTTACCCATACAGGTCCAATCATAGAATCAAACACTTTTAAGACCTTACCCATACAGGTCCAATCATAGAATCAAACACTTTTAAGACCTTACCCATATAGGTCCAATCATAGAATCAAACACTTTTAAGACCTTACCCATACAGGTCCAATTACAGAATCAAACACTTTTAAGACCTTACCCATATAGGTCCAATTATAGAATCAAATGCTTTGCCAAAATCAAGCCAGACCAATACACCAGCAACATTGTTTTCAAACAACTCATCATATCATGTAGCATTTTGAAAATTATCTGCAACGCATCTTCCAGGTATGATATCCGTTTAATCCTTAGTTATCAATTCAGGTAACACACTTTTAATTCTATTGGCAATGCATGTTGAGCCAACGTTGAAGTTACGTTTACAATGAAATGGGTCTCCAGTATTCTTAGGTATTCTCTGGAATTATTTTTTCTGGGTAAACAAGTGATCACTCGTTCCCTTCGCCTAACTAACACTGCCCTTTTTATAAAAATATCTCAATTATGGAACAAATGACAAAATCATCGAGCTGTTTTCAAGACAAAAGAAATTTCTTCCAAGGCACGAAAAACAACAACAGCAACAAACAAAACAAAACAAAAAACAAGGATATATTCCAAAACACAAATACAAGGATAAATTCCTAAACACAAATACAAGGATAAATTCCTAAACACAAATACAAGGATATATTCCTAAACACAAATACAAGGATAAATTCCTAAACACAAATACAAGGATATATTCCTAAACACAAATACAAGGATATATTCCAAAACACAAATGCAAGGATATATTCCAAAACACAAATACAAGGATATATTCCTAAACACAAATACAAGGATATATTCCTAAACACAAATACAAGGATATATTCCAAAACACAAATACAAGGATAAATTCCTAAACACAAATACAAGGATATATTCCAAAACACAAATACAAGGATATATTCCAAAACACAAATACAAGGATATATTCCAAAACACAAATACAAGGATATATTCCAAAACACAAATACAAAGATATATTCCAAAAAGACAAATACAGGAATATATTCCAAAACACAAATACAAGGATATATTCCGAGACACAAGACGAAGAGCAAACACTAAAACCACTTACCTGTTATCCCACCGGCCCCCAAAGGACGAGAAGAGCTCCATTAACAATCAGTCCTTCACCGGGAAACAGACGAGCAGTGCAGTAGATGTACAAGCCATCGGGCCGTGACAAGCGGCCGGGCTGTGATGGGATTTAGGTAATCCTAACCCGATTAGTCGTTATACCAGACCCCTGGATGCAAAACGCCAACAGCAAACCATAAGGCGCTGAACATTACCTGGGGTATGTGGAAGGAGATGAAACAAGAGTAGACCACGTTGGTGACTTCTTTGTCAAATGCGATATTTCGGTATGACAATCTTTTTTTCGCTCCTCTCTCTTTTTCGTTCTCTGTTACGCGCGCGCGCGCGCACGCACACACACACAAACATACACACACACGCGCCACACACACACACACACACACACACACACGCACACACACACACACACACACACACACACACACACACACACACACACACACACACACACACACACACATACGAACACACGCACGCGCACAACACACACACATACATGCACACAACCATACACACACACACACACAGCCACACACACATACACGCACATAGTCGCTATTTTACAAGCGTTGCATTATCTAGTAAACCTTACACATGTATTTTTCAAAGTAGTTCTCTGTTGATTCAAAATCTGTATTATATGCCTTGCAGTCTTTTGATACAGACACAAGACCTGATATAATTACTGAGGCAAATCATCTTATATATCGTTTAAGGATAAAAGGTACAGATCTCAGTTTATGCTGGGTGCCTTCTCACGTTGGTCTTCACGGCAACGAAGTAGTTGACAGAGCAGCTAAGCAAGGTGCACACAATTCTGATAATACTACAGAATTACGTATTAATACTTCCGTAAAAGAAGCTTGCAACT
>CM060312.1:93308255-93310755 GCA_030674185.1 Monoplex corrugatus
CTTAGGTTAACTCTTTCAACACTAAGCACAAGCGGTTTGTTTCTGAAACGGTATCTCTGAGGGTTGGGGGTGGGTGGGTGGGTGGGGTATAAGGGTGAGGGAGGGTGGTGATGAAGTGGTGGTATGGTGGTAGTGGTGGTGTGTTACGTGTAGTGTTGTGTGTGTGTGTGTGTGTGTGTGCGCGTGCGTGCGTGCGTGTGTGTGTGTGTGTGGCGCGCGTGTAGTATGAGTGTGTAAGAAAGAAAAAAAAAAGAAACAGAGAACGACACAGAGAGGGACAGACAGACGGATCGACTGACTAACAGACAAGGTAAAAAGTTAGGTTTTTCCAAACAGAAAAAGAGATAGAAAAATATTGGACAGACAAAAAAAACCCAAAAAACCCCCAGAGACAGACGGACTGAGAGACAGACAGAGAGAGAGAGAGAGATAGAGACAGAGAGTGATATATATCTATATCTATGGCTATATTAATATCTATCTATTATGTATGTATGTATGTATGTATCTATCTATCTGTCTGTATGTATGTATATGATATATTATATATGTATATATACATATATATATATAATACATACATATATATATATAATATATATATATAAATATATATATACATGAACATAGAGAAGAGAGAGAGAGAGAGAGAGAGGAGAGACACGGACAAAAGAAAAACAAGATGAAGGAGAGAGAGTAGGAGGAGAAGACAAAGAAAATACAGAGTTACCTGCTAACGCGAGCCATAAAGTCATTGTAGGCCACACAACATGGAAAATGCCGCTTACACAGAACATTGTGTGTGACAGAGATCAAGTGCATGTCATGTATCAGAGCCGTTGAAGGGTCTTTGATCCAACTAAGCCAGTACACAGGAAAATGTACGTCATTTGGTTTTTGTGTGTGCAGTGTGTGTGTGTGTGTGTGTGGTGGGTGGTGGTGTGTGTGTGTGTGTGTGTGTGTGTGTGTGTGTGTGTAGTGTGTGTGTGTTTGTGTTGATGGGAGAGATGAGAAGTGTTTGTGTGTGTAGGGGGTGTGTGTTGTGTGTGTGTGTAGGGTGTGTGTGTATGTGTGTGTGTGTGTGTGTGTGTGTGTGTGTGTGTGTGTGTGTGTGTGTGTGTGTGTGTGTGTGTGTGCACGTTCGTTTGGCTTTTTTTCTTTTTTACTAAATATTTTCTATTTTTCTCTTTCTTTCTTTCTTTGCTGTTTTGATCATCCATGCACAGGAATAAAATCAAATGAACGGTAAGATTTTATGACCATCCTTACATCAAAAGTGATTAAAAAAAGAAGATATGAAAACCAGAAACCTGGGTCCAAAAGGTGGGATGCAATTCAATGGAAAAAAAACCCGTTACCTCCTTAGTACAGACGCCAAATTATCCCACTTACATACGCTGAACACCTGCATTGTTCAATATGCTACCAACACCACAGATCTTGGCATAGCATACAGAATTCGAAAAACATCAATGGAACTTTCATATAGCACATTCTTATCCTAGAAAGACCAAAACAAAACAAAACAAAAAGAAACACACACAAAAACAAACAAATAAATTTAAAAAAAAGCAAAAAAAAAAAAAACAAACAAAAATAACCCAAAACAAAAACCGCCAGGCTTTCAACACCATAGCCTACAACGCTGCCTGTAAGTACCGTACCAAAAAGAATGGAATATCTAGCACCTATTAGAGTTCCATGGACAGCAAAGAAAACAAACGAGACAGTCTTGGTGGAGGCAGACACAAGTAGATCACTCATAAGGAAGATTAGGAAAAGACAAGCAACATTTATAGGCCATTTTATGAGGAAGGGGAATTTGGAGCACCTGGTCACAACGGGAAAGCTGGAGGGAAAGAGAGCACCAGGTAGACCCAGGGAGAGAATGCTGGACGTACTTGCAGAGTGGCTGGGGTTGAGGAGGGTGGGGGAGATGCTGGGGGCAACGAGAGATAGAGATGGTTGGAAGTCCATGGTCGCCAACGCCAAGCGGCAGGACACCTGATGATGACGATGATTAGGTCAGCCTGTGACTATGAAGTTACAGTATGGGGGATACCTTCTAGTTTTCAGTTTCACTTTCTCAAGATGGCGCCTCTGCCCTCCGAATTAGTTCTACAGGCACTGACGCCACACATGTCATGTGAAGGATAAGATCCAGAATGACTCCTACCAAAAACAAGACATTGGTCATTCTGAAAGAATCCAAGACAAGGAAGCTGGATTGTACTGCTGGAGATTACAACTCCAGGAACAATGGCTGCAAAATCGAAATGCTCCAGTTACAAGCTTTCCAATACCGGTAACTCGGGAAAGAAGATGAACAAAACCGTTGTTCCATTGTTACTTAAGTAAGGCAGGATCTATTCTTACTTCTTTTTTCGTTCTTTACCTGTCCGTTTCTATCATCATGGTAGTATCGAAGAGAAAGCGTTGGCAATGAATGGCAAGGCGGAAGGCCTGAGGTGGAGAAATGCCGTGTTATATCGAAGTCTCC
>CM060312.1:93313255-93322770 GCA_030674185.1 Monoplex corrugatus
GGGTATCGTCCAGATCTCTCAAAGTGTGGCCGTCACAGTCCAGCTCTGTGTACGATTGCAGTGCAGATCGTACAGCGCCCTAACTGTGCTTGTTGGTAACGATTTTCATAACTCTTTCACTCCCGCACCCTGTCCACCAGCTTCTTGCATCGTCAATCATGCTAGCAGCTGGTGCATAGGGTGAGGGAATCAAAGGGTTAACTTTTTGCAGTTAGTGGATCGGGTGCGCGAGTCGAAGGGTTAAAGACAGGAAATCGGTTGCATAGGCTTGCTTAGGGAGAAGAGTGGCAGAATGGTTCAGACGTTCGCCTGCTTGTAACTAAATTCGAGGTTCCAGGGTTCGTTCCCTGTTGAGGCCTCGATTTTTCTCCTCAGTTTGACCGGAAAGTCGAACTCAATGCCTAATCCTTCGAAAGGGGACAAAAAAAAAAAAAAAAAAAAAAAAAAAGGTGGCGCTGCATTGCAGCGATGAACTCTCAAAGGGAGACCAGCAAGAGTTTCACACGGCAAATCTACTGTGACAAGAAATGAATATGAATGAATATGAATATGAACGAATATGAATACAGCGTGAGTGTACACGCGCAAAGCTTGTCTTTTCTAAGCCCAAAGCAAACTTACTTAAGCTCACATCATCATCATCATCATCAAGTGCCCTGCCGCATGGCCTTGGCGATCATGGCCCTCCGTATGCATCTATCCCTTGTCGCCGCAAGCACATCTTCCACCCTCTCTGTCCTCAGCCACCCTGCAAGTCCGTTCAATATTTTCTCCCTGGGTCTACCTGCTGTTCACATCATAAATCAGCCATTTTTCCTTCCTAGAACAGCAACGATGTCTAAACGAATCTTTCAAAAAATTACAGTTCACACAAAACATGACACACGTGAGTCATTAACTTTTATTCAACAGTAGCTGTATAATGACTGATCCAACGCATACAATACTGATTGATAAGTGATCACAAGGACTGAATGGAGCAGTGGCTTAGTGGTTAAAAACAGCTGCCTAGTGTGGAAGAGATCTCGAGTTCTTCTGTTATTCTTGTTACTGTTGTTTTTGTTTAAAGCCCAGCCGACTGCGTACAGCCATATCAGGGCTATAACCGTTTCAAAACATACATCATACTTCAACAGGAAGAAAAAGAAAAGAAAACTAAGTACACATATCAATGCATTCGTGCATATAATCTAAAGACATGCCCCTGGCGTTGATCACTCCGTCCAATATATCGCACAGGAGATTTACAAACATACCTGAATACAAATGTAAACACAGCTATGGACACTAAAACATACATAGAAAGGGCCTAGATTACTCAAAATTGCTTCCGCATACCTCATTTCCCTAGAGCCAAAAATGCACTTAATACACGTACCCAGATATCAGTCCTAAGAGAACGTATGTAAGCTTTATCGAACACATACAGGTGAATGGACCGACAAGGCAGAAACTGATAGAAAGAAATAACAGAAAGCAAAGAAGGAAAGAAACAAAGAGAGTGACAGAAAAGAGGGAATTTCTAGCACAGAATTTCCAGAAGGTGGGGATAATATTCAAACTGAAAGAGCTCCCGGCATCCCCACTGAATTTTGAGTAGTGCTGATTTTTCAGCTAGGCCCAGTTTCAGTTTCAATTTCTTAAGATGACGTCTCCGCGCTCAGAATGAATTCCATATGCACTGACGTCACAGGTGCCATGTGATCATCGACATTACAGTTTTTGTAAGGTCTTTGCATGTGATGGAGAAGATCCAGAATGATCATGACACAAGCCTTAAGCCTGCACATAAACCCATGAGCTGGGCAGGTCTTGAGGTCCTACCTAGCCTTTTTATTTTATGTTTTTTTTTTTTTTTTTGTTGGACCAAAAACCGGGATACAGTTTGCTCTCTGTGAGTTTAACAGAACCAGCGGTCACCGAATTCCACAGACCATCCACTTTGACGGGCGAACAAATATACACACAGACAGAAAAAGGAAGAAACAGGTGGCGCCGCACAATGGCAACGCGCTCTTACCAGGGTCAGGAACCCACTAAACAAACAACCACCACCCACAAAGTAAAAAAAATATATCGTGCATTGTCTCAACCAACACACAAAAACACTGATGTCACTGATTTCGGTATAGATTATACTGAGCTTTCTTTCTTCACACTTTTTTTCCCGTTTCATCAAACGCAGGCACAAGATCATTCTTTTATTCCTCTGGATTTCATCAAGCGCTGATGTCACTGCTTACGATGCACGACGTCACCGTGCCAAATGACGTGAGAGATGAGATCTTGGTGGCTGCCCATCTGGTAAATCAAGTGTTCCCATCTGCAAACACATAACACAAATCTGTTTTTCTTCTTCTAGAAAACATTGACGGGAAAAAGTAGAATTTCTTAACCTTGTATGTATCATTGCTTTTTTGTTTCAAAATGTCTGCTCTGGAAAAGCACACACACATGATATGGGAGGTGGGTGTCCCGAGAGTGGCGAGGCGTTGGTGCTCCAGGTCCCATCCGCACCCTCCTGGTGTTTCTTGCTACCTTGTTAATTTAAGAATCTCTCTCTCTCTCTGTATGTATACATATATATATATATATATATATATATATACATACATATATATGTATATATGTATATATATATATATGTATATACATACATAATGTATATAGGCCTAAATATATAAATACATAATATACAATTTGACATAGCATGATACATTCTTGATATTATTACCATATGTGTAAAACGTAATAAATCTGTAACATGTAGCCTATGTACGTATGTTCATACTTCCTAGAAAAAATGGTTAAAAAATGTGTAATTATCAAAAGACACCACCACCACCACCACAAGAAAGTATAAGAAGATGGTCAAGCCTTTCTAACCTTCTTCTTTAAAAAAAAAACCCTAGACAATCCAAACATTGTACTTTTCAAGGTCACCTTGGCCTTGAAGAAGGTCAATGGAAATAAAATGTTACGAGCATTGAGGACAAGGGTGAACCGTTACAACAGTGCAAACAGATTTTCAATGTTCTCAGATGTTCCTGGCAAAGTGCTGTTCACACACTGTTCTCATAAACTGCAGACTTTATGCACTTTTTTATTTTCATTTTTGTTTTGGTCCATGTGACCGTGACCTCCACATCTGATCCTTGAACCTTATACATTCGCCACTTCCCAACTGCTCACACCTTTGATCTAAGGTTGAGAAAGTGTCACTAACACAGTTTGGTCACACACACACACACACGCGCGCACAGAGAGAGAGAGAGAGAGAGAGAGAGAGAGAGAGAGAGAGAGAGAGAGAGACACACACACACACACACTCTCTCTCTCTCTCTCTCTCTCAGATATACATTCCTCCCGGGCAATGTAAAATAATCTCTCTTAAAAGTGAAAATTAAAAAAAGCGAAACGAAACAAACGGACACAAAAGAAATTAGTAAACAATGATAAATTATGCACTCCCAAACAAACAAACAAATGCACACAAAAGAAATTCTACAAAATGATAAAATATGCACTCCCATTAAAAAACCCAACCAAAGCAGAACACTGGTAGCCTATTACAATAAACGGCCCTCCCATTTAGAAACGAACGTGAAAATATCAAGTGTACCGGTACCGACACGAATACAGACAGACATTACTATTTACAGACTAAAAATCTGACACTCCCATCTGCATATAAAATGACCACTGCTCGCAGAATAGAGGATCTAACTTATATTTAGCAGTAATGACGATTGCTCTCTCTCTCTCTCTCTCACTCTCTGCCTGTCTCTCACTCGCTTTCTGCATGTGATTCTCTCTCACTCTGCCTCACTCTCTCTCACTCGCTCTCTCTATGTGAATCTCTCTCTCTCCCTGCCTCTCTCTCTCTCTTTCCCTGCTTCTCTCTCTGCCTCTTTCTCTCTGCCTTTCTCTCAGTCTCTCTCTCTCTATCTCTCTCACTCGCTCGCTCTATGTGATACGCTCTCTCTCACTCTCTCTAACCCTAGCCATATATATATATCTCTGTCTCTCTCTCTCTCGCTCTCTCTGTGTTCCTCTCTCTCTCTCTCTCTCTCTCTCTCTCTCTCTCTCTCTCTCTCTCTCTCGTTCCCTCTCTCAGTCTGCGATAAATTACGCACTCCAGTGTAAGATCACAAGAGCCATGGCCAAACCATAAATATTCACTTCTAGCTGTGGCGTTAATGTGCTCAAAGCGAGGTTAAATTCGTAATTCCTTTTCCGCTCCAGACGCATGATGGGAGAATTCGTACTTAAGTGCGCGGTGTTTATGACACAGGACAATTGCTGGCATGTACGTGCATATTTGATGTTATGGTGTTTGTAACTGTGTTCCTGTTGTTCCGTTTATATAAAGTCATGCCTGTGTCTGATTAATGAGAGAGAGGGGAGAGAGAGAGAGAGAGAGAAAGAGAGAGAGAGAGAGAGAGAGAGAGAGAGACAAAGATAGAGAGACAGAGACAGAGAAAGAGACAGACAGGCAGACAGACAGAGAGAGATAGAGAGAGAGACATAAAGAGAGAGAGAGAGAGAGAGAGACAAAGAGAGAGCGAGAGTGAGAGACAGAGACAGAGACAGATCAGAGACAGACAAAGACAGAGCGAGCGAGAGAAAGTGACGAGACAGAAATCAAATGAAACAAAACTTCATTTACCAACACTACAGATATTAGCACAAAGGCCAACTTACACATCTGCCGTAGCTAATCTATTTATATCAAACAACAACAACAACAAAAAGGATTGCGCAAAATAAGTACAAATAAAAAACCCCGAAAAAAACAACAACAAACAAACAACAAAACACAGAGAAAAAAAACAAGAGAAGCAGAGAGGGTGTGAGCGGGAGAGAGACATTGGGAAGACAGAGATATAGACAGAAAGGGGGTAGCGAAGGACGGAAAGGAATGGAGACGTGGACAGTGATAGGGAGGGGAGAGAGAGAGAGAGAGAGAGAGAGAGAGAGAGAGAGAGAGAGAGAGAGAGAGAGAGAGAGAGAAGTGAGAGACAGACAGACAGAGAGAGAGAAAGAGCGATAGAGAGAGAGAGAGAGAGAGAGAGAGAGAGAGAGAGAGAGAGAGAGAGAGAGAGAGAGAGAGAGAGAGCAATACACACCGAGAGAGAGAGAGAAAAA
Source organism: Monoplex corrugatus (assembly GCA_030674185.1). NCBI lineage: Eukaryota > Metazoa > Mollusca > Gastropoda > Littorinimorpha > Ranellidae > Monoplex > Monoplex corrugatus. Next base: position 93,318,404 of record CM060312.1, read on the forward strand.
GAAATAGAGAGAAAGAGAGAGAGAGAGAGAGAGAGAGAGAGCGAGAGAGAGAGAGAAAAGAAAGAAAGAGAGAGAGAGAGAGAGAGAGACGATACACACCGAGAGAGAGAGAAAAAGAAAGAGAGAGAAAGAGAGAGAGAGAAAGAGACAGAGAGAGAAAGAGAGAGAGAGAGAGAGAGAGAGAGAAAGAGAGAAAGAGAGAGAGAGAGAGAGAGAGAGCGAGAGAGAGCGAGAGAGAGAAATAGAGAGAGAGAGAGAGTATTCTCGAGGACCCATCATGGTGTATATATCTGCCATGTCTGGTCTTGACGCCAGAACATTGCAACAGGAAACACAAACACCAGTCATGTAACTCATCCTCAAAAAACCAACACCGACATTACTATCATCATAACAATTATCAGCGGCACAATCATCATCATCACAATAACAATTATCAGCGGCACAATCATCATCATCATCATCATCATCATAACAATTATCAGCGGCACAATCATCATCATCATCATAACAATTATCAGCGGTACAATCATCATCATCATCATAACAATTATCAGCGGCACAAACATCATCATCATCACCATAACAATTATCAGCAGCACAATCATCATCATCACCATAACAATTATCAGCGGCACAAACATCATCATCATCATCATAACAATTATCAGCAGCACAATCATCATCATCATCATAACAATTATCAGCAGCACAAACATCATCATCATCATAACAATTATCAGCAGCACAAACATCATCATCATCATAACAATTATCAGCAGCACAAACATCATCATCATCATCATAACAATTATCAGCAGCACAAACATCATCATCATCATAAACAATTATCAGCAGCACAAACATCTCATCATCATAACAATTATCAGCAGCACAAACATCATCATCATCATAACAATTATCAGCAGCACAAACATCATCATCATCATAACAATTATCAGCAGCACAAACATCATCATCATCATAACAATTATCAGCAGCACAAACATCATCATCATCATAACAATTATCAGCAGCACAAACATCATCATCATCCATAACAATTATCAGCAGCACAATATCATCATCATCATCATAACAATTATCAGCAGCACAAACATCATCATCATTCATAACAATTATCAGCAGCACAAACATCATCATCATCATAACAATTATCAGCAGCACAAACATCATCATCATCATATACAATTATCAGCAGCACAAACATCATCATCATCATAACAATTATCAGCAGCACAAACATCATCATCATAACAATTATCAGCAGCACAATATCATCATCATCATCATAACAATTATCAGCGCACAAACATCATCATCATAACAATTATCAGCAGCACAAACATCATCATCATCATAAACAATTATCAGCAGCACAAACATCATCATCATAACAATTATCAGCAGCACAAACATCATCATCATAACAATTATCAGCAGCACAAACATCATCATCATAACAATTATCGCGCACAAACTCATATCATAACAATTATCAGCAGCACAAACATCATCATCATCATAACAATTATCAGCAGCACAAACATCATCATCATCATAACAATTATCAGCAGCACAAACATCATCATCATAACAATTATCAGCAGCACAAACATCATCATCATCATAACAATTATCAGCAGCACAAACATCATCATCATCATAACAATTATCAGCAGCACAAACATCATCATCATAACAATTACAGCAACAACATCTCATCATAACAATTATCAGCGCACAAACATCATCATCATAACAATTATCAGCGCACAAACATCATCATCATCATAACAATTATCAGCAGCACAACATCATCATCATCATCATCATCATAACAATTATCAGCGGCACAATCATCATCATCACCATAACAATTATCAGCGGCACAAACATCATCATCTCATAACAATTATCAGCGGCACAACATCATCATCATAACATATCAGCAGCAAACATCATCATCATAACAATTATCAGCGGCACAACATCATCATCATCATCATAAAATTATCAGCGGCACAAATCTCATCATCATCATTCATAACAATTATCAGCGGCACAACATCATCATCATCATAATAATTATCAGCAGCACAAAAATATCATCAAACAATTATCAGCGCAAACTCATCATATCATAACAATTATCAGCAGACAATCATCATCATCATCATAACAATTATCAGCACACAAAATCATCATCATCATAACAATTATCAGCAGCACAAACATCATCATCATCATAACAATTATCAGCAGCACAAACATCATCATCATCATAACAATTATCAGCGGCACAAACATCATCATCATCATAACAATTATCAGCGGCACAAACATCATCATCATAACAATTATCAGCAGCACAATCATCATCATCATAACAATTATCAGCGGCACAATCATCATCATCATCATTATAACAATTATCAGCGGCACAAACATCATCATCATAACAATTATCAGCGGCACAAACATCATCATCATAACAATTATCAGCGGCACAATCACCATCATCATTATAACAATTATCAGCGGCACAATCACCATCATCATTATAACAATTATCAGCAGCACAAACATCATCATCATCATAACAATTATCAGCAGCACAATCATCATCATCATCATAACAATTATCAGCGGCACAATCATCATCATCATCATAACAATTATCAGCGGCACAATCACCATCATCACTATAACAATTATCAGCAGCACAAACAGCGGCTGAAGCATGATGAAGATAATCTCAGGTTGTATGGCACTTGATACACACACACACAACAGTTGTGGTGGAAATGATAGCAACATTATGAACATTCTCTGCTACCCTACCACCCTTCATGTCGTGCTGTAATGGTGATGATTCCTGTTTGGTTTTGTTGGCTCCCTTGGTCAGTACACCAGGCTGATAGATAACACTGAGGTCCTGGGTTTGGTCCTCATGCAGGTTACAGGCTGTGTGTTGTGTGTGTGTGTGTGTGTGTGTGTGTGTGTGTGTGTGTGTTTGTATGTTTTTGTGTGTGTGTGTGTGTGTTTGTGTGTGTGTGTGTTTGTATGTTTTTTGTGTGTGTGTGTGTTTGTGTGTGTTTGTGTGTGTGTGTTTGTATGTTTGTGTGTGTGTGTACTGTGTGTGTGTGTGTATGTGTTTGTGTGTGAACGTGTGTTTGTGTGTGTATGTGTGCGTGTGCTTTCTTGTCTGTTTATTTGTGTGCATGTGTGTGTTTGTGTGTGTGTGCGTGTATCTTTGTGTGTGTACGTGTGTATGCGTTTGTTTGTCTGTTTGTGTGTGGACGTGGATGTGTGTGTTAGTGCGTGTGCTTGTTTGTTTGTTTATGCATGTATGCATGCATGCATGTATGTATGTATGTATGTATGTATGTATGTATGTATGTATGTATTATGTATGTATGTATGTATGTATGTATTATGTATGTACGTATGTATGTCTGTAGGTATGTCTGTCTGTCTATCTGTATATATGTATGTATGTAAGTTGGTATGTCTGTATGTATGTATGTGTGTGTGCGCGCGCGCGTCTGTGAATGCGTGTGTACGCGTGTGTGTTTGTCCCGTTAGTTCACTTGGTTTAAGTACTACACTGATGGCGCAAAGGTCATGGGTTCAATTCTCGAGTGGGCCACTTTTGTGTTTAGCATGTTAGCTCATTTGGTGATGATATATCCGTCCAACTCTGTCCACTAGCTTCAGGTCGTTGGTGATCGTCTGCTTCCAGTTCATCTTTGGCCACCCCCTGCATCGTTGACCTTTCTGCTCTCAACTCAACTGCTTGGCGCGCTGCTAACGAACCTGGTGGACGATTAAGATTGGCAATCCAGCGTAACCTTCTCCTATTCAATCCTATCCACTGGTATAACGTTTGTCTGTTTGCCTACAGTCTGAATTCTCTATCCTATCCACTGGTATAACGTTTGTCTGTTTGCCGACAGTCTTAATTCTCTATCCTATCCACTGGTATAACGTTTGTTCGTTTGCCGACAGTCTGAATTCTCTATCCTGTCCACTGGTATAACGTTTGTCTGTTTGCCGACAGTCTTAATTCTCTATCCTATCCACTGGTATAACGTTTGTCTGTTTGCCGACAGTCTGAATTCTCTATCCTATCCACTGGTATAACGTTTGTCTGTTTGCCGACAGTCTGATTTCTCTATCCTATCCACTGGTATAACGTTTGTCTGTTTGCCGACAGTCTGAATTCTCTATCCTATCCACTGGTATAACGTTTGCCTGATTGCCGACAGTCTGATTTCTCTATCCTATCCACTGGTATAACGTTTGCCTGATTGCCGACAGTCTGATTTCTCTATCCTATCCAC
>CM060312.1:93325370-93327870 GCA_030674185.1 Monoplex corrugatus
CCTGGAGCAGCATGAAGTCGTCCGTATGGCCTGGCCAGCGTGCTCACCTGACCTGAACCCAATTGAACACCTCTGGGATGTGCTCGGGAGGCGCATCAGGGACAACCACCCCCCACCGGGCACCCTGGCCAGGCTGGTCGACATCCTGCAGATCGAGTGGGCGGCCATCCCTCAGGACACACTCCGTACCCTTGTGGGGTCGATGCATCGGCGCTGTGAAGCATGCATCCAGGCTCGGGGCGGACACACGCGATATTGAAAACAGATTGGCCAAATCTGACACTTTCTGTTTTTTGAAAAGGGGGGGGGGTTCCTTTAAATGCATGTGCTGTTCACTAATGGGTCATTGTGCTAATTTCTTTTTCCAAAACAGGTGTGGAAATGATGAAATAAAACATAGAATCAATTCTAAACATTGTCAATTATTTCAACTTAAAATTAGAGAGGAAGGAAGAAGTGGCCCTTAAATTATGATTAGGAGTATATATAGATACATAAATAGATACATAGATAGATAGATAGATAGACAGACAGACAGACAGACAGACAGATAGATAAATAGATAGATACATACATACATACATACATACATACATACATACATACATACATACATACATAGATATATACATAGATAGATACATAGATAGATACATAGATACATAGATAGATAGATAGATAGATAGATAGATAGATAGATAGATAGATAGATAGATAGACTGTGGAAACTTTGGACCCCGACCGGCTTAAGTTCAGAGTTGATCGTGCCGTGTGCTTGCTGTATCGCGGATTTGGGACCACACATTCAATCAAGACTTTACGGATGTGTCATTGAGGGTGCCGTGACCAATACCGCAGGTGTTTGTATGTCTCGGGCGTCAGTAAGCGTAGAGTACAAGTCCACGGTCACGCAGTCTCAATCTGAAATGGTAGTCTACAGTATCATCTCTATCTCTATCATTCCTATTGTCATCATCATCGATAACATCATCATTATCATTCCTATTGTCATCATAATCGATAACATCATCGCTGTCATTCCTCTTCTCATCATCATCGATAGCATCATTACACAAACACACACACACACACACACACACACACACACACACACACACACACACTCACACACACACACACATACACACGAACCCAAACACGCACACACACACACACACACACATACACTCACACACTTATACACGCATACACACACTCACATACTTACACACATACTCACATACACACACACATACACAAGAACCCAAACACACACACACACACACACACACATACACACACACACACACACACACACACACACACACACACACACACACACACACACACACACACACACACACACACACACACACACATACACACACTTACTCAGAGACAGAGAGACCGAATGTTCATTTTCCAGAATACATTTACTGATAAGTATTCATCCATGCCACAAAGTCTGATCGATATTGGTTCTTCGGAGACAAAGAGACAGACAGACAAACATTGAGACTGAGACACAGAGACATACAGAGACAGAGACAGAGACAGAAACAGAGACAGAGACACGGACAGAAAGAGAGACATAGACAGATAGAAAGAAACAGAGAGACAGGTAGGTAAGCAGATACACAGTGAAAGCGACGATCAGATATAGATAGACACACACAGCGATAGACAGACGGACAGAGACAGAGAAACAGAGATAGACACACACACAGATAAAGAGACGGACAGACACAGAGATACAGACACAGACAGACAAAGAGAGATACACACACAGAGACAGGCAGGCAGACAGAATACGGACACCAACAAACAGAGACAGAGAGATACACAGAGACAGACAGACAGACCAAAAGGCTGGCAGGCTGGATCTACTTCTATGGGAAAAAGTAATCAGAAAACCTGATCAGCACCAGAGCATGACATCAAAGTAATCTTATCATTATCAAAATGGCTGTCAAGCAGAAAACCTTGCTAGCTGCGCCGTCCATGAGACGACTGCGTCCGTAGGTGAAGGTAAAGGTCGTTTCATAACCCTGGGGTCGTAGGAGAGTGAGGTGGTAGAGACCTCAACTGTTCTCCAGGCTAGCCTTTATAAAGGACCGTGCTCAGCATCTCTCGTTGGGCGGGGCCCCAGTAGCTCAGTTGGTTTGAGCGTCGCATTCACATGTTAATGGTTGTGGGTTCGAATCCCGGGGTGCGCTACATTAAAACTGGCCTTCTCACTGTCCTATCTTGACATCATTGTTGTTCTGGTGGTGTCAGTACAGGATTAGATAAGTCCCCCTATTAAAACTGGCCTTCTCACTGTCCCATCTTAGCATCATTGTTGTTCTGGTGGTGTCAGTACAGGATTAGATAAGTCCCCCTTTCCCCACGTCCCTGGGATGGTTATCCCCGTCAGCCATATTATTTGAGGTTGGGTGTCGACGTAAAAACTGAACCAAATCTCTCGTTGGCCTCGTTTCCTTAGCAAGCTTTCAACAGG
>CM060312.1:93342870-93352870 GCA_030674185.1 Monoplex corrugatus
TTAGTCATGTGTCTTCACTGAGTGCCATTTGGCCCTTTCCCATTTAGTCATGTGTCTTCACTGAGTGCCATTTCGCCCTTTCCCATTTCGTCATGTGTCTTTACTGAGTGCTGTTTGGCCCTTTCTCATTTAGTCATGTGTCTCACTGAGTGCTGTTTGGCCCTTTCCCATTTCGTCATGTGTCTTCACTGAGTGCTGTTTGGCCCTTTCCCATTTCGTCATGTTGTCTTCACTGAGTGCTGTTTGGCCCTTTCCCATTTCGTCACGTGTCTTTACTGAGTGCCATTTGGCCCTTTCCCATGTAGTCATGTGTCTTTACTGAGTGCCATTTGGCCCTTTCCCATTTAGTCATGTGTCTTCACTGAGTGCTGTTTGGCCCTTTCCCATTTAGTCATGTGTCTTCACTGAGTGCCATTTGGCCCTTTCCCATGTAGTCATGTGTCTTCACTGAGTGCTGTTTGGCCCTTTCCCATTTAGTCATGTGTCTTCACTGAGTGCTGTTTGGCCCTTTCCCATTTAGTCATGTGTCTTCACTGAGTGCCGTTTGGCCCTTTCCCATTTAGTCATGTGTCTTCATTGAGTGCCGTTTGGCCCTTTCTCATTTAGTCATGTGTCTTCACTGAGTGCCGTTTGGCCCTTTCTCATTTAGTCATGTGTCTTCACTGAGTGCCATTTGGCCCTTTCCCATTTAGTCATATGACTTCACTGAGTGCCATTTGGCCCTTTCTCATTTAGTCATGTGTCTTCACTGAGTGCCATTTGGCCCTTTCCCATGTAGTCATGTGTCTTCACTGAGTGCCATTTGGCCCTTTCCCATTTCGTCATGTGTCTTCACTGAGTGCTGTTTGGCCCTTTCCTATTTAGTCATATGTCTTCACTGAGTGCTGTTTGGCCCTTTCCTATTTAGTCATATGTCTTCACTGAGTGCTGTTTGGCCCTTTCCCATTTAGTCATGTGTCTTCACTGAGTGTTATTTCACCATTTCCCATTTAGTCATGTGTCTTCACTGAGTGTTATTTCACCATTTCCCATTTAGTCATGTGTCTTCACTGAGTGCTGTTTGGCCCTTTCCCATTTAGTCATGTGTCTTCACTGAGTGCTGTTTGGCCCTTTCCCATTTAGTCATGTCTTCACTGAGTGCTGTTTGGCCCTTTCCCATTTAGTCATGTGTCTTCACTGAGTGCCGTTTGGCCCTTTCCCATTTAGTCATATGACTTCACTGAGTGCCATTTGGCCCTTTCCCATTTAGTCATGTGTCTTCACTGAGTGCCATTTGGCCATTCCCCATTTAGTCATATGACTTCACTGAGTGCCATTTGGCCATTTCCCACTTAGTCATATGACTTCACTGAGTGCCATTTGGCCATTCCCCATTTAGTCATATGACTTCACTGAGTGCCATTTGGCCATTCCCCATTTAGTCATATGACTTCACTGAGTGCCATTTGGCCATTCCCCATTTAGTCATATGACTTCACTGAGTGCCATTTCACCCTTTCCCATTTAGTCATGTGTCTTCACTGAGTGCCATTTCACCCTTTCCCATTTAGTCATGTGTCTTCACTGAGTGCCATTTCTCCCTTTCCCATTTAGTCATATGACTTCACTGAGTGCCATTTCACCCTTTGCCATTTAGTCATGTGTCTTCACTGAGTGCCATTTCACCCTTTCCCATTTAGTCATGTGACTTCACTGAGTGCCATTTCACCATTTCCCATTTTAGTTACATGGCATCACTCAGTGCAATTTTGCCTTTTCCCATTTCGTCACGTGGCATCACTCAGTGCAATTTCGCACTTTCCCATTTCGTCACGTGGCATCACTCAGTGCAATTTTGCACTTTCCCATTTCGTCACGTAGCATCACTCAGTGCAATTTCGCACTTTCCCATTTCGTCACGTGGCATCACTCAGTGCAACTTCGCACTTTCCCATTTCGTCACGTAGCATCACTCAGTGCAATTTCGCCCTTTCCCATTTCGTCACGTAGCATCACTGAGTGCAATTTCACACTTTCCCATTTCGTCACGTGGCATCACTCAGTGCAATTTCGCCCTTTCCCATTTCGTCACGTGGCATCACTCAGTGCAATTTCACACTTTCCCATTTCGTCACGTGGCATCACTCAGTGCAACTTCGCCCTTTCCCATTTCGTCACGTAGCATCACTCAGTGCAATTTCGCACTTTCCCATTTCGTCACGTGGCATCACTCAGTGCAATTTCACACTTTCCCATTTCGTCACGTGGCATCACTCAGTACAATTTCGCCCTTTCCCATTTCGTCACGTAGCATCACTCAGTGCAATTTCGCACTTTCCCATTTCGTCACGTGGCATCACTCAGTGCAATTTCGCACTTTCCCATTTCGTCACGTGACATCACTCAGTGCAATTTCTCACTTTCCCATTTCGTCACGTGGCATCACTCAGTGCAATTTCGCCCTTTCCCATTTCGTCACGTGGCATCACTCAGTGCAATTTCACACTTTCCCATTTCGTCACGTGGCATCACTCAGTGCAATTTCTCACTTTCCCATTTCGTCACGCGTCTTCACTGAATGCCATTTCTCTCTTTCCCATCTTCCATCTCATCCGTGATAGTGTTCTACTTTTCACAGATCAAACTGAAAGTGAGCAGTTACATCAAATTGTGATAAGATGGGGGGTGGGGGAGGGAAGGGGAAGGGAGGGAGAAAGGAGACAATGGAGGGAGAAGGGAGACAATGATCGTTATTTCCTGTCGTCACAGTAAAGCAGACTGAAAGAAAAGTGCTCTATTGAATATACATTCTCTTTAAAGAAAAAAAAAAAAATTCACATTGCGGCCCGTATTTTCATGTAGGCCCTTTCTCCCTATAGAGCCATGGATTCATATCTGGAGTTCAAATCCAAGCCCACAACATACAAGTTGTTGGTCTGTTCGCTGTCCATCCTAATGTTCCAACCATTTTGGTGGTGTCGGTGTTTCATAAGTCCCATTCAACCCCCTCCCCTCCCCTGCCCCTGCTCCCTCCCCATTTCAAGACCTTGCCCAATACACGAGGTCTTTGCCACAGGCTCGAGGAGTTCGATAGTAATAACTTCATTCATGTAGCGAGGAAATATTGTTTTCATCTTCTTACAGGCAGCGGAGGCCTTGTGTGTTGACTGGAGGCGCTTTGTGTGATATGAGACAAGTTTATACTTGGTGGTTAGCTGTGTTTTGATTCAGTCCTTTGATTGTTTATTTGTTTTATTGATTTATTCTTTTCTTTGAAGATAAGACACACAGTTACACATGTCATTTACATATAACCAAGACTGTTCCAGTGATAGACTGATACTTTATACTAGTATAAGATATAATATAAAAAACTAGATAGGACCTCAGGACCTGGCCAGCTCATGGGTTTATGTGCAGGTTTGAGGCTTGTGTCATGATCATTCTGGATCTACCCCATCACATGGTACCAGTGGCTTTAATGCATATGGAATTCGTTCTGAGTGCAGAGACGTCCTCTCGAGAAACTGAACCTGAAACTCATGTTACACAAACAATCCATGTCAGAAGCATGCTCGCTGCATTTTACAGAAATAGAACATTATGAAAACTTTCCGTCAAGTAAAAAACAGACACTGACAAAACATGAAATGACAATAAATATTAACCCTTTGGCTCCCAGCACCCTGCCTACCAGCATCCTGCATTGTCAACTATGCTAGCCAAGCAAAAACTTAACCCTTTGACTCCCTCACCCTATCCACCAGCTTCCTGCAGTTGGTGGATAGGGTGCGGCAGTCAAAGGGTTAAGAACAATAATAACAGCAGTATCAGAAACCACAGTAAAAAGAAGAGCCAAATAATATCAATGAATACAAGCATTCAAAGACACTCAAGCAATGTGCATGTACGTGTACACAGCCAGGTAATGGCTGACAAACACTGGTGGACTCGTATGGAATTTTCCCAGCGTGATGAATTCCTCTGGCACTAACAGTGAGTTTTAAACTCCAACCCCTCGAGGACTGCAAGAAGGGAAAGCACGAGAAAGACAGCAGACATTGCAAGGATTTGGAGTGACAGAGAAATGGAGAAATCCCTAAAATACGGATGGTGGAGTGTTTTATATGTATGTGTCCTCGTGCATTTATGTCTCTCCTGGGAGACCCGTGGTGTGTGTGTGTGTGTGTGTGTGTGTGTGTGTGTGTGTGTGTGAGTCTCTCTGTGTGTGTGTGTGTGTGTGTGTGAGTCTGTGTGTGTGTGTGTGTATGTGTGTGTGTGTGTGTGTGTGTGTGTATGTGTGTGTGTGTATGTGTGTGTGTGTGTATGTGTGTGTGTGTGTGTGTGAGTCTCTGTGTGTGTGTGTGTGTGTGTGTGTGTGTGTGTGTGTGTGTGTGTGTGTGTGTGTGTGTGTGTTCCAGAATTCTGTGGTCAGTATTAATGTCACACAGATGTTACAATATTGTTGGGTGAGAGACAGAGTGGAGAGAAAATGTGTTGTGTAGTGTAGTGTTAGTTGTGTGTGTAGTGTAGTGTAGTGTGTGTAGTGTGTGTAGTGTGTGTAGTGTGTGTAGTGTAGTGTAGTGTGTGTAGTGTAGTGTAGTGTGTGTTGAGTGTGGTGTGTGTGTGTGTAGTGTAGTGTGGTGTAGTGTGGTGTAGTGTAGTGTAGTGTGGTGTAGTGTGTGGTGTGGTGTGTGTAGTGTAGTGTGGTGTAGTGTGGTGTGGTGTAGTGTAATGTAGGTGTAGTGTGTGTGTGGTGTGGTGTAGTGTGGTGTGGTGTGGTGTAGTGTAGTGTAGTGTGGTGTAGTGTAGTGTGGTGTGGTGTAGTGTAGTGTGTGTGGTGTGGTGTGGTGTAGTGTAGTGTAGTGTGGTACGGTGAGGTGTGGTGTGGTGTTGCGGTGTGGTGTGGTGTAGTGTTAGTGTAGTGTAGTGTTAGTGTGGTGTAGTGTAGTGTAGTGTGGTACGGTGCAGTGTGGTGTGGTGCGGTGTGGTGTAGTGTAGTGTAGTGTAGTGTAGTGTAGTGTAGTGTAGTGTAGTGTAGGTGTAGTGAGGTATGGTGTGGTGTGCTGTGGTGTGGTATGGTGTGGTGTGATGCGGTGCGGTGTAGTGTAGTGTAGTGTAGTGTAGTGTAGTGAGGTATGGTGTGGTGTGCTGTGGTGTGGTATGGTGTGGTGTGATGCGGTGCGGTGTGGTGGGGGTGCGGTGTGGTGTGGTGTGGCAACAGGGAAGTTTCAGTCTTTTCCCCATAATTTTTGTATTTGGTGTTTGTTTGTTTGTGATCTTACACTTGACATAGGCCAGTTGGCCGAAAATTTGCGCCTGTCTTGTCTTGTTGTATTAAACGTTCTTATTCTACTTTCGTGTTTGTCTTTTTTTATTTGGCTCCTGATAATTTTTTACAAAATAATTTTTTTTCATTATCATATTTATGATATTTTCGAACAGACCGTTTTCCACATCATATAATGAAACACTTTTCACTGCCGCGTGTTTCACTTTCTTTGACAAACATAACAGACCGAATATGCAATCTGATGAAAAATGTCATTCAGGGAAACATCGAGGGCAAAAGAGGAAGGGGAAGACCACGAACAGTTTACCCAGGAAACATCAAGGGGTGGACAGGTCGTAACAGTCCAGAGATTCAACCTGGTTGGGGAAAGGCAGACATGGAGGACAGAGACCCAGAGAGCAGTGCGGACAGCCAACATTGCAAGGAGTGATGCTGTAGACAGACTGAGGACAGACAGACGTGGAGGACAGAGACCCGGAGAGCAGTGCGGGCAGCCAACATTCCAAGGAGTGATGCTGTAGAGTGACGAGGACAGACATATATAACATTGCAAGGAGTGATGCTGTAGACTGACTGAGGACAGACATATATGGAGGACAGAGACCTGGAGAGCAGTGCAGGCAGCCAACATTGCAAGGAGTGATGCTGTAGACTGACAGAGGACAGACAGACATGGAGGACAGAGACCTGGAGAGCAATGCAGGCAGCCAACATTGCAAGGAGTGATGTTGTAGGCTGACAGAGGACAGACAGATGTGGAGGACAGACAGACGTGGAGGACAGAGACCCGGAGAGCAGTGTAGGCAGCCAACATTGCAAGGAGTGATGCTGTAGACTGACAGGACAGACAGACGTGGAGGACAGAGACCCGGAGAGCAGTGTAGGCAGCCAACATTGCAAGGAGTGATGCTGTAGACTGACAGGACAGACAGACGTGGAGGACAGAGACCCGGAGAGCAGTGCAGGCAGCCAACATTGCAAGGAGTGATGCTGTAGACTGACTGAGGACAGACAGATGTGGAGGACAGACAGACGTGGAGGACAGAGACCCGGAGTGCAGTGCAGGCAGCCAACATTGCCAGGAGTGATGCTGTAGAGTGACTGAGGACAGACAGACGTGGAGGACAGACGTGGAGGACAGAGACCCGGAGAGCAGTGCGGGCAGCCAACATTCCATGGTGTGATGCTGTAGACTGACTGAGGACAGACAGACGTGGAGGAAGGAGACCCAGACAGCAGTACGGACAGCTAACATTCCAAGAAGTAATGCTGTAGAGTGAGTGAAGTGAATATGATTTGACTGTCTTGTTTTTCCTTTTATTGACAACTAAGTAAGTCGTGTAAGCCTGATGCTATAGAATGTTGTATGAGACTGTCACTTTTTGTCTGCTCGCTGTCTGTTGTCTTCCTGTCTGGTGTCTGGGTGTCTGGGTGTCTGGGTGTCTCTGTACTGTTTCATATTCATTGCCAGGGAGACAGGCGACTGGCTGTACTGTCACACTGTGTGATATGATCATAGACATGGATAGGGAGACAGGCGACTAGTTCTGTCACACTGTGTGATATGATCATAGACATGGATAGGGAGACAGACAACTAGCTCTGTCACACTCTGTGGTATGATCATAGACATGGATAGGGAGACAGACAACTAGTTCTGTTACACTCTGTGATATGATCATAGATATGGATAGGGAGACAGACAACTAGTTCTGTTACACTCTGTGATATGATCATAGACATGGATAGGGAGACAGACAACTAGCTCTGTCACACTGTGTGATATGATCATAGACATGGATAGGGAGACAGACAACTAGTTCTGTTACACTCTGTGATATGATCATAGATATGGATAGGGAGACAGACAACTAGTTCTGTTACACTCTGTGATATGATCATAGACATGGATAGGGAGACAGACAACTAGCTCTGTCACACTCTGTGATATGATCATAGACATGGATAGGGAGACAGACAACTAGTTCTGTTACACTCTGTGATATGATCATAGATATGGATAGGGAGACAGGTAACTAGCTCTGTCACACTCTGTGATATGATGAGGATGAAGAGAAAAGTCCACTTTCCAGCCACTGCACCAATGAAGAAGGAAGAGTGGGGGGGGGGGGGGGAAGGGAACAACAGAAGAAAGAAAATGATAGCTCTGACAAAAAAATTGAGACAACACAGATAGATAGATAGGGAAAGGAGAGAGAGAGAGAGAGAGAGGACATATAGACATATAGACATATAGACATATAGACAAAAAGACAAATAATGATACTTAATTTTCCAACAGTAGAAATTATCAGCTGAAGGTTTTTTTTAATTGCAGCCACAAAATACCAAACGCCCAGGTCCTAGCTGGCGTTGATCTCCCCACCATGCACACACTGCTCAGACAACGCAGGATGTGTTGGCTTGGCCATGTGTGTTGGATGGAAGATGGACGTATCCCAAAGGATATCCTTTACAGTGAACTAGTCTCCAGCAAGAGATATGTTGGCCACCCCCAGGCCCCAGCTACGATACAAGAACGTCTGCAAGCACGATATGAAAGCTCTGGACATCAACACAGAGAGCTGGGAAGACACAGCAGCCGACCGCAACAGATGGCGCAGTGTGCTCCAGAAACAACTCAGGTCGGGGGAAAAGAAGATCCAGACTTTAGCTGAGGAAAAGAGAACCAGGCGGAAACAAGCTCCTGTGAAGGTAACCCCATGGCCAGCATCCATACATGCATCCAATGTCGCAGAGACTGCCTTTCCCGCATCGGCCTTACCAGCCACAGCCGACGCTGCTTCATAGGCGTCAACTCAACTCAACACGACACTAGAGCGCATCATCCACAGTCGACGCCGACTGACGGAGACCTACTACTACATGCTTGGTATTTTCATCATGTTTTCATAAGCCAACAACTAACATGAGTCACAGGATCTTTAACCTGCATTATGGATATCATGTGTACGTATATACACGAAGGCGGTTTAGACACTGGCATGTTTGTGTACATGTTGACCTGGGAATCTCCATCATCTGCCCACCACGTGTCTAGGTGGATTGAAAGCAGGACCTTCCGAATAGATGTCCGTCATTTACTCACTTGATACCGGGCCCGTAGATAGAGAGAGACAGGCAGTTTGGTAGATAACTAGAGGTGTCGATAGATCTATAAATAGATGGGATGGATAAGACGGACGAATGGAAGCAGATGGAGTGACGACGGACAGAGAGGGGAGGCAGACAGACAGACAGAGACAGACAGACAGACAGACAGAGAGTGAGAGAGAGAGAGAGAGAGAGAGAGAGAGAGAGGGGACTTCACCGCCCTTAGAAGCAGAGCAGAAGTGACGCTGGTATACCTATAAACAGCAAGGTTTTCAGCTACACTTTACGGCAACCTGAAGGCCAAAATAGCCATTACGGCGTCGACAGACATCCACACGTTGGAGTTATGACAGCTGGGCAACACATGAAACTTAGTATCATATACCTGCTGGACAATACCTGTAAATTAATAACTTTGACCTGCTGGACAATACCTGTAAATCAATAACATTGACTTACTGGACAACACCTGTAAATCAATATCATTGACCTACTGGACAATAGCTGTAAATAAATATCATTGACCTGCTGGACAATACCTGTAAATCAATAATTTTGACCTGCTGGACGATACCTGTAAGTCACTATTATTGATCTGTACCTTTTACCTACTGGACAGTACCTGTAAATCAATATCATTCATCTGCTGGAGGATACCTGTAAATCAATATCGTTGACCTACTGGACAATACCTGTAAATCAATATCGTTCATCTGCTGTGACGATACCTGTAAATCAATATCATATATTCTGGACGACCCGTATAAATCAAGGTCATTTACCTGATTCTGTCATCATTTCTCTTCTTCCCCGTCCTCTCTCTCTTCCCGCCTCCCACAGGTTGTTGATGAGCACCTATCTCTTTTGTTTGAGGTCACGGACAGAACGACTAAATCACCTGGATCTCATATCAGCCTCCTTCACATCCACCATTACCCTCCCTCCGACCCTGAACCACCATCCCTGTTCACCTCTCCCACCCGCTCTCTCATCCGTCCTTCACCTCTCCCACCCCCATCCTCCCTTTACCTCTCCCACCCACCCCCTCCTATTCTCCCTATCATCATCAGGCCCCGCCCCATACACTGGGAGAAAACATAACACGATATCATATCAATAGTTTGAAATTTGTTCACGATGATTTCGTTTTGCTCAGACAATTCCATATGCGCTCCATCCAAATCTGCCAGCAATCATCTGGAAGACTCCTTGAGCCTGCGCAAAATCCTATGCGCTAAAATGAGGAAGGAGAGAGGGGGAGGGGAGAACGGGACCTCAGAAACAGTATGCTGACGTCACCAGAATGACTTGAACAAACAGATAGGCAACGAACAGGAAGCTGAGGGACAGAATGAGGAAGGTAAGGGTTAACAGACAGGAAGACATATTTCTGTGAAGTACAGGACAGAGAGAGGGAGGTAAGGGTTAACAGACAGGAAGACATATTTCTGTGAAGTACAAGACAGAGAGAGGAAGGTAAGGGTTAACAGACAGGAAGACATATTTCTGTGAAGTACAGGACAGAGAGAGGAAGGTAAGGGTTAACAGACAGGAAGACATATTTCTGTGAAGTACAGGACAGAATGAGGAAGGTAAGGGTTAACAGACAGGAAG
>CM060312.1:93357870-93365370 GCA_030674185.1 Monoplex corrugatus
TGTTGTTGTTGTGTGTGGTTGTGTTTGTTGTTGTTGTTGTTTGTTTTGTTTGTGTTGTTGTTGTTGTTGTTGTGGTTGTGTTGTTGATTGTTGTTTGTTGTTGTTGTGGTTGTTGTGGTTGTTGTGGTTTGTTGTTGTTGTTATTGTTGTTTGTTGTTGCCGTTGTTGTTGTTGTTTACTTATTCCTCAGACTTGCCGTTGCTTACATACTGGGTGTTTTCATGTTTCCATAATGCAGCCACTGACATGACTTACAGGATCTTTAACGCCCACACTTGATATTCTCCATACGTTTACACATGAAATGGGTTTAGGCACCGGCAACATCTTCACACATGTTGACTTAAGAGATGCAAGTCTCTCCACCCTCTTATCCACCAGGCGGAGATGTCTTAGCGAACTGAACCCAGGACATTCTGATTGCAAGTCCACCCTTGGACCTTGACTACCGCACCCGTCAAGTGTTTTAAACAGTACCGTCTTCTTGTTTTCTTTTGTCTGCCTACTGGTACCACCGTAGGTGTGATGTGGAGAAAGATTGACGGTCAGCAGTGAGCTGGAAGGTCTGGAGTGGAGTAATCCTGTGTGACGTCAAGGTCTCTCTCACGACACCAGTCCAGGTCGTCCTTGGTCCACCTCTCGCTTGAAATCCGATACAACCCGAGTACAGTAGGTCTCAGTCAGTGACTATTTGCATAACAAACACTGTCATAGTTGTCTAAGCTTATCGTAGTGACAAGAAACACAATTCAACTTAAACATTAGCCTACTCTTATCAAATTGGGTCAGTACAACTACAAAAACAGACTTGAATAACAGTATACTGTCCCCTGAAATAAAGACAAACCGGTTAGCAAAGATAACGAGATGTAGAGGCGGTTGAAGAACAAAAGCTAATAAAAAGCAGATCATGTGGGACATAATGTACAGATAACATTACATGATGGGTGGTTGACCGCCAGAATGGTGTAACACGTTTTCAGTTTCAATTTCTCAAGATGACTTTAAGCACACGAATATTTCTATATGCACTAAAGTCAAAGGTGCCATATGATGAAGAAGAGATCCAAAATGATCACTGCACATACCTTAACCCTTCGACTCCCGCACCCTATCCACCAGCATCCTGCATTGCTAACCATGCTGGCAGAGCAAAAACTTAGCTTCCTGCAGGAAGCTGGTGGATAGGGTGAGGGAATCAAAGGGTTAAGTTTTTGCAGTTGGTGCATAGGATGCGGGAGTCAAAGGGTTAATTAAGCCTGCATACAAACCCATGAGCTGGCCAGGTTCTGGGGTCCTGTGTGTGTGTGTGAGTGAGTGTCCACTGTTTACTTGTTTTGTCCTGTTAACAGTTTCTAGAACTGGAATCACAGAATGACCATTGTCTCTTGTTGACTTGATAAACACGGAAACCAGTTCCTGCTGTTCACCGATCTGTCCGGTTTGCCTGAATCACCAAACGCCGGTGTCTGTAGCTCACTAGATCTACACGATTTGTATCAATGTAGGTTTCTGTTTGTCTGTGGGTCATCCACAGTGTGTAGACTGTCCAGAGAATCCGACCATAACATCGGTATCTCACAATGCAACCAGAATGTTTTAATTTAAGGCTTCTTTGAATAACATTCTTATAGCTAGTCGTCATACACTCTTGAGAGTGGTAGAACTTTAAACTCAACAAAACAACAGAACTGGGTCATGTTTGTTTCAAGAACGCACAGTGAACACTTTGGTCCTGACAGACTTCTAATTGCTGGCGAAACCTAGGGACATATGCGTGGAGTTAGAATTGGGGTAAGCGTGGAGAATGGATTAAATCCAGGACGAGGGCTTATCTATGTTTCTCACTTTTACGGGTAAAGGCTGTGTCACATGATCCGAAGGATTTTGTAACATGGATTTTTTTCTTTCTTTCTTTCTTCTTTTCCTTTTTTGTTCCTTCCTTCCTTCCTTTCTGTGGTCTGTTACTACTATTTCTTCGGCAGTTCTAACCCTAACCCTAACCCTTCTATCCAGCTTTCCCTAGAACGCCCCCTTTCCTTTGGATTCATGCCTTTTCGTGTTACAAGCTCTGTATTCTGGTTGTTCGCTTGGAAGCCTCCTGAGGTAACTGAACCATTACAGCCTGTGTCCTTCTGTATGCTCTAGACATGGCACAGTTCCCCATGGCGTCTCTAGTGACTTCATTTCTGATCTTGTTTCGACGTGATTAGACGCAAGATCAGACTTTTCAAGGCAGCAGTAGAGAGCATCGTATGCTACGGTCTCGAGTCCATACCTCTGACCGAAACTCTCTCGAAGTTGATCGATTCTTCTCATCGGCGTATGGTCCGCTCGGCATTCGGCATCTACTGGCCAGAGAAAATCTCCATCAAGGCGCTCTACTCTCGGACTAAGCTCTCACCCTTGAGCAAGACGCTTCGAAGACGCCGACTGAGACTGATCGGGCACAGCCTTCGAATGGAGACAAGGTGTCCCACTCCCCTGGGTGACATATTGTCTGCCAACCTCAGCGACCGTGTCAACCTTCGACGTGGACAAGGCAGAACCCTGACTCTGAAGGCTGATGTTACGAATGATCTTGACCTCCTCGGCGTTTCCCCAGCAATTGTCATGAACATGAACAGCATCCAATTTTCACAGTTGATTGGTTCGCTCTAATTTGCTGAGCGTTAAATATATATATTCGACGTGTGGCATTCATTGTCTTTCTTAGACACCTCATCTCACTAGCCTTGCTGTTTTGTCTGTAGTTAAGTGTTCATGTCTGCACTGATAACAAAGCCAGTCTGACTTCATAACATCATGCCCGTGTATGTTGACTGACTGTTTTCTTCTTGTTATTCACCTTGTATTTTACTTCTACTGGTGATTGTGCTTCATGTGATGTATTTTACTTCTACTGGTGACTGTGCTTCATGTAGATGTATTTATTCTACTGGTGATTGTGCTTCATGTAGATGTATTTTACTTCTACTGGTGATTGTGCTTCATGTAGATGTATTTTACTTCTACTGGTGATTGTGCTTCATGTAGATGTATTTTACTTCTACTGGTGACTGTGCTTCATGTAGATGTCTTTTACTTCTACTGGTGACTGTGCTTCATGTAGATGTATTTTACTTCTCTGGTGATTGTGCTTCATGTAGATGTCATTTTACTTCTACTGGTGATTGTGCTTCATGTAGATGTATTTTACTTCTACTGGTGATTGTGCTTCATGTAGATGTATTTTACTTCTACTGGTGATTGTGCTTCATGTAGATGTATTTATTTACTGGTGACTGTGCTTCATGTAGATGTATTTTACTGGTGATTGTGCTTCATGTAGATGTATTTTACTTCTACTGGTGACTGTGCTTCATGTAGATGTATTTTTACTGGTAATTGTGCTTCATGTAGATGTCTTTTACTTCTACTGGTGATTGTGCTTCATGTAGATGTATTTTACTTCTACTGGTGATTGTGCTTCATGTAGATGTATTTTACTTCTACTGGTGATTGTGCTTCATGTAGATGTATTTTACTTCTACTGGTGATTGTGCTTCATGTAGATGTATTTTTACTGGTGACTGTGCTTCATGTAGATGTATTTTACTGGTGATTGTGCTTCATGTAGATGTATTTTACTTCTACTGGTGACTGTGCTTCATGTAGATGTATTTTACTGGTAATTGTGCTTCATGTAGATGTCTTTTACTTCTACTGGTGATTGTGCTTCATGTAGATGTATTTTACTTCTACTGGTGATTGTGCTTCATGTAGATGTATTTTACTGGTGATTGTGCTTCATGTAGATGTCTTTTACTTCTACTGGTGATTGTGCTTCATGTAGATGTATTTTACTTCTACTGGTGATTGTGCTTCATGTAGATGTCTTTTACTTCTACTGGTGATTGTGCTTCATGTAGATGTATTTTACTTCTACTGGTGATTGTGCTTCATGTAGATGTATTTTACTTCTACTGGTGATTGTGCTTCATGTAGATGTATTTTACTGGTAACTGTGCTTCATGTAGATGTATTTTACTGGTGATTGTGCTTCATGTAGATGTATTTTACTTCTACTGGTGACTGTGCTTCATGTAGATGTATTTTACTGGTAATTTGCTTCATGTAGATGTATTTTACTTCTACTGGTGACTGTGCTTCATGTAGATGTCTTTTACTTCTACTGGTGACTGTGCTTCATGTAGATGTATTTTACTGGTAATTGTGCTTCATGTAGATGTCTTTTACTGTGACTGTGCTTCATGTAGATGTATTTTACTGGTGATTGTGCTTCATGTAGATGTATTTTACTTCTACTGGTGACTGTGCTTCATGTAGATGTATTTTACTTCTACTGGTGATTGTGCTTCATGTAGATGTATTTTACTTCTACTGGTGACTGTGCTTCATGTAGATGTCTTTTACTTCTACTGGTGATTGTGCTTCATGTAGATGTATTTTACTGGTGACTGTGCTTCATGTAGATGTATTTTACTTCTACTGGTGATTGTGCTTCATGTAGATGTATTTTACTGGTGACTGTGCTTCATGTAGATGTATTTTACTGGTGATTGTGCTTCATGTAGATGTATTTTACTGGTAACTGTGCTTCATGTAGATGTATTTACTTACTGGTGATTGTGCTTCATGTAGATGTCTTTTACTTCTACTGGTGACTGTGCTTCATGTAGATGTATTTTACTGGTGATTGTGCTTCATGTAGATGTATTTTACTTCGCTGGTGATTGTGCTTCATGTAGATGTATTTTACTGGTAACTGTGCTTCATGTAGATGTATTTTACTTCTACTGGTGACTGTGTTTCATGTAGATGTTTTTACTTCTACTGGTGACTGTGTTCGTAGATATTTACTTTATGATGGTTCATGTAATTATTTTACTTCTACTGGTGATGTGCTTCATGTAGATGTCTTTTACTTCTACTGGTGATGTGCTTCATGTAGATGTCTTTTACTTCTACTGGTGATTGTGCTTCATGTAGATGTCTTTTACTTCTACTGGTGATTGTGCTTCATGTAGATGTCTATTTACTTCTACTGGTGATTGTGCTTCATGTAGATGTATTTTACTTCTACGGTGATGTGCTTCATGTAGATGTCTTTTACTTCTACTGGTGATTGTGCTTCATGTAGATGTATTTACTGTACTGGTGACTGTGCTTCATGTAGATGTATTTTACTTCTACTGGTGACTGTGCTTCATGTAGATGTCTTTTACTTCTACTGGTGACTGTGTTTCATGTAGATGTATTTTACTTCGGTGACTGTGCTTCATGTAGATGTATTTTACTTCACTGGTGACTGTGCTTCATGTAGATGTATTTTACTTCACTGGTGACTGTGCTTCATGTAGATGTATTTTACTTACTTGTGCTTCATGTAGATGTATTTTACTTCACTACTATGTACTGTGTGCTTCATGTAGATGTATTTTACTTTACTGGTGACTGTGCTTCATGTAGATGTATTTTACTTCTACTGGTGACTTGTGCTTCATGTAGATGTATTTTACTTCTACTGGTGATGTGCTTCATGTAGATGTATTTTACTTCTACTGGTGATTGTGCTTCATGTAGATGTATTTATACTTCTCTGAGTGTACTGTGGCTTCATGTAGATGTATTTTACTTACTGGTGACTGTGCTTCATGTAGATGTATTTTTAACTTCTCATGTGGTGACTGTGCTTCATGTAGATGTATTTTACTTCTACTGGTGACTGTGCTTCATGTAGATGTATTTTACTTCTACTGGTGACTGTGCTTCATGTAGATGTATTTTACTTCTACTGGTGATTGTGCTTCATGTAGATGTATTTTACTTCTACTGGTGACTGTGCTTCATGTAGATGTATTTTACTTACTGGTGATTGTGCTTCATGTAGATGTTTTACTTCTACTGGTGACTGTGCTCTGTGATACTGTGCTGTCTTCATGTAGATTTTTACTTCTACTGGTGACTGTGCTTCATGTAGATGTATTTTACTTCTACTGGTGACTGTGCTTCATGTAGATGTATTTTACTTCTACTGGTGATCTGTGTTTCATGTAGATGTTTTTACTTCTACTGGTGATTGTGCTTCATGTAGATGTATTTTACTGGTATGTGCTTCATGTAGATGTTTTCACTGTGATGTGCTATTGATTATTTACTTCTACTGGTGACTGTGCTTCATGTAGATGTATTTTACCTCTGTGACTGTGTTCATGTAGATGTATTATTTACTGGTGATGTGCTTCATGTAGATGTATTTTACTTCTACTGGTGATTGTGCTTCATGTAGATGTATTTTATTTACTGGTGATTGTGCTTCATGTAGATGTATTTTACTTCTACTGGTGATTGTGCTTCATGTAGATGTATTTTTACTTCTGGTGATTTGTGGCTTCATGTAGATGTATTTTTCTGGTGATTGTGCTTCATGTAGATGTATTTTACTTCTCTGGTGATTGTGCTTCATGTAGATGTATTTTACTTCTACTGGTGATGGCTTCATGTAGATGTACTTCTACTGTGACTGTGCTTCATGTGATATTTCAAACATATGGATAGTCTGAATGAAGTCATATTTGATTTCGTGACCTTATTGCAATTGCGTTTTGCTGGTTGTTTTGCATTTGTTGATATTACTTATTTAAAATGAATAAAAAAAATTAAAAAGAAACCAAACAAACAAAAAACCCAAACAAAGCGTTGCTATAAAATAGAGCTTATCAGTTGGCGCTTTGTATCCATAGGTATGTGTGGATGTGATGGCAGAGGGACCAGCTGATAAGTCACTGCATTGGCTTTATGGCTACAATCACCATTCCAAAACAGTACCCAACCCTAAGATTTAGTCACTGAGTGTCATCGAAAAGTCGATCAGTGTAACTTAGCTATCAAGTCCATCCAAGTCTTCAACGGGAGTTTATAAAAACAATATTTTCTTCACTTAATTTATAGACAGCTTAGTATTTGGCATTGAATGGAGGGGGGGTGGGGGATTCTTCTGTCATATGAGAGGTGTTTATACAGGATAGCTAGTTGTGTCGTGATTAGCATTTAA
The DNA here is from genome assembly GCA_030674185.1 of Monoplex corrugatus. Taxonomy (NCBI): domain Eukaryota; kingdom Metazoa; phylum Mollusca; class Gastropoda; order Littorinimorpha; family Ranellidae; genus Monoplex; species Monoplex corrugatus. The sequence goes on from CM060312.1 coordinate 93,364,928, forward strand.
GGTCAGTGTGTTGTGTAGCCTTAAGTTCAGTGTGTTGTGTAGCTTAAGGTCATTGTAGCTTAACAGTTGTGTAGCCTTAAGGTCAGTGTGTTGTGTAGCCTTAAGGTCAGTGTTTGTGTAGCAAGTCTAGTAGGCTCAGTGTGTGTGTAGCCTTAAGGTCAGTGTGTTGTGTAGCCTTAAGGTCAGTGTGTTGTGTAGCCTAACAGGTGGCACTTGTGTTGTGTAGCCTTAAGGGCAGTGTTTGGTAGACCTAAAGGTCAGTGTGTTGTGTAGCCTTAAGGTCAGTGTCAGTTGTGTAGCCTTAAGGTCAGTGTGTTGTGTAGCCTTAAGGTCAGTGTGTTGTGTAGCCTTAAGGTCAGTGTGTTGTGTAGCCTTAAGGTCAGTGTGTTGTGTAGCCTTAAGGTCAGTGTGTTGTGTAGCCTTAAGGTCAGTGTGTTGTGTAG
>CM060312.1:93370370-93387870 GCA_030674185.1 Monoplex corrugatus
CTGATAACAATAATGACGACGACAAAGACGATGGTGACAGCTACGACGACGATAGCATCGATGATAATAACGATGATGAAGATGATGATGAAAATAGTTTGCCGCCCAGAAGACTAAAGCGGCAGTTGTACACACAAGTACTTAATCCAAAAAAAAGCCAGACACGCTTGATGATAATACTGATGTGATGTTGATGTTGAGGAGAGTTCTTGGGTGTTGTATGGGGGCCGAGTCTGTTGTGCGGATGTGAGGCGTGGACGGTCGGTGCGCAGGGTCAGAGCAGGATTGAGGCAATTGAGGTGTGGTTTTCTGAGAGGAGTGTTGGGAGTTCCAAGGGAAGCAGGGTCAGAGCAGGATTGAGGCAGCTGAGGTGTGGTTTCTGAGAGGAGTGTTTGGAGTTCCTGGGGAAGCAGGGAGGACAGGCGAGACAGTCTTTAGGGAGGCAGACGTAGGGAGAGCATTGGTGGAGAGGGTTGGGAGAGGACAGACAGACACAGGGAGAGCATTGGTGGAGAGGGTTGGGAGAGGACAGACAGACACAGGGAGAGCATTGGTGGAGAGGGTTGGGAGAGCACAGACAGACACAGGGTGAGCATTGGTGGAGAGGGTTGGGAGAGGACAGACAGACACAGGGAGAGCATTGGTGGAGAGGGTTGGGAGAGGACAGACAGACACAGGGAGAGCAATGGTGGAGAGGGTTGGGAGAGGACAGGCAGACGCAGGGAGAGCATTGGTGGAGAGGGTTGGGAGAGGACAGACAGACGCAGGGAGAGCACTGGTGGAGAGGGTTGGGAGAGGACAGACAGACACAGGGAGAGCATTGGTGGAGAGGGTTGGGAGAGGACAGACAGACACAGGGAGAGCATTGGTGGAGAGGGTTGGGAGAAGACAGACAGACACAGGGAGAGCATTGGTGGAGAGGGTTGGGAGAGGACAGGCAGACGCAGGGAGAGCATTGGTGGAGAGGGTTGGGAGAGGACAGACAGACACAGGGAGAGCATTGGTGAACAGAGTTGGGAGAGGACAGGCAGACACAGGGAGAGCATTGGTGGAGGGTTGGGAGAGGACAGGCAGACACAGGGAGAGCATTGGTGAACAGAGTTGGGAGAGGACAGGCAGACGCAGGGAGAGCATTGGTGCAGAGGGTTGGGAGATGACAGGCAGACGCAGGGAGAGCATTGGTGGAGAGGGTTGGGAGAGAACAGGCAGACGCAGGGAGAGCATTGGTGGAGAGGGTTGGGAGAGGACAGGCAGACGCAAGGAGAGCATTGGTGGAGAGGGTTGGGAGAGGACAGGCAGACGCAGGGAGAGCATTGGTGGAGAGGGTTGGGAGAGGACAGGCAGACGCAGGGAGAGCATTGGTGGAGAGGGTTGGGAGAGGACGAGCAACATTTGTGCGACGGGGGAGAGTGGGGCACCTGGTCGCGGCAGGAGAGCTGGAGGGAGGGGGGACACCGGGTGGACCCAGGGAGAGAGTGTTGGACGGACTTGTGGGGTGGCTGGGGACGGGGAGGGTGGGAGATGTACTTGCAGCGACAAGGGATAAATTCGCATGGAGGGCCATGATCACCAACGCCAGGCGTCAGAGCACATGATGATGATGTTAATCAGCGACGACGGTGACGATGACGATAATGTATACCTAGCATTAATATTGTTTTAATACATGCTATTTGTTATGGCAGCACGCAGGACAAGGATGGCAGAGAGACATGCTGCTGGTGAAACAAGTCATACGCTGATGGCCATGACAATGATAATGACAATGATAATGATGATGATGATGATGATTTTGCAGAAAAGAAGACGAGGATGATGGATGCATACAAGCTGTTGGTGAAGAATGCCAGACAGATCAATGATGATGATGATGATGATGATGATGATGATGATGATGATGATGATGTTGCAGAAAAAAAGACGAGGATGTCCAGTGCATACAAGCTGTTGGTGAAGAATGCCAGACAGGTCCTGCAGGTGACTGGCCAGAGGCAGACGGTTAAGTGTGGACAGGACATGAATGACCTACAGGTGTTGGAGGGCATGGAGGAAGGTTACTCTGTTCTCATTGACAGGTGAGTCAGTGTTTTACCTGTCTGTCTTGTCTTGTCTTGTCTTGTCATGTCTTGTCTTGTCTGTCTGTTTGTCTGTCTGTGTAGGTCTGTGTAGGCCTGTATGTCCTCAGCAATGGCATGACTGACCAGGATCTGGAGAAGCAGCAGCAACATCTTCACCACGAAGTACAGACTGTACAAGTCACTGGTAGTCTCCATCCTGTACAACACCATCACCACCATGTATGGACTGTACAAGTCACAGGTAGTCTCCATCCTGTACAACACCATCACCACCATGTACGGACTGTACAAGTCACAGGTAGTCTCCATCCTGTACAACACCATCACCACCATGTACAGACTGTACAAGTCACTGATAGTCTCCATCCTGTACACCATCACCACCAAGTACAGACTGTACAAGTCACTGGTAGTCTCCATCCTGTACAACACCATCACCACCATGTACAGACTATACAAGTCACTGATAGTCTCCATCCTGTACAACACCATCACCACCATGTACAGACTGTACAAGTCACTGGTAGTCTCCATCCTGTACAACACCATCACCACCACCACCATGTACAGACTGTACAAGTCACTGGTAGTCTCCATCCTGTACAACACCATCACCACCAAGTACAGACTGTACAAGTCACTGGTAGTCTCCATCCTGTACAACACCATCACCACCATGTACAGACTGTACAAGTCACTGATAGTCTCCATCCTGTACAACACCATCACCACCATGTACAGACTGTACAAGTCACTGGTAGTCTCCATCTTGTACAACACCATCACCACCATGTACAGACTGTACAAGTCACTGATAGTCTCCATCCTGTACAACACCATCACCACCAAGTACAGACTGTACAAGTCACTGATAGTCTCCATCCTGTACAACACCATCACCATCACCACCATGTACAGACTGTACAAGTTACTGGTAGTCTCCATCCTGTACAACACCATCACCACCATGTACAGACTGAACAAGTCACTGGTAGTCTCCATCCTGTACAACACCATCACCACCATGTACAGACTGTACAAGTCACTGGTAGTCTCCATCCTGTACAACACCATCACCACCATGTACAGACTGTACAAGTCACTGATAGTCTCCATCCTGTACAACACCATCACCACCACCACCATGTACAGACTGTACAAGTCGCTGATAGTCTCCATCCTGTACAACACCATCACCACCATATACAGACTGTACAAGTCACTGATAGTCTCCATCCTGTACAACACCATCACCACCATATACAGACTGTACAAGTCACTGATAGTCTCCATCCTGTCCAACACCATCACCACCATGTACAGACTGTACAAGTCACTGATAGTCTCCATCCTGTACAACACCATCACCACTATGTACAGACTGTACAAGTCACTGATAGTCTCCATCCTGTACAACACCATCACCACCACCATGTACAGACTGTACAAGTCACTGATAGTCACCATCCTGTACAACACCATCACCACCATATACAGACTGTACAAGTGACTGATAGTCTCCATCCTGTACAACACCATCACCACCATGTACAGACTGTACAAGTGACTGATAGTCTCCATCCTGTACAACACCATCACCACCATGTACAGACTGTACAAGTGACTGATAGTCTCCATCCTGTACAACACCATCACCACCATGTACAGACTGTACAAGTCACTGGTAGTCTCCATCCTGTACAACACCATCACCACCATGTACAGACTGTACAAGTCACTGGTAGTCTCCATCCTGTACAACACCATCACCACCATGTACAGACTGTACAAGTCACTGATAGTCTCCATCCTGTACAACACCATCACCACCACGTACAGACTGTACAAGTCACTGGTAGTCTCCATCCTGTACAACACCATCACCACCACGTACAGACTGTACAAGTCACTGATAGTCTCCATCCTGTACAACACCATCACCACCATGTACAGACTGTACAAGTCACTGATAGTCTCCATCCTGTACAACACCATCACCACCATGTACAGACTGTACAAGTCACTGGTAGTCTCCATCCTGTACAACACCATCACCACCATGTACAGACTGTACAAGTCACTGATAGTCTCCATCCTGTACAACACCATCATCACCAAGTACAGACTATACAAGTCACTGGTAGTCTCCATCCTGTACAACACCATCACCACCACGTACAGACTGTACAGGTCACTGATAGTCTCCATCCTGTACAACACCATCACCACCATGTACAGACTGTACTACACCATCAACACCATATACAGACTGTACAAGTCACTGATAGTCTCCATCCTGTACAACACCATCACCACCATGTACAGACTGTACAGGGGAAAGGGGTGGGGGGAGGGGGACCTTGAACATAATACCAATGAATACGTACAGAACAAGATCGACAACTGGCAGTGTGAAACGACGCAAGCTGGTATAGTGTAGTCACGTTATCCGCCACGACACGCTGTCCACGTTTCAGTTTCAGTTTCTCAAGATGACGTGTCCGCGCTCGGTATGAATTCCATATGCAGTATCGTCACAGGTGCCATGTGTATGGTGATCATGGCACAAGCCTTAAACCTGCACAGTACCGTCCTTCAGGCTATCCTTAAAGGAGATCATCGCTGAGATCGACCGAGGAAGAGTTGGGTAGTAAATATCAAAGACTGGACCAACCTCAGTATGCCAGAACTGTGTCTTGTTGCGCCGTGCTCCAGAGACAGATAAAGGAGCCTGCGACCCATCATTCCCTTTGTCGATCGTCTGGTTAGTGGATTGGAAGGGCAAGTGATGTCTACATTACGGCTCAGAGGATATGAATTACCGCAGCTGTTGGAGGATGAGTAGGAGAACTAATCTGTCCTTATAGGCAGCGTGTTGTGTTCTAGCCATTACATCATTAAATGGTTGGTTGGTCGGCGGGATGGTTAATTGGTCACTTGGTTGCTCAGTCAGTTGGTTAGATGGTTGGTGGTTGGTCGGTTGATTAATTGGTTGGCTGGTTGTTCGGTTGGTTAGTCGTTGGTTGGTCGGTTGATTAGTTGTTCGTTGTTCGGCTGGTTAGTTGTTGGTTGGTTGGTTAATTGTTGGTTGGTTAGTTGTTGGTTGTTCGGTTGGTTAGTTGTTGGTTGTTCGGTTGGTTAGTTGTTGGTTGTTCGGCTGGTTAGTTGTTGGTTGTTCGGTTCGTTAGTTGTTGGTTGTTCGGCTGGTTAGTTGTTGGTTGTTCGGCTGGTTAGTTGTTGGTTGGTCAGTTGATTAGTTTTTGGTTGGTTGGTTGGATGGTTAGTTGTTGATTGTTCGGTTGGTTAGTTGTTGGTTGTTTGGTTGGTTAGTTGTTGGTTGTTCGACTGGTTAGTTGTTGGTTGTTCAGCTGGTTAGTTGTTGGTTGTTCGGCTGGTTAGTTGGTTGTTCGGTTGGTTAGTTGTTGGTTGTTCGGCTGGTTAGTTGTTGGTTGTTCGGTTGGTTAGTTTGGTTGTTCAGCTGGTTAGTTGTTGGTTGTTCGGCTGGTTAGTTGTTGGTTGTTCGGCTGGTTAGTTGTTGGTTGTTCGGCTGGTTAGTTGTTGGTTGTTCAGCTAGTTAGTTGTTGGTTGTTCGGCTGGTTAGTTGTTGGTTGTTTGGTTGGTTGGTGTCGGTTGGTTGGTTGGTTGGTTAGTTGTTGGTTGTTCGGCTGGTTAGTTGTTGGTTGTTCGTCGCTGGTTAGTTGGTTGTTCGGCTGGTTAGTTGTTGGTTGTTTGGTTGGTTAGTTGTTGGTTGTTCGGCTGGTTGTTCGGCTGGTTAGTTGTTGGTTGTTCGGCTGGTTAGTTGTTGGTTGTTCGGCTGGTTAGTTGGTTGTTCGGCTGGTTAGTTGTTGGTTGTTCGGCTGGTTAGTTGGTTGTTCGGCTGGTTAGTTGTTGGTTGTTTGGCTGGTTAGTTGTTGGTTGTTTGGTTGGTCGGTCGGTCGGTTGGTTGGATGGTTAGTTGTTGGTTGGTCGGTTGGTTAATTGTCAGTCTATTGGTTAGTCGGTTGGTTGGTTGGTCGGTTGGTTGACTCATTCGTTTGTACGTTGGTTTGTTGGTTGGTCGGTTAGTCGTTGGGTCAGTCGGTTCATTATTTGGCTGGTTGATTGGTTCGTTTGTCCATGTGGTTGTTTGTTTGTCCGATTGTAGTTGAATAGATGCCCATGTTCTTTTCTGCACTGGAACTACCGGGTTAGGAAATGACCGAACCAATCATTAGTCTTTTGTTTCATTGTTAACAATCACATCAATATTATCACGTTGTAATCATCGCAATCTGACGTCATTGTCTTCAGAAAGGGCCTTATTGCTGACGTTGGTCCCACCAGTGACGTCACCGCCAGACATGGCGCCGACACCATTGATAACGTCATCGACGCCACGGGCAAGTGCGTTTTACCGGGTAAGCGATGTGGATTGCGGTTTTAAGATTGTATCGTAAACAGACAACGACTGTCAGGGGGTTGTATTGACGAGAGTAAGTGTCGGAACTTGTCCTCAGCTGTCCCTCTCTTGTGGCCAAGCTGTCCCTCTCTTGTGGCCAAGTCGGAACTTGTTCTCAGCTGTCCCTCTCTTGTGGCCATGTCGGAACTTGTTCTCAGCTGTCCCTCTCTTGTGGCCAAGTCGGAACTTGTTCTCAGCTGTCCCTCTCTTGTGGCCATGTCGGAACTTGTTCTCAGCTGTCCCTCTCTTGTGGCCATGTCGGAACTTGTTCTCAGCTGTCCCTCTCTTGTGGCCAAGTCGGAACTTGTTCTCAGCTGTCCCTGTCTTGTGGCCAAGTCGGAACTTGTTCTCAGCTGTCCCTCTCTTGTGGCCAAGTGGGAACTTGTCCTCAGCTGTCCCTCTCTTGTGGCCAAGTCGGAACTTGTCCTCAGCTGTCCCTCTCTTGTGGCCAAGTGGGAACATGTTCTCAGCTGTCTCTCTCTTGTGGCCAAGTGGGAACTTGTTCTCAGCTGTCCCTCTCTTGTGGCCAAGTGGGAACTTGTTGTCAGCTGTCCCTCTCCTGTGGCCAAGTCGGAACTTGTTCTCAGCTGTCCCTCTCTCTTGTGGCCAAGTGGGAACTTGTACTCAGCTGTCCCTCTCTTGTGGCCAAGTCGGAACTTGTTCTCAGCTGTCCCTCTCTTGTGGCCAAGTCGGAACTTGTCCTCAGTTGTCCCTCTCTTGTGGCCAAATCGGAACTTGTCCTCAGCTGTCTCTCTCTTGTGGCCAAGTCGGAACTTGTTCTCAGCTGTCCCTGTCTTGTGGCCAAGTGGGAACTTGTTCTCAGCTGTCCCTCTCTTGTGACCAAGTCGGAACTTGTCCTCAGCTGTCCCTCTCTTGTGGCCAAGTGGGAACTTGTCCTCAGCTGTCCCTCTCTTGTGGCCAAGTGGGAACTTGTTCTCAGCTGTCCCTCTCTTGTGGCCAAGTGGGAACTTGTTCTCAGCTGTCCCTCTGTTGTGGCCAAGTGGGAACTTGTTGTCAGCTGTCCCTCTCCTGTGGCCAAGTCGGAACTTGTTCTCAGCTGTCCCTCTCTTGTGGCCATGTCGGAACTTGTTCTCAGCTGTCCCTCTCTTGTGGCCAAGTGGGAACTTGTACTCAGCTGTCCCTCTCTTGTGGCCAAGTCGGAACTTGTTCTCAGCTGTCCCTCTCTTGTGGCCAAGTGGGAACTTGTCCTCAGTTGTCCCTCTCTTGTGGCCAAATCGGAACTTGTCCTCAGCTGTCTCTCTCTTGTGGCCAAGTGGGAACTTGTTCTCAGCTGTCCCTCTCTTGTGGCCAAGTGGGAACTTGTCCTCAGCTGTCCCTCTCTTGTGGCCAAGTCAGAACTTGTTCTCAGCTGTCTCTCTCTTGTGGCCATGTCGGAACCTGTTCTCAGCTGTCCCTCTCTTGTGGCCAAGTCGGAACTTGTCCTCAGCTGTCCCTCTCTTGTGGCCAAGTCGGGACTTGTTCTCAGCTGTCCCTCTCTTGTGGCCAAGTCGGGACTTGTTCTCAGCTGTCCCTCTCTGTGTGGCCAAGTGGGAACTTGTTCTCAGCTGTCCCTGTCTTGTGGCCAAGTCGGAACTTGTCCTCAGCTGTCCCTCTCTTGTGGCCAAGTGAGAACTTGTTCTCAGCTGTCCCTCTCTTGTGGCCAAGTGGGAACTTGTTGTCAGCTGTCCCTCTCTTGTGGCCAAGTCGGGACTTGTTCTCAGCTGTCCCTCTCTTGTGGCCAAGTGGGAACTTGTTCTCAGCTGTCCCTCTCTTGTGGCCAAGTGGGAACTTGTTGTCAGCTGTCGCTCTCTTGTGGCCAAGGACACTGTCTGCAGTTACTCCCCTTTAGGGTCATTGTTTGGTGTCCGATTGGGTGAGGTTCTTGCTTGTTGACTTGTTGGACAAACTGGGCAGATGTCAGGTGTACGGACTTACTGGCTGATAGATTGACTGATTGATGGATTGAGTCTGACAGATTGACTGACTGGTCAATTGACTGTCTGATAGATTGACTGACTGGTCGATTGACTGACTGGTCGATTGACTCTCTGATAGATTGACTTTGACTGACCGGTCGATTGACTGTCTGATAGATTGACTGACTGGTAGATTGACTGACTGGTCGATTGACTGTTTGATAGATTGACTGACTGGTCGATTGACTGTCTGATAGATTGACTGACTGGTCGATTGACTGTCTGATAGATTGACTGACTGGTAGATTGACTACTTGTTTAATGGACTGACCTACATTGACTGAGTGATTAATTGTCTGATTGACTGGCAGATTGACTAATTGATTGTTTGATTGACTGATTGATTGGCTGACTGACTGACTGAATGAATGAACGAATGAGTCAGTCAGTCAATAAATAAATGACTGAATGATTACCAGCCGGTCAGCTGACTGAATAACAACAGATCGACTATCAATCGACCAACCAGTGTGTTGCCTGCTTGCTTGTTTGACAGACTGACGGACAGACTGATGACGAAAATGATGATGATGGTGATGATAATGGTGATGATGAAGTTGATGTTGATGACAACTATGATAATAGGATGTTTAATGATGATTACAGCGGCGTGCTGCAGAGGGTGGTGATGGCGATGATGACATTAATGACGATAATGTTTGATGGATAATGGTGATGTCTTGGCGATAACGACGATGCCCCTGCTGCTGATGACGATGATGACGATGACGACGACGACCATGATCATGTTGATGATGACGATGATGATGATGACGAAGGCAGATACGATGACGAAGACAGTAATGATTAAGAGGGTGTTGTTTTGCAGGGTTGGTGGACGCTCACACGCACAGTGTATGGGCAGGAGACAGAGTCCACGAATTTGCCATGAAGGTAACCACTTACTTGTTGCACGTGCTTGGTGGTTGGGTGGATTCGCGCGTGTGTGTGTTGAGCGAGGACAGGACGTAAATTAGCATTAATATACCTCACCCACTACCGTCGAAAATAAAACAAAAAACGTGTTCTGGTCTCGTTCTTACTGTTTTCCCTCCACATTCCCGCCCCAGTTTATTTGTACATATTCCATTTTTTTTATAACAGTTCCATCTTTTTCTTTTTCCACACCAAGCTGGCGGGTGCCACCTATATGGAAGTCCACAAAGCTGGGGGAGGGATCTACTTCACGGTGGAGCATACCCGCGGCGCCAGCGAGGACGACCTGTACGCTTTGCTGAAAGATCGTCTGATGCGGATGGTGCGTGGCGGAACGACCTTTGTTGAGATCAAAAGCGGTTATGGCCTTGACCTGGAAACGGAAATAAAGATGCTGAGGGTCATCGAGCGTGCGCGGCGCTCACTTCCCATCGACATCTCGTGCACTTACTGCGGAGCCCATGCAATTCCCAAGTAATGGTGGCCGTGATTTATGTCCCTTTTCTTGACTGGGCTTCACGATTTATGTCACATGTTATATTTACATGATGTGTGTGGATGGAGGAGGAGGGGTGAAGGAGGAGGATGTGTGTGTGTGTTAGGGGGAGGGGTTATGGAGGATGGGGATAAGGGACTGGTTGTTTGGTTGGATGGCTTGCTCAGGTTTGTGTGTCAAAGTGACCAGCGTTCAAGCAAACAGAAACTGGAAAATGGAATGAGAACCTGTAGGCCCCTAGCTACTGAACACGTTTCTCAATTAACTCTTTGACTCCTGCACCCTGTCCACCAGCATCCTGCATTACCAACCATGCTAGCGAAGCAAAAATTTAACCCTTGATTCCCTCACCCTATCCTCCAACTTCTTGCATAAAGCTGGTGGATAGGGTAAGGGAATCAAAGGATTAAGTTTTTGCAGGTGGTGGATAGGGTGCAGGAGTCAAAGGGTTAAGTATGTGTTCTCATTCCATTATCATGTGTTTCTGGTTTCTATTTCCAAGATTTGTTTTGTCTGTATGAGTTTATAAAACTAATTCGGGTCAAAATTAGCATTTGTCCTGGAGGAATTCATTGCACTCAGACAATTCCATATGCGCTGTTATGCAAATCTGCCAGTGAGGATCTAACAGACTCCTTGAGCCCGTGTAAAACGTTATGTGCTTGCAAGGTTTTCGAAAGGGAAGGGGGAGGGCCTAGCACAAAGAACTTTGTAAAGTAAATAAATGATCAGTTGACAGGCGTATCGTGTTACTATTCGGATGAAGTAGAGTAATACGTGATGGGTAAGTGGAAATTGTAGGTGAAAGAGCGACTTTATTGGAACAAGCTGACAATCATTTATAGTTTTAAAAATACTATACACGCACCAATTGGAAATCGACAAACTGCAAAAATCAGCAATAACTAAACCAAACGTACGTAAAAAGACACATTCTGCTTTCAGAGGTAAAACAGCCGCCGAGGCCACGAATGACGTCATCAACGTGCACCTACCACGCATTAAGGAGCTGACGTCATCAGGAGAGCTGCGCGTGGACAACATTGACGTGTTTTGCGAGCAGGGCGTGTTTGACGTCACACAGTCACGTGACATCCTGGCGGCGGGAAAAGCCATGGGCCTGAACATCAATTTCCACGGAGAGGAGTTGCACCGCTTGAATTCGGCTGAGGTACAGAAAGAGTTTGGAGTTGGTTCTAGAGAGATTCGTCACACTCGGACAGTTCCATATGCACTTCACTCAAATCAGCCAGTAATTATCTGGCAGGCTTCTTGAGCTATGGAAGACCCCATATCTGCCAAGGTCTTGAAATGGAGGGGGGATGGATGGGGTGGGAAGGGGAACAGAACCAGTGAAATATTTGAGCTGACATCACTAGAACGATTGGTGCATTAAGATAGGCAATGAACACGTGGTTTTTATGAGGTCTGAACATTTTCTTAGGTAAATAGAAAGTATTACTAGTGGTGATAGCTGTGGTGTAATAGTACAAGTAATACTGTACCTGAACCAAGTAGCGGTAGTAGTAGTAGTAGGAATAGTGGTAGAAGTATTATTAGTAGTTGTTGTAGTTGTAACTGTGAATATGTAATCGTTGTTGCAGTTGTTGTAAAAGCAAGTATGTAAGTAAGCACTAAGGAAATAGCCAGTAGTCGTTGTAGCAGTTGTGACGGAAGTAGTAGAAATAACATGGGTAGATATGAAGGAGTGTACGTACGTATGTGAATAAACAGAAGCAAATAAATAGTTGTAGCAGCAGTAGTGGTGGAAATAGTAACAAATCTAGCAGTGGTAGTGGTGTTGGTGGTGATGGTGCTGGCAGTGGTAGTGGTGTTGGTGGTGATGGTGCTGGCAGTGGTAGTGGTGTTGGTGGTGATGGTGCTGGCAGTGGTAGTGGTGTTGGTGGTGATGGTGCTGGCAGTGGTAGTGGTGTTGGTGGTGATGGTGCTGGCAGTGGTAGTGGTGTTGGTGGTGATGGTGCTGGTAGTGGTGTTGGTGGTGATGGTGCTGGCAGTGGTAGCGGTGTTGGTGGTGATGGTGCTGGCAGTGGTAGTGGTGGTGGTGGTGATGGTGCTGACAGTGGTAGTGGTGTTGGTGGTGATGGTGCTGGCAGTGGTAGTGGTGTTGGTGGTGATGGTGCTGGCAGTGGTAGTGGTGTTGGTGGTGATGGTGCTGGTGCTGGCAGTGGTAGTGGTGTTGGTGGTGATGGTGCTGGCAGTGGTAGTGGTGTTGGTGGTGGTAGATGTGGTTATAGAATGATGGTGGCTGTGATGATGGTGGTGGTAGATGTGGTTATAGAATGATGGTGGCTGTGATGATGGTGGTGGTAGATGTGGTTATAGAATGATGGTGGCTGTGATGATGGTGGTGGTAGATGTGGTTATAGAATGATGGTGGCTGTGATGATGGTGGTGGTAGATGTGGTTATAGAATGATGGTGGCTGTGATGATGGTGGTGGTAGATGTGGTTATAGAATGATGGTGGCTGTGATGATGGTGGTGGTAGATGTGGTTATAGAATGATGGTGGCTGTGATGATGGTGGTGGTAGATGTGGTTATAGAATGATGGTGGCTGTGATGATGGTGGTGGTAGATGTGGTTATAGAATGATGGTGGCTGTGATGATGGTGGTGGTAGATGTGGTTATAGAATGATGGTGGCTGTGATGATGGTGGTGGTAGATGTGGTTATAGAATGATGGTGGCTGTGATGATGGTGGTGGTAGATGTGGTTATAGAATGATGGTGGCTGTGATGATGGTGGTGGTGGTGCTTGTAGCAGTATGCCATATACCTGTGTTCAACATGTTCATACCCGGATGATTCTACAATGTTACATAATCAATAATTAAAAGTGGCAGTACGTATTACTTTACTTTTGTTACTGTTTCTGCCCTCTTGTGCTCGTAAGTGTCGAGGGGAGATATAGCCATAAGACGTGGATCAGATGTGTAGCGTCTGTCATAGTTAGGTTGATTCTTTCAGTTATTTCTTTCACACCTTCTGTCCATCTTTTCCTAGGACGCCCCTCCCTTTAAATCCATACCTTTTCTTGTCACAAGCTTTGTATGCTGGCTGTTTGCTTGGAAGCCTCATGATGTGGCCAAAACATTGCAACCTGATTTTTTTCTAGACATGGTACAGTTCCATCTGTTTTTCTATGTATTCTAGACATGGTACAGTCCCCTCTGTTTTTCTGTGTATTCTAGACATGGTACAGTCCCCTCTGTTTTTCTATGTATTCTAGACATGGTACAGTCCCCTCTGTTTTTCTATACATTCTAGACATGGTACAGTCCCCTCTGTTTTTCTATACATTCTAGACATGGTACAGTCCCCTCTGTTTTCTATACATTCTATACATGGTACAGTCCCCTCTGTTTTTCTATGTATTCTAGACATGGTACAGTCCCCTCTGTTTTTCTATACATTCTAGACATGGTACAGTCCCCTCTGTTTTTCTATACATTCTATACATGGTACAGTCCCCTCTGTTTTTCTATGTATTCTAGACATGGTACAGTCCCCACAATGTATCTGATGACTTCATATCTGATCTTGTCTCTACGTGTGATGTTCATTGTCTTTCTGAGACACCTCACTGGCTGGTATTTGCTTTTTTTGTCTTTAAGTGTCCATCTGTGGCACTGATAAAAAATATGTTGGTGTAAAAATAGAACATATCAATTGATGCTTTGTATCCATAGGTATGTGTGGATCTGATAGCAGAGGGGCCGGTTGATAAATCACTGCATTTGTTTTCTGGATTCTTGTTTTAGTTTCCCTGTCCTTGCTGCCAGTCTGTGTAAAGATGCTTCCTGAATATTTGAATTCTTCAACTTGTTTTAGTTCCATGTTGTTGACCTGTAATTCCAGCCTGCCTGGGCTTCTGCTCACCTTCATGACCTCTGTTTTAGACACGCTGATTTTCATGTTATATCTTCACAGATTGCGTTAAGTTACCGAGGTGTTCCTGTAACTCTTCTACGTTTGCATTAATTAGGTCTTGGTCATCAGGAAATAGTAATTCGTTCAGGTCTTCAAAATTTGGATTTAAGTTTTTTTGTGATCCTGTCCATATAAATAATTAATAACAGAGGGGACAAAACCCAACCTTGGAGCACTCCTGTTTTTACATTAAGCCAGTCACTAAGGCCGTCTGGTGTTTTCTCTGCACTTCGACTGTGCTGGTACATCGCCATGACATTCTCTTATAACTGACCTTGCACTCAAGTTCAAGAACTGCCCACAGCATATTTCTCTGTACTCTGTCGAAAGCTTTCTCTTGGTCAACAAATACCATGTTTAGTTCTTTGTCATACACAACGGTCTTTTCAGACATCTGTCTAGGGCCGAATATTGCATCTGTATCTCGTCTTCCTTTCCTAACTCTGAAGTGTGCCTCACTAAGTTGGGGGTTCTACTACAGGTCTAATTCTCTGTTCCAGTACTTGAGCATACATTTCCCTTTGTGGCAGCACATGTTGATAGTGGAATAATCATGATATCAATAATGAGAGGCCTGCTTTGTTTGTTCGTTTGTTTTGTTTTTAATTTTGTTTTATTCCTTTTTCTCTTTGTTTTTCAATCTATTTATTTTTACGATTTCTCCCCTCATCAGATGGGGGCGGAGCTAGGAGCGCTGGCCATCAGTCATCTGGAGGAAGTGTCGGAAGAAGGCATCAAGGCCATGGCAAAGTCTGGCACCTCTGCTGTTCTCCTGCCCACCACTGCCTACAACCTCCGCCTGTCCCCGCCCCCCGCACGTGGCATGATTCACGAGGGCGTGGCCGTGTCCCTGGGGTCTGACTTCAACCCCAATGCCCACTGTTTGGCTATGGTGAGGACTTTTGACTTGTGTTGACTTTTATAGTGTGACTTCAACCCCAGTGCCCACTGTTTAGCTATGGTGATGACTTTTGACTTGTGTTGACTTTTATAGTGTGACTTCAACCCCATTACTCACTGTTTGGTTATGGTGATGACTTTTGACTTGTGTTGACTTTTATAGTGTGACTTCAACCCCATTACTCACTGTTTGGTTATGGTGATGACTTTTGACTTGTGTTGCTTTTATAGTGTGACTTCAACCCCAATACTCACTGTTTGGTTATGGTGATGACTTTTGACTTGTGTTGACTTTTATAATGTGTCTTCAACCCCAATGCTCACTGTTTGGCTATGGTGAGGACTTTTGACTTGTGGTGACTTTTATAATGTGACTTCAACCCCAATGCCCACTATTTGGCTATGGTGATGACTTTTGACTTGTGGTGACTTTTATAGTGTGACATCAACCCCAATACTCACTGTTTGGCTATGGTGGTGACTTTTGACTTGTGTTGACTTTTATAGTGTGACATCAACCCCAATACTCACTGTTTGGCTATGATGAGGACTTTTGACTTGTGTTGACTTTTATAGTGTGAAATCAACCCCAATACTCACTGTTTGGCTATGGTGAGCACTTTTGACTTGTGTTGACTTTTATAGTGTGACTTCAACCCCAGTACTCACTGTTTGGCTATGGTGATGACTTTTGACTTGTGTTGACTTTTATAGTGTGACTTCAACCCCAGTACCCACTATTTGGCTATGGTGGTGACTTTTGACTTGTGTTGACTTTTATAGTGTGACTTCAACCCCAGTGCCCACTGTTTGGCTATGGTGGTGACTTTTGACTTGTGTTGACTTTTATAGTGTGACTTCAACCCCAGTGCCCACTGTTTGGCTATGGTGGTGACTTTTGACTTGTGTTGACTTTTATAGTGTGACTTCAACCCCAGTGCTTACTACTTGGCTCTGATGAGGACTTTTGACTTGTTTAGATATACTGAATTCATTTTGAATATGAAATTTGGAGTTTGTGCTAAAAGGATTCATCGCACTCAGACAATTCCATATGCGCTCCACAGGAATCTGCCAGCAGTTGTCTGGCAAACTCCCCGAGCCTGCGCAAGACTCTATTCACTGGCGTGTGGTTGAAACATGAAGGGAAGGAAAAGGAACTGTGCAGGCCGTTCTTGACTGCAAGGCCGACACTGTGAAGATGAGGTTCCTCAGGGGTTCTGCCTGCCAGAAGAAAGTATAGTCCTTCTCCTACATCATGGCGTTTACAACAAGCCTGATCCCTTACAGTGCCGCTGTATCGGTGTCTGTCCTCCTCAGAATTGATGATTGCCGTTTTCCTTCTGTTGTTGATCTACTGCAGGTCGTCTGAGAGGCCAGGCCACATGGTCCTGACATTCTCAAGTGGCCAGCTGCCTGGCTGGTAGTTCCTTCTTTGTTTTCTTTGGTTTGTCTGGTGCAGTGATAGCTGTCCATTTTGAATAGTTACATCGTTTCCCATTCTAAAAACATCTAGGCCCTCTGATTTGAAAATACGAAAAGTCCAAAGGAATAGGAAAACTCGCCTTTTGATTTGAAACTATCAAGTTAAAAATTCTACTTGGTAGTTATTTTGTAACACAATAGTCGTAGTAGTAGTAGTAGTAGTAGTAGTAGCCTTCTTGGTAGTTATTTTGTAACACAATAGTCGTAGTAGTAGTAGTAGTAGTAGTAGTAGCCTTCTTGGTAGTTATTTTGTAACACAATAGTAGTAGTAGTAGTAGTCTTCTTGGTGGTTATTTTGTAACAATAGTAGTAGCAGTAGCAGTAGTAGCAGTAACAATAATAATAGTAGTAGTAGCAGTAATACTATTTGTTGTTGTTGTTATTGTGTTCTGTTGTTGTTGTCAATATCATCATCATCATTATTACTATATTTACGAAACAGCCAGTGGTGATGAACCTGGCCTGTGTGACACTGCACATGAGCATGTCGGAGAGTGTGGTGGCAGCCACCCTGAACGCTGCCTACGCCCTGGGTCAGTCACACCTCCATGGGTCAGTGGAGACGGGAAAACTGGGCAACCTGCTCCTTCTGGACGCTCCCAGGTGAGTGGCTCACACCTGTCAGTCTTGATCCTTTCACTGTGATTTATTATACATCTTTTGTTACACAAACTTAGGTAGGACCTCGGGACCTTGCCAGCTCATGGGGTTTTTGTGCAGACTTGGGGTTTGTGCCATGATCGTTTTTGGATCTTCTCCATCACAAGGCGCTGGTGGCATCAAAGCGTGTGGAATTCATTCCGAGCGCAGATATGTCATCTTGAGAAACTGAAGCTGTTACACTCAACTAAATTTCATGAACTATCACAATCATGCTTGAAGAAAAATAAATAAATAGATAAACAAACAAACAAATGAAGAAAGAAACAAACAATCAAATAAGCAGATAAATAAATGAATATTTTTTAAATGGAAAGAAACAAGATTATCATGCCATTCTAATGAGCTTTGTTTTGACACAAAACTTATCACAGTCAGTCCAGATTTTGTACTTTTCAAGGTTACAGTGACCTTTAGGACGCTTCGATGCACATAAAACTTGCTGGCACCTGTGTGTGTGTTTGTGTGTGTGTGTGTGTGTGTTTGCGGGCTGCTGTGATAAGCATTGCAGAGTAGTCAGGGAGCCAGACTTGATGAATATTCCACTGCCACCACCACCACTTCCACCACACTACCACCACC
>CM060312.1:93397870-93400370 GCA_030674185.1 Monoplex corrugatus
TACACATACACACACATGAGAACATTTAAAGTATGTTTGCACTGTTCACCCTTGTCCTCAATGCTCGTAACATTTTATTTCCATTGACCTTCTTCAAGGTCAAGGTGACCTTGAAAAGTACAGTGTTTGGATTGTCTGTTGTTGTTTTTTTTTAAAAAGAAGGTTAGAAAGGCTTGACCATCTTCTTATACTTTCTTGCGGTGGTGGTGGTGGTGTCTTTTGATAATTACACATTTTTAAACCTTTTTTTTCTGGAGTATTATGAACACACGTGCATAATCACAAGCCTATGTAGGCTACATGTTGTAAATGTATACGTTTTATACATATATGATCATCATAAGATTATCAAACATAATGCAATGTCAAATTTCAACAACAACAACAATATCTTCGGTGTCCTCTGGTTCAGTTGCATTCACAGAGAGTGAACTAGGCATAAACCTAGGTTTTTGTGTGTGTGTGTATGTGTGTGTGTGTGTGTGTGTGTGTGTGTGTGTGTGTGTGTGTGTGTGTTGTGTGTGTGTGTGAGCAGACATTTTGAAACAAAGAAGTAATGGCGCATACGAGGTTAAGAAATTCTATATTTTCTGTCAGTGTTTTCTGAAAAAAAAAGTCAAGATTTGTGTTATGTGTTTACAGGTGGGAGCACTTGATTTACCAGATGGGCAGCCACCAGGATCTCATCTCTCACGTCATTTGGCACGGTGACGTCGTGCATCGTAAGCAGTGACATCAGCGCTTGATGTAGTCCAGAGGAATAAAAGAATGATCTTGTGCCTGCGTTTGATGAAACGGGGAAAAAAAGTGTGAAGAAAGAAAGAAAGCTCAGTATAATCTATACCGAAATCAGTGACATCAGTGTTTTTGTGTGTTGGTTGAGACAATGCACGATATATATATTTTTTTCTTTTTGGGTGGTGGTTGTTTGTTTAGTGGGTTCCTGACCCTGCTAAGAGCGCGTTGCCATTGTGCGGCGCCACCTGTTTCTTCCTTTTTCTGTCTGTGTGTATATTTGTTCGCCCGTCAAAGTGGATGGTCTGTGGAATTCGGTGACCGCTGGTTCTGTTACACTCACAGAGAGCAAACTGTATACAGGATCCCGGTTTCTGGTCTAACAAAAAAATAAACATAAAATAAAAAAGCTAGGTAGGACCTCAAGACCTGCCCAGCTCATGGGTTTATGTGTAGGCTTAAGGCTTGTGCCATGATCATTCTGGATCTTCACCATCACATGCAAAGACATTACAAAAACTGTAACGTCGTTGATCACATGGCACCTGTGACGTCAGTGCATATGGAATTCATTCTGAGCGCGGAGACGGAGACGTCATCTTAAGAAATTGAAACTGAAACTGGGCCTAGCTGAAAAATCACCACTACTCAAAATTCAGTGGGGATGCCGGGGGCTCTTTCAGTTTGAATACTATCCCCACCTTCTGGAAATTCTGTGCTAGAAATTCTCTCTTTACTGTCACTCTCTTTGTTTCTTTTCTTCTTTGCTTTCTGTTATTTCTTTCTATCAGTTTCTGCCTTGTTGGTCCATTCACCTGTACGTGTTCGATAAAGTCGTACATACGTTCTCTTAGGACTGATATCTGGGTACATGTGTTAAGTGCATTTTTGACTCTAGGGAAATGAGATATGCGGAAGCAATTTTGGGTAATAATCTAGGCCCTTTCTATGTATGTTTTAGTGTCCATAGCTGTGTTTACATTTGTATTCAGGTTTGTTTTGTTAATCTCCTGTGCGATATATTGGACGGAGTGATCAATGCCAGGGGCATGTCTTTAGATTATATGCACGAATGCATTGATATATGTACTTAGTTTTCTTTTCTTTTTCTTCCTGTTGAAGTATGGTGTATGTTTTGAAACGGTTATAGCCCTGATATGGCTGTACGCAGTCGGCTGGGCTTTAAACAAAAACAACTGTAACAAGAATAACGGAAGAACCCGAGATCTCTTTCATCCTAGGCAGCTGTTTTTAACCACTAAGCCACTGCTCCATTCAGTCCTTGTGATCACTTGTCAATCAGTATTGTATGCGTTGGATCAGTCATTATACAGCTACTGTTGAATAAAAGTTGTTGTGACGTCTTGTCTGTCAGTATTGTGTGCGTTGGATCAGTCATTATACAGCTACTGTTGAATAAAAGTTGTTGTGACGTCTTGTCAATCAGTATTGTGTGTTGGATCAGTCATTATACAGCTACTGTTGAATAAAAGTTGTTGTGACGTCTTGTCTGTCAGTATTGTGTGCGTTGGATCAGTCATTATACAGCTACTGTTGAATAAAAGTTGTTGTGACGTCTTGTCAATCAGTATTGTGTGTTGGATCAGTCATTATACAGCTACTGTTGAATAACAGTTGTTGTGACGTCTTGTCTGTCAGTATTGTGTGCGTTGGATCAGTCATTATACAGCTACTGTTGAATAAAAGTTGTTGTGACGTCTTGTCTGTCAGTATTGTGTGCGTTGGATCAGTCATTATACAGCTA
>CM060312.1:93410370-93412275 GCA_030674185.1 Monoplex corrugatus
AAAGACAGGCGCTAGGCAACATTTATAGGACATTTTTATGAGGAAAAAGAAATTAGAGCACCTGGTCACAACAAGAAAGCTGGAGGGAAAGAGAGCACCAGGCAGACCCTGGGAGAAAATACTGGACGGACTTGCAGAATTGCTGAGGACAGAGAGGGTGAGAGAGGTACTTGCATAGACAAGAGATAGATGCATATAGAGGGCCATGATCGCCAACGCTATGCGGCAGGGAACATGAATGATGATAATAATAGTAATAATAATAACAACAATAATAATAACAACAACAAACAAACACATAAACAAACAAAAAAACTTCATCTTTCCACCCCAACCCTCAATCCCCTGAAGCAGAGCACAAACATGAACGTGTTGCTGGTATGTTTCTGACAGCCTGCATCAGCCCTAAAGAAACCAGTTAATTTTATCAAAATAAAATCACTTCACATATCCTGAGGCAAACAAACAGCCACCCACACACACAGCGGAAACACAGAAAAGAACTGCACACATGTAAAGAAAATGGACAGATGAACAGAAAATGGAAAACAGAGTAAGAATTGAGAGAGAGAGAGAGGGAGAGAGAGAGAGAGAGAGAGAGAGAGAGAGAGAGAGAGAGAGAGAGAGAAGAAAAAAAAGCTAGTTTCAGAAAGAGAAAGACTGTAAAATTTGCTCTGAAATGTTTCAATGCATTTCCGTGAGAGAGAGGGGATACTGACAGAAACAGAAGACACTGGCAAGAGAAAACAAAGGTCAAACCATTGTAATAATGTCCCTTTTTACACATGAAGTTTTTACTCCCCTTCATAAAATCCAGATCTTGTAGTTTTCAAGGTCACTATGACTTTGAAATTAGACGACATGAAGCGAGGGCAATAGTAGATTGTCACAACAGTCCAAAACAATTCAAATATTGCCAGGAATTCTTGAGAAAAAGCTTTCACACACTTTTCGGTCTGCGTCACCTTGACCTTGGCGCCATGACTTCCAATCTTACACATTCACGACATTTCAACAGTCTGTATCTGTGAGCCACGTTTAGAAAAGATCCATCCAGAGACAGGGAATGAAAAGAAGACAGACAGAAAGCAGAAAGACAAGGAAAGGACAGACAGGAAAGAGAAAGACAGAAGAAAGAAATACAAAAAGCAGGAAAGAGAAGACAGGAACAGAAAGAGAAGACAGGAACAGAAAGAGAAGACAGGAACAGAAAGAGAAGACAGGAACAGAAAGAGAAGACAGGAACAGAAAGAGAAGAAATTAACAGATCCAGAGAAAAAAGGAGGAAATGGAGGGAAAAGACAGGAAATGGAGGGAAAAGACAGGAAATGGGGGGACAATACAGGTAAAAAGAAAGACAACAACTGAAAAGAAATATGGAAAAAAGGCGGACATGTAGAACAACGGGAAAGATGGATTAGAGACACGACGAGAAAAAATACACAGAGAGAGAGACAGACAGGCAGACAGACAGAGAGTGAGAGAGAGACACGGAGAGAGGGGAAGGAGAGAGAGACAGAGAAAGACAGAGTGGGGGAAGGAGAGAAAGACAGAAAGAGAGAAACACAGAGAGAGAGAGAGAGAGAAACACAGAGAGAGAGAAACACAGAGAGAGAAATAGAAAGAAAAAGAGAAGAGCAAGACAGAGAAGGGGAGACAAAGACAGAGACAGATGTACAGTAAGAGAGAGAAAGAAAGAGAAAGAGAGAACGAGAGACAGACAGACAGACAGATAGACAGACAGACAGACAGAGAAACAGACACAGAGAGAAAAATAGAAGGAGACAGACAGACAGACAGACTGAGAGAGACAGAGAGAAACTGACAAATTTCAGTTTCACGACAGCATCCACTTCAGGGGATATGCCGGAGGGAAAAAAACCTCCCAGGAAATGGGGAGGGGTG
>CM060312.1:93412375-93414875 GCA_030674185.1 Monoplex corrugatus
GTGTGTGTGTGTGTGTTTAAAGCGATTTTAAGAATTCAGTGCATTCTACAGTCTTTTCAAACTGGGTAATACTCAGATGGTACCATAATTATTGTGAGCAGCGGACATTTGTGATTGCAACAATACGAACAATTAGAGACGATTCACTTGTTTCCTTGTAAAAAACAAAAAACAAAAAACAAACTGTTTGTATGTCCCACTCAGAACTACAGCCGCTGTTAATGAACAACTTTGTCAGCGTCCACTGTGATAATACTACAATCAGCATGATTAAATTTTAGTTAAGAATTTTGAGTGTTTAAATTTTAGTTAGAATTTTGAGTGATTAAATTTGTTCAGAATTTTGAGTGATTAAATATTGGTTTAGAATTTTGAGTGATTAAATATTGGTTTAGAATTTTGAGTGATTAAATTTTTAGTTCAGAATTTTGAGTGATTAAATATTGGTTTAGAATTTTGAGTGATTAAATTTGGTTTTAGAATTTTGAGTGATTAAATATTGGTTTAGAATTTTGAGTGATTAAATATTGGTTTAGAATTTTGATGATGATTAAATATTGGTTTAGAATTTTGAGTGATTAAATATTGGTTTAGAATTTTGAGTGATTAAATATATGAAGTTTAGTAATTTTGAGTGATTAAATATTGGTTTAGATTTTGAGTGTTTAAATATTGGTTTAGAATTTTGAGTGATTAAATATTGAGTTCAGAATTTTGAGTGATTAAATATTGGTTTTGAATTTTGAGTAATTAAATATTGGTTTAGAATTTTGAGTGATATTAAATATTGGTTTAGAATTTTGAGTGATAAATAGTGGTTTAGAATTTTGAGTGATTAAATATTGGTTTAGAATTTTGAGTGATTAAATATCGGTTTAGAATTTTGAAAACGACCTGAAAATATGTACTTCAGGAATGCAGACAAAATCACTAGTAGCCGATCATTGCATGAAAAGGGTTGCTATTTTCGTGTCACATGCGAAATCAATCTTGTCCGAAAATAGCTAATCGTCTACTGCGAGAACGGTTGTCACTTCGTTTTGTTGTGGATGGGGAAAAAAAACAACCCAACCCAGGTCTATGAAAGCAGTAGCCTGTCGATCTTTTTCAACGTTTTCCCCCAGGGAAAGTGGTGTCTTGTGTCTCTGGAATGAGTCAGATAACAATGCTCTCGCTCAGTATCGAATGGGTGTGTATCGGTGAAATGTACACAAATACCGTTTGGATAGATGTGAAGACACATGGTGTGTCTCAGTGAAATGTACACAAATACCGTTTGGATAGATATGAAGACAGATGGTGTGTCTCAGTGACATGTACACAAATACCGTTTGGATAGATGTTAAGACAGATGGTGTGTCTCAGTGACATGTACACAAATACCGTTTGGATAGATATGAAGACAGATGGTGTGTCTCAGTGAAATGTACACAAATACCGTTTGGATAGATGTGAAGACAAATGGTGTGTCTCAGTGAAATGTACACAGATACCGTTTGGATAGATATGAAGACAGATGGCGTGTCTCAGTGACATGTACACAAATACCGTTTGGATAGATGTGAAGACACATGGTGTGTCTCAGTGAAATGTACACAAATACCGTTTGGATAGATGTTAAGACAGATGGCGTGTCTCAGTGACATGTACACAAATACCGTTTGGATAGATGTTAAGACAGATGGTGTGTCTAAGTGAAATGTACACAAATACCGTTTGGATAGATGTTAAGACAGATGGCGTGTCTCAGTGAAATGTACACAAATACCGTTTGGATAGATGTTAAGACAGATGGCGTGTCTCAGTGACATGTACACAAATACCGTTTGGATAGATGTGAAGACACATGGTGTGTCTCAGTGAAATGTACACAAATACCGTTTGGATAGATGTGAAGACACATGGTGTGTCTCAGTGACATGTACACAGATACCGTTTGGATAGATGTTAAGACAGATGGTGTGTCTTAGTGAAATGTACACAAATACCGTTTGGATAGATATGAAGACAGATGGCGTGTCTAAGTGAAATGTACACAAATACCGTTTGGATAGATGTGAAGACACATGGTGTGTCTCAGTGACATGTACACACATACCGTTTGGATAGATGTGAAGACAATGTTCATGTCCTGTGCTTGTCAGGTCCAGACACACAAACTGTCTACATGTCGCTGTTGGAACGTGAAACATACACCGAACTTAGAAACAGACATCTGTCTTTGTTTTCGGACATCAGGATAATGTGGGCAATAGATTTTCCAGAGTGGCAGAATGGTTCAGACGTTCGCCTGTTCGTAATTAAACTCGAGATTCCAGGGTTTGTTCCCCGTTGAGGCCTCGACTTTTCTCCTCAGTTTGACCGGAAGATCGAATTGAACGTCCAGTCCTATTGAAGGGGACGAAAAACGAGTCGGACCTGTGAGCCAGATGACTGCGCACAGATTTGGGTAGGGCGCATATGGATTGCACGAGTGCGATGATTCCCTGTTGCATAAACT
>CM060312.1:93422375-93424875 GCA_030674185.1 Monoplex corrugatus
GGGAGAGCAGCCCGAGTTTCACATTGTAAATCCACTGTGACAATAGAAAGGAATATGAACATAAATATGAATCAACTGCAAACTTTGTACTCCAAACGCCAGGTTCGTGTTTGCTGATATCTCTACTTGCTTGAAGTGCTTTTCAGAGAGAGAGAGAGAGAGGGGGAGAGAGAGAGAAGAGAAGAGAAGAGAGAGAGAGAGAAAGAGACGAGAGAGAGAGAGGAGAGAGGAGACAGAACAGGACGATGAGAGAGAAGACAGAGAGAGAGAGTGAGAGAAAAGAGAGGACAGGAGACAGAGAGAGAGAACGACAAAGAAGACAGAGAGGAGAGAAGAGAGAGAGAGGAGAGAGACAGAGACAGAGAGATGAAGAGAGGAAGAGAGAGAGAGAGGAGAGAGAGACACAGAGATGGGGAAGAAGAAGAGAGAGAGAGAGAAGAGAAGAGAGAGAAGAGAGAGAGAGAGAGAGAGAGAGAGAGACAGAGAGAGGAAAGAGAAGAGAGAAGAAAGTGAGAGAGAGAGATAAATGGGAGAGAAGAGAGAGAGAGAGAGGGAATCAGACAGAGAGAGAGAGAGAGGAGAGAAGAGAGAGAGAGGACGAGAGAGACAGAGCAGAGACAGACAGAGACAGAGAGGTGATAAATGTGAAAACGAATCAGGTGAGGTGAAGATTATCATACAGGTGAAGGCTATGAAGGTAAACATCCTGTGTACAGGTGCCGACATCACCACCACATTATGGACACTTGTAGCCTGCTTGTTCATATGTTATGTGATAGTTAACGTAAGCTGAAGGAGAAACACATGAGCACACATACAGACACAGACACAGATACACACACACACATACACGCACACACACACACACAAGCACACGCTCACACACACACACATACACACACACACATACACACACACACACACACACTCACACACACACAACACACACACACACACACACACACACACACACACACACACACACACACACACACACACACACGTAAAGTGCAGGAGAAAAACACGAGCAAACACACACACACACACACATACGCACGCACCCACCCACCCACACACACGCACGTAAGCTAGTACGTTTTGCTATCTCGCAGTGATACCGTTAAGATATTGATACTAATAGGTTTATTATGATACTAATACTAATATGTTTATTATGACCCTGATACTAATACGTTTATTGTGATATTGTGTTTACATGTTTAACATGATACTAAAACTATTACCATCTAATATTGACACTTATCTGTTTAGTAAGATACTATTACAAGTACGTTTACTAATACTTGTGCTAATACGTTGACTGTTTAGTATCAGAGCCTGGGATCAGCAAAAATGGAACGGTGGTCAGAAGCCAGGGAATAGCGAAAAGAGATGATAATACGAGAGATCAAGAAAGAAGAGGATGTCAAAAAATCCAGAAGGCAGTTCAGCAAGACCAACAGGGGCAACAGATAGTGTGGCTAAGTACACTCCAGTGACGTCTAAGCTGGAATGACATGTGGCATATGTGACCCTCCACCACGGAATGAGTCGCAATGCACCTGGGTGATTTTTTTGGTTTTTAAATGAAATGAATAAGCAAAAAACGCAGTTTTCACAGATCCAAATTTTATTAAAATCGGGCATTCTTTTTCAAAGTTATGACTTTTTAAAGTTGGATATGCGGAAAAATGCATATTTGAGAAATCGCAGTTTGAGAATCACACTTATGCCCATAGCAACCAGGTACTTCTAATAGAGCTACACTTTTCATCCGTTTATAAGATCAAATAAGCACAAGTATTTTAGCGAGACATAAAATAATGACCACAGAATCATTTTCAGTGAAAATCTCAAAATTGGTACCCTGACCCCCCTACATGAACTATCGCTGCTAGCGAAAAAGTGTGTCATGTGCAATCCGACTCATTCTGTGGTGGAGGATTACATATGGCCGTTTACAGGATCAGTTTCATCCTCAAATCTGTGTATGACCTCCTGTCCTCGAATAGAGATGTGGTAACATGGGGAAAGTAGGTGACCCTGTGTGCCCCCTTTGCCATGACAACCAAACAGTGGAGTCTGGATCAAAGTGATGCCGGCGTTCAAACAATACGAACCAGAAAAACACAAAAATAGAATTAGCTCGTAGAACGTGCAACCAGTCGCCATGGTATAGTGGTTAACGCAACGGACTCCAGATTGGAAGGTTGTGGGTTCGAATCCCCATCAGTACCTTCAAAAATCATTGTAGGATTTTTCAGCTCTAACTGGCTCCTACCCAGAGTTGGGCATGCTATGGGCTCATCGGGAAGACTGGGACTACACAGTCGATTCTCGTCCACTTTGCGGCGGATGCGTCATTGAGGGTATTGCTCAAATCCTCTGACCAACACCGCAGGTGTCTGTATCTCTCGGGCCTGGTTGACGCCAGGATATATTATGATAGTAAGCGTAGAGTACAACCCTGTCACGCAGTCTCAATCCTAGATGGAACTCC
>CM060312.1:93432375-93434875 GCA_030674185.1 Monoplex corrugatus
ACAAAGCATAAAGTGGTAAACTCAGAACATTCCTTACACAGCCACAAAGCATAAAGTGGTAAACTCACAACATTCCTTACACAGCCACAAAGCATAAAGTGGTAAACTCACAACATTCCTTACACAGCCACAAAGCATAAAGTGGTAAACTCACAACATTCCTTACAACTACAAGCCACAAAGCATAAAGTGGTAAACTCACAACATTCCTTACACAGCCACAAAGCATAAAGTGGTAAACTCACAACATTCCTTACACAGCCACAAAGCATAAAGTGGTAAACTCACAACATTCCTTACACAGCCACAAAGCATAAAGTGGTAAACTCACAACATTCCTTACACAGCCACAAAGCATAAAGTGGTAAACTCACAACATTCCTTACACAGCCACAAAGCATAAAGTGGTAAACTCACAACATTCCTTACACAGCCACAAAGCATAAAGTGGTAAACTCACAACATTCCTTACACAGCCACAAAGCATAAAGTGGTAAACTCACAACATTCCTTACACAGCCACAAAGCATAAAGTGGTAAACTCACAACATTCCTTACACAGCCACAAAGCATAAAGTGGTAAACTCACAACATTCCTTACACAGCCACAAAGCATAAAGTGGTAAACTCACAACATTCCTTACACAGCCACAAAGCATAAAGTGGTAAACTCACAACATTCCTTACACAGCCACAAAGCATAAAGTGGTAAACTCACAACATTCCTTACACAGCCACAAAGCATAAAGTGGTAAACTCACAACATTCCTTACACAGCCACAAAGCATAAAGTGGTAAACTCACAACATTCCTTACACAGCCACAAAGCATAAAGTGGTAAACTCACAACATTCCTTACACAGCCACAAAGCATAAAGTGGTAAACTCACAACATTCCTTACACAGCCACAAAGCATAAAGTGGTAAACTCACAACATTCCTTACACAGCCACAAAGCATAAAGTGGTAAACTCACAACATTCCTTACACAGCCACAAAGCATAAAGTGGTAAACTCACAACATTCCTTACACAGCCACAAAGCATAAAGTGGTAAACTCACAACATTCCTTACACAGCCACAAAGCATAAAGTGGTAAACTCACAACATTCCTTACACAGCCACAAAGCATAAAGTGGTAAACTCACAACATTCCTTACACAGCCACAAAGCATAAAGTGGTAAACTCACAACATTCCTTACACAGCCACAAAGCATAAAGTGGTAAACTCACAACATTCCTTACACAGCCACAAAGCATAAAGTGGTAAACTCACAACATTCCTTACACAGCCACAAAGCATAAAGTGGTAAATTCAGAACATTCCTTACACAGCCACAAAGCATAAAGTGGTAAACTCACAACATTCCTTACACAGCCACAAAGCATAAAGTGGTAAATTCAGAACATTCCTTACACAGCCACAAAGCATAAAGTGGTAAATTCAGAACATTCCTTACACAGCCACAAAGCATAAAGTGGTAAACTCAGAACATTCCTTACACAGCCACAAAGCATAAAGTGGTAAACTCACAACATTCCTTACACAGCCACAAAGCATAAAGTGCTAAACTCACAACATTCCTTACACAGCCACAAAGCATAAAGTGGTAAACTCAGAACATTCCTTACAAATTGACAAACGGTTGTTGCCGGTTCAAGACACGTTGACCGCTGGCGGCAGGCCTACCGCTACCCGACGTTTTTCACCTCATTGCAACGTGAACCACGGCCAGGGAGCCT
Organism: Monoplex corrugatus; assembly: GCA_030674185.1. NCBI lineage: Eukaryota > Metazoa > Mollusca > Gastropoda > Littorinimorpha > Ranellidae > Monoplex > Monoplex corrugatus. The sequence goes on from CM060312.1 coordinate 93,434,120, forward strand.
GGACAGTGTCCACGTTCGTCCGGATTCCTAATTGACCAGTAAGTGCTACTTTCTGCTTTGTGGGGTCTATTGTTTAGGAATAGATCTGGTTTCACGCGCCCATCGCGACGCAGGGATATTCAGGGCCAGGGCTTGCACTTAGGGTAAATAAAGAATTACTTTAGTGCATAAACCCATTTCGTGAGTTTGTGCTTGCTGATCATCAAGTATGCACGTTAAAGATCCGGTAAGTCATGTTAGTGTCCAGTGGCGTATGGAAACATCAAATCACCAGCACACACGGCCACTGAAGACACAGTATACAAACTGTGCAGCAACATACATGTACCGCAGTTTCAGTTTCTTGAGATGACACCTCCGCGCTGGGAAAGAATTCCATATGTACTAACGTCACAGGTGCCATGTGATGGAGAAGACCCAAAAATGATCACGGAACAAGCCTTAAGCCTGCACATAAACCTATGAGTTGCCAGGTCCTGAGGTCCTACCAAACCTGTTTTTTTATTTTTTTTATCTTATACTAGTAAATTATCAGTCTATCATGGAACAAGCTTGGTTACATATAAATGACGTGTGTGTTTATGTATCTTATCTTCAAAGAAAAGAATCGATAAATAAAATGAATAAACAAAGGACTGAATTAAAAACACAACTAGCCACCAAATATAGAATAGCCGACACACACGCACCCAGAAAAAAAAATCGTGAAAAAATAGGCCTACCCGCCCCCACCCACCCACCCTACTGCCAGCAGTG
>CM060312.1:93447375-93452375 GCA_030674185.1 Monoplex corrugatus
TGCCATGCTGTCTTTTCCTCACAAGATTCTTATTTCTGCTTTCCAGATCATCCACCTGTATTTCTTCCTTATTCTCTCTCTGCTTAGCTCCCCACAGACGGAATATCACTGCCTGTAATTGTGGCGGAACAAGGAATGGTCATACACGGACAATTCCGCTTCATCTGCAAAGTAGATTTCGTTTGTCTGAATTCATGTGTTTAGATAGAGAATGCACGTCGCTCTGGCGGGCGTAAGAAAAAGAAGAATGACTATATCATTAAATCTGACACACACACACGTACACACACACACACACACACACACACACACACACACACACACACACACACACACACACACACACACACATACACACACACGCACACACACATTCACACAAAAGGTGAGCACAACACACACACACATACACACACACACACACACACACACACACACACATACACACACACACACACACACACACACACACACACACACACACACACACACACACACACACAAAAGGTGACACACACAAAAAAAATCCCCCTAAGTGCGATAATCCTTAAAAAAAAAAAGTCCCCCTCACAGACATTCACGCACACACAGAATGTCCCCGTCCCCTTCCCCACAGGTGATGATGTGCACAGACCCCCACCTACACGTGATCACACAGACAACACGGCACATCACTACTGATTGTTGGGAACAGAGACATAAAGCAAAAGATATGCGAACAGAGACATAAAGCAAAAGATATGCGGTGTGTCACTGGTATTCTCTGTCTCGTTTGGTTGGCATGGACGGTCAGCCTGCGGATAGGAAACGTGTCTCAGGAACACAACAGTCTGTCATCTGTGTAATCCCCAACACTCTGCAACGCTGCGTGTGAGTGGCTGCGGTCCGCCGAGGCGAGATATAGAGCATCATCATCATCATCATCATCATCATCATCATCATCATCATCATCATCATCATCATCATCAGGTGCCCTGCCGCATGGCATTGGCGACCATGGACTTCCAACCATCTCTATCTCTCGTTGCCCCCAGCATCTCCCCCACCCTCCTCATCCCCAGCCACTCTGCAAGTCCGTCCAGCATTCTCTCCCTGGGTCTACCTGGTGCTCTCTTTCCCTCCAGTTTTCCCGTTGCGGTGACCAGGTGCTCCAAATCCCCCTTCCTCATAAAATGGCCCATAAATGTTGCTTGTCTTTTCCTAATCCCCTTCCTCATAAAATGGTCTATAAATGTTGCTTGTCTTTTCCTAATCCCCTTCCTCATAAAATGGCCTATAAATGTTGCCTGTCTTTTCCTAATCCCCTTCCTCATAAAATGGCCTATAAATGTTGCCTGTCTTTTCCTAATCCCCTTCCTCATAAAATGGCCTATAAATGTTGCTTGTCTTTTCCTAATCCCCTTCCTCATAAAATGGCCTATAAATGTTGCCTGTCTTTTCCTAATCCCCTTCCTCATAAAATGGCCCATAAATGTTGCTTGTCTTTTCCTAATCCCCTTCCTCATAAAATGGGCTATAAATGTTGCCTGTCTTTTCCTAATCCCCTTCCTCATAAAATGGCCTATAAATGTTGCTTGTCTTTTCCTAATCCCCTTCCTCATAAAATGGCCTATAAATGTTGCTTGTCTTTTCCTAATCCCCTTCCTCATAAAATGGCCTATAAATGTTGCTTGTCTTTTCCTAATCCCCTTCCTCATAAAATGGCCTATAAATGTTGCTTGTCTTTTCCTAATCCCCCTTCCTCATAAAATGGCCTATAAATGTTGCTTGTCTTTTCCTAATCCCCTTCCTCATAAAATGGCCTATAAATGTTGCCTGTCTTTTCCTAATCCCCTTCCTCATAAAATGGCCTATAAATGTTGCCTGTCTTTTCCTAATCCCCTTCCTCATAAAATGGCCTATAAATGTTGCTTGTCTTTTCCTAATCCCCTTCCTCATAAAATGGCCTATAAATGATGCTTGTCTTTTCCTAATCTTCCTTATCTGTGAAGATATAGAGCGTGCGATGAAAAGTAAGGTGCTTGTCTCTGCCTTTATGTCTCTGGTCTGGGCACGTCATAGGCTCGAGCGAACAGTGAACTGCTCCACGGGTGATGATGTGCAGAGAAATTCTCCCTGTCTATGATCCGAGAGACAGTAACAGTGAACAATCCCTAGCTGTGTTTGGTGTTTGCGTGTGTGTCTAACGCTGTTGTATGTGTGTATGTGTGTGTGTGTGTGTGTGTGCGCGCGTCTGTGTGCGTGCGTGCGTACGTGTGTGTGTGTGTGTGTGTGTGTGTGTGTGTAGTGTTACGAGCCAAGTGGTTGCACTTTGAAATTGTCCTAATTTGGATTAATAAGAAATGATTGTGTTGTATGGTCTCGTCTTGTCTTATCTTGTATTGTGTTGTGTTGTATTGTAGTGTACTGTGTTGTGTTGTATTGTAGTGTATTGTGTTGTGTTGTATAGTATCATATCTTATCATATTGAATCGTATCGCATTGTATTGTATCGTATTGTATCGCATCGTATCGTATTGAACTGTACTGTATTGTATTGTATTACCTTATTTGGACAAATGGACAAACAACTTGTCCTTTGAAGTTGTATTAACTGTGAACCATCAGATCCACACAGATTGCCCGGACATATGGACAGTCAGTCAGTCAGTCCTGTGAAGTTGTATTAAATGTGAACCATCAGATCCACACAGATTGCCCGGACATATGGACAAACAGTCAGTCAGTCAGTCCTGTGAAGTTGTATTAAGTGTGAACCATCAGATCCACACAGATTGCCCGGACATACGGACAAACAGTCAGTCAGTCCTGTGAAGTTGTATTAACTGTGAACCATCAGATCCACACAGATTGCCCGGACATACGGACAAACAGTCAGTCAGTCCTGTGAAGTTGTATTAACTGTGAACCATCAGATCCACACAGATTGCCCGGACATACGGACAAACAGTCAGTCAGTCAGTCCTGTGAAGTTGTATTAACTGTGAATCATCAGATCCATACAGATTGCCCGGACATACGGACAAACAGTCAGTCAGTCCTGTGAAGTTGTATTAAGTGTGAACCATCAGATCCACACAGATTGCCCGGACATACGGACAAACAGTCAGTCAGTCCTGTGAAGTTGTATTAACTGTGAACCATCAGATCCACACAGATTGCCCGGACATACGGAAAAACAGTCAGTCAGTCCTGTGAAGTTCTGCACCTTGTCCTGTCCCGTCAGTTTGACTTGCTGCTTGAGTTGGAGAAATGAGTTACTGTACTACAACAGATGTCTATCATAGGATCATGACATAAATCAACACTGTGGTACAAAGCCTGCTTTGCTGAACACCCTTGTGTATGTTGTGTGTGTGCGGGCATGTGGGTATGTGCATGTATTTACTGTTATTTGTTATATTTTCATCTCTTATCTGTTTATTTATCTACTACTTTTATTTTGTATTTATTTAGTCACCTACTTACTTCTTATTCACTTATTTACTCACTCACTTATTTACTTACTTGCTTACGTACTTACTTGCTTGCTTGCTTACGTACTTATTTACTTACTTACTTACCTATCTATGATTAAGAAATACTGTCTTCCCCTAGTTGATAGACGGCTGAGCATTTGGGCATTGACTAAGAGGGGGGGGGGGGGGTCTGTCATGTGAGACGAGTTTATACAGAATAGCTAGTTGTGTTGTGAGTCAGACCTTTAATTATTTATTTACTTTATATGTATGTTCCTTTTTTGAAAGTAAGATACACACATACACATATCATTTACATGTAACCAAGATTATTCCAGTGGTAGGTTGATAAAATACCAGTATGTAATGTAGACCAGGTACAACATAGACTAGGTAGGGCCTCAAGACCTAGTCAGCTCTTGGGTTGATGTGTAGGCTTTAGGCTTGTGCCACGGTCACCATACACATGGCACCTGTGACGCTAGTGCATATGAAATTCGTTCCAAGCGCGGCGACGTCATCTTGAGAAACTGAAACTGAAACTGCTGAGCATGCTAGCACCCTTCTCTACAGCAGCGACAGCCGGACAACCTGCGTACGCCAAGAGCATCGACCGATAGCTTCCACCTGAAGTGCTTGTACCGGATCCTTCCTGAGCGTTTCCATTTTTAAGGATCATCGCACTCAGGGCCCCCGTGGGAATGTGATAAATTGGACGGAGTGGTCAACGCCAGGGGCATCTCCTTAGATTATGTGCGCGAATGCACTGATATGTGTACATAGTTTTCTTTGCTTTTTTTCCTGTTGAAGTTTTGTGTGTTTTGAAGCGGTTACAGCCCTGATATGGATTTACGCAGTCGGCTGGGCTTTAAACAACAACAATAGGAATAACAATCTGCGGTGCCGGTCAGAAGATTTGAGCAACACATTTGAGTGACTCATCTGTGAAGTGGATGAGGCTCGACTCTGTGGTCCCAGTCTTCCCAATGAGCCCATAGCACGCCCAACTCTGGGTAGGATCCGGTCAGAGCCAGAAAATCCCACAATGATTTTTGAAGGGACTGATGGGGATTCGAACCCACAACCTTCCAGTTGGTAGTCCGTTGCGTTAACCACTACACCACAGCGACTGGTTCTTCCTGGGCATTTCCTGTAAGGACCGTGTTTCAAACAAGAACCATCATTGACCAGGCCAGCGTACCAAATATATATATGCCCTCTTAAAATAATGGCGACTACGCTGGCTTGGCCACGTCCGCCGTATGCAGGATGGTCACAGCCCAAAGATCCCCTGTATGGAGAACTTGTCGCAGGATCCCAACTCTCAGGCTGCCCACTGCTGGCGTACAGGGACGTCTGCGAACGTGACCTGAAATCCGCTGATATGGTTGTGGTCACCTGGGAAAAGACAGCTACAAATGGCTGTGGCTGGCCACAAGCTGTACGTGCAGGCATTGATATTCAAGAGGAGAAACGAACTCCACTGAGGTCGGACAGAAGAGAGAGAAGGAAAGCTGTGACAGTGACCACCCAGCCACAGCT
>CM060312.1:93467375-93472375 GCA_030674185.1 Monoplex corrugatus
GATAAATATCTGGAAGAAACGAAGAAAAAAATAAAACTAATAATTGACTAACCATAACAGTGAACAAGTGAAATAACATTTTAAAGGTAATTCGCTATAGGACTTTTTGACAGGCTAACAAAAAATTCATACAGTAATGATGAAGAGGCAAATATATCAGAAACTGTACTCATAGATAGTGTTGGAATATGTCGTTTTACCTTAACGCAAGAAAGAATATGACTATGTGTTATCTTCTTTCCACACAGACATACTATGTTCTTGGTGTATTTTGTTTTGAATGCATCAAGTTTCCATCTATACATAAGGGATTGTATAATTCTGCTGGCATGAAGCTGCTTAAGTATTTTGCTAATTTCAAAGTTCATGTGACATTTATCATACTTTTTCTGTTTTAATTGGAACTGCTTCCAGACGTAGTTGTCTACTAAAGTGTAATTCTCGTGCAACGAGAGAGAAAGCTGGATATTGTTTGAATCTGGTGAGTTATTAGCTCCCCGTTTGGCAGCCCTGTCAACTTTATCATTATAACGAAAAGAACTATGAGAAGGTATCCAGCAGAAAGTAATATCAGTGCCTCTTAAAGATAAATTATGAATCAAGTGACTAATTTCCAGAATCATTTCTGATCTTGTTTGTAATTTTGATAATTCAAGAGCCTGAAGTACTGATTTTGAATCCACGCAAAAAAGTGTTTGAAAAATTGTCCTAGGAAAACTTATCATAAAGTTTAAAGCCATTAATATTGCAAAAAGTTCAGCTGTAAAGATAGATTTATCAAGTCCTATGTAGAAAGATTTTTCAATTTTGAGAGCAGGTATTAAAAACGCTGAGCCTGCTTTTCTTTCAATTACTGATCCATCAGTGTAAATTTTCAAATGATCGGAATATAAGTCGTCTATATGACATTTAACCTGACTTGCCAGTAAGTTTACATTGTCTCCTTTTTTTAAGTTAGTGTGATGTACGTCAAATTGTGCTCTTTGGAGTTCCCAACTGGGTACTGGCGAAAAGGAAGGTCTTATAGATACAGGATCTACGTGTAGATCAATTCCTGAACCTTTCATGACGTCAGATGTGTATGTTGCAAGAGTGACCTGTGAAGATATTGATTTAGCTCTTTTTGGAAAGTCGATATCTGATCTCAGTTTAATTTCTGTTTCAGAGATGTTTTCTACAGTGGTGTGTCTTAACAAAAATTTAGTAGAAGCGACTTTCCTTTGCTCATCAAGTGGCAACAGTTTGATTTCAGTATATGTGCGAAGACAGGAAGCATGCATTGGAAGACCCAGTGCAAGTTTGAAACCTTTACAATCTATGCTCTGCAGTTTTTTCATTAAGTGTTTCGGTGCACTGAAGAAGATTTCTTGGGCATAGGTTAATTTAGATCTAACAAGCGATTTACAAAGATGAACAAGTGTTGATGAATCTTGACCCCATGCCTGTTTGCGAACTATTTTTAAGAAATTTAAACTTTTTTGAGCTTTGGTTAATAAGTATTCAATATGCTGATTCCAAGATAATTTTGCCGTAAGAAAAACTCCTAAGAATTTAATTGACTCATTAAACTGAAGAAGAGTATCTCCCAGTTTGAAAGTGGGAAGATTTACTGGGTTAGCTCCATTATTAAATAAAACTATTTTCGATTTTTCCAGGGATAGATGTAACCCATTTTCTACCATGTATCGTGCTATTTTATCAAGTTCTAATTGGTAGCATTTGCGTGTATAATTAATACAGCGCAAAGGAGTTTTCCTTTTCATATTTACCTGCATCCACATGCATAAATCGTCAGCATATTGAGCTAAAACTACATGCTTAGATACTTTACTGGGTAAGTCATGCATTAATATCATGAAAAGAAGGGGAGCTATAACGGATCCCTGAGGGATACCCATTTGAAGAATTCGTTTCGTGGAATATACATTTTCAATCCTCGTTTGAAATACTCTGTTTTCTAAGAAACACTTAACATAGTCAAAAATGTGACCTGTCAGCCCAATACTTTTAAATTTAAATAACAATCTGGAGTGCCACACTTGATCGTATGCTTTCGTTATATCAAAAAATGTAGCTAAAACACATTGACGTCTTGCAAATTGTATGTGTGTGTGTGTGTGTGTGTGTATGTGTGTGTGTATGTATGTATGTGTGTGTGTGTGTGTGTGTGTGTGTGTGTGTGTGTGTGTGTGTGTGTTTCTCTCGTTCTCGCTCTTTCTCTCTGACTCTCTCTCTCTCCCTCTGTCTCTGTGGTGTGTGTGTGTGTATGTGTATGTGTGTGTGTGTGTGTGTGTGTGTGTGTGTGTGTGTGTGTGTGTGTGTGTGTGTGTGTGTGTGTGTGTTTCTCTCGTTCTCGCTCTCTCTCTCTAGATCTCTCTGCCCCCTCTCTCTCTCTGTGGTGTGTGTGTGTGTGTGTGTGTGTGTGTGTGTGTGTGTGTGTGTGTGTGTGTGTGTGTGTGTGTGTGTGTGTGTGTGTGTGTTTGTTTCTCTCGTTCTCGCTCTTTCTCTCTGACTCTCTCTCTCTCCCTCTGTCTCTGTGGTGTGTGTGTGTGTGTGTGTGTGTGTGTGTGTGTGTGTGTGTGTGTGTGTGTGTGTGTGTGTGTGTGTGTGTGTGTGTGTGTGTGTTTTCTCTCGTTCTCGCTCTCTCTCTCTCTAGATCTCTCTGCCCCCTCTCTCTCTCTGTGGTGTGTGTGTGTGTGTGTGTGTGTGTGTGTGTGTGTTTCTCTCGTTCTCCGCTCTCTCTCTCTCTCTCTCTCTCGTTCTTGCTCTCTCTCTCTCCCTTTCTCTGTGGTGTGTGTGTGTGTGTGTGTGTGTGTGTGTGTGTGTGTGTGTGTGTGTGTGTGTGTGTGTGTGTGTGTGTATGTGTTCTCTGTTTGTATGTCTGTTTCTCTCTCTCTGTTTGTCTCTGTCTCTGTTTGTATGTCTGTCTCTCTCTGTCTGTCTCTGTTTGTATGTATGTTTGTCTCTCTCTGTCTGTCTCTGTCTCTGTCTGTCTCTGTCTCTGTATGTTTGTCTTTCTCTGTTTGTCTCTGTCTCTGTTTGTATGTATGTTTGTCTCTCTCTGTCTGTCTCTGTCTCTGTATGTCTGTTTGTCTCTGTCTGTCTGTCTCTGTCTCTGTATGTTTGTCTTTCTCTGTTTGTCTCTGTCTCTGTTTGTATGTCTGTTTGTCTCTCTCTGTTTCTCCCTCTCTCTGTCTCTGTCTGTTTGTCTCTCTCTCTGTGTCTCTCTGTATTCTCTCTCTGTCTCTGTCTGTCTCTCCCTCTCTGTCTGTCTGTCTGTCTCTCTCTCTGTCTGTCTGTCTGTCTCTCTGTCTGTCTGTCTCTCTGTCTGTCTGTTATCAGGGCTGAAGGATGGAGTGGGTAAAATGGGATAAGAGTTAGGATAACTTAATTGTGTTGGTGGGCAGATAGAATCTGTGTGTCGTAGTCACTGAGGGTTAATGTCTGAGATGTGACTGTATAGGACGTCGGTAAGGTCAGTTTAACCCTTTGACTCTCGCACCCTATCTACCTACTGCAAAAACTTAACTCTTTGACTTTCTCACCCTATCCACCAGCTCCGCGCAGGAAGCTGGTGGATAGGGTGAGGGAGCCAAAGGGTTAAGTTTTTGCTTTGCTATCATGGTTGACGATGCAGAGTGCTGATGGACAGGGTTTGGGAGTCAAAGGGTTAAGTTTTTGCTTTGCTATCATGGTTGACAATGCAGGATGCTGGTGAACAGGTTGTGGGAGTCAAAGGATTAAGTTTTGCTTTGCAATCATGGTTGACGATGCAGAGTGCTGATGGACAGGGTATGGGAGTCAAAGGGTTAAGTGTTTGCTTTGCTATCATGGTTGACAATGCAGGATGCTGGTAGACAGGGTGTGGGAGTCAAAGGGTTAAGTTTTTGCTTTGTTATCATGGTTGACAATGCAGGATGCTGGTGAACAGGGTGTGGAATCAAAGGGTTAAGTTTTTGCTTTGCTATCATGGTTGATAATGCAGGATGCTGATGGACAGGTATAGGAGTCAAAGGGTTAAGTTTTTGCTTTGCTATCATGGTTGACAATGCAGATTGCTGATGGACAGGGTATGAGAGTCAAAGGGTTAAGTTTTTGCTTTGCTATCATGGTTGACGATATAGGATGCTGGTGGACAGGGTGTGGGAGTCAAAGGGTTAAGTCAGGGGCTGTTGTGTTTTCATCTATTCACATTTTTTTTTACATTGCACTAATGCACATTTTATTGAAACGTGGCCTGTATCGTTCAGTGACAGACTGATACAAATATATTATGTTATTGTTATTGTTATTGTTATTGTTATTGTTATTTTCGTTTAAAGCCCAGCCGACTGTGTAGAGCCATATCAAGACTATAACCATTTCAAAACATACACAATTCTTCAACTGGAAAAAAAAAGTTAAGTACACATATCAGTGCATTCACGCACATAATGTATGGAGATGACCCTGACGTTGACCTTTCTGTCCTTTTATCACGCAGGGGATTTAAAAAAAACTGAATACAACTTTCAGTAGATTTAAGGACGCTAAAACATGTAAAAACGGGCCTAAATTACCTGAAATTGTTTCTGCTCCACACATTTCTTAAGTGCCAAAAATTCTTTTAATACATGTGTCCAATTATCAATCCTAAGAGAAAGTATGTAAGGGTTAATAGAACACGTACAGGTGAAAGGACCAGCAAGGCAGAAAATGATAGGAAGAGAGAACAAAAAGCTAGGGAATAAGACAGAAAATGATAGGAAGAGATAACAAAAAGCTAGGGAACAAGGCAGAAAATGATAGGAAGAGATAACAAAAAGCTAGGGAACAAGACAGAAAATGATAGGAAGAGATAACAAAAAGCTAGGGAACAAGGCAGAAAATGATAGGAAGAGATAACAAAAAGCTAGGGAACAAGGCAGAAACAAACAGAGCGACAGAAAAGAGGAAATTTCTAGCCCAGAATTTCCAGAAGGTGGGGACACTATTTATACTGAAAGAACCCCCAGCATCGT
>CM060312.1:93477375-93479875 GCA_030674185.1 Monoplex corrugatus
CAGTGGTGCGAGTCAACAGGCGCTGTATATTATCAGGTGAGTCACTGTCTTGAAGTTGGGTGTCATCAGCATAGAAGTGGTGTTTTATAGAGTGGGAGTTGATGATGGTGGACAGGGGGGAGGTATAAAGAGTGAAAAGAACAGGGCCAAGGACAGATCCTTGTGGAACACCACAGGTCAGGTATGCAGGTTGAGAGTAAGTGCCATTGATGAGAACAGTTTGTTTTCTGTTTGATAAATATGAAGTGAACCAGGAGAGAGCAATGTCAGAGATGCCAAAAGTATGATGAAGTCTAGAAAGGAGAATCCATGGTCAATGGTATCGAAGGCTGCAGACAGATCAAGGAGTGTGAGGAGAGAGACTTTGCCAGTATCAGTTGCAAGGAGGAGATTGTTGAGAATGTGTAGTAGGGCAGTTTCAGTGCTATGGCACTGGCGGTAGGCTGACTGGAAAGGATTGAGGAGATTGTTGGCAGACAGGTGAGAGTTCAGCTGGTTGAGGACGACTTTTTCAAGGAGTTTTGACAAGAAAGAGAGATTAGAGATAGGCCTGTAATTTTTCAGTTCATTTGGGTCTAAATTGTGTTTCTTGAGGAGAGGGTGAACAATAGCAGACTTGAAAGAATCTGGGACAGTTCCAGTTTGAAAAGAAGTGTTGATGATGTCAGTGATGAATGGGAGGAGAGTAGGGAGACAGTCGGAGTAGAGAGAACCTGGAAGAGGATCCAGTTCGCAGATTTTGAACGACATGGATCTGATTGTGTTGAAAATTTCTTCTTGTGAGACGGGGGTAAAAGTAGTAAGAGGTGTGCCAGAGAAGGAAGGGTCAGGTGGGCATGGTTGACAGGGTGTCCTGTCAAGCCTGTCACGAAGAGTTTGTACTTTGGTGGTGAAATACTTGGAGAATACAGATGGGAGTTCTTCATTTGTATGTTTTGTTGGGAGAGGTAAATCGTTTCGTGTGCCAAGGAGATGATTCATGGTTGTAAAGAGTTCTTTTGAAGAAGAGGCATTCAGGATTTTGGTTTGGAAATAGCTTGTTTTTGCAGATGCAATGAGGGTGGATACTTTTGTTTTAGAGGCTTGGAAAAGTTGCCTGTGTACAGTGAGTTTGGATTTGCGCCAGCGGCGCTCTGCTCTGCGGCGGGCACGTTTTGCACAGGCAATCTCATGAGTGAGCCAGGGGGTAGGGGGGCGGTCAGGTAAAAGACGGGTTGTGGCTGGAGCATGAGTGTCCAGAAGATGGTGGAGAGTAGTATAGAATTCATCGGCAAGGTTATGTGACTTTTCAGAAAGGAGACGGGAGACATCAGATGAAAATGTGGAGAGGTCGATAGATTTGAGATTGCGTCGAGTCACTGTGCGCGTGGTACGGGAAGGAGGAGAAATGTCAAGAGAACAGAGAATTGCAGAGTGATCAGATGGAAGGGCTGAAGTTAGACGGGTAGAAAGAACTAAGCAGTTGTCAGTAGCTGAATTGTGGTGATCACGAGAAATGATCCAGTCAAGAATGTGACCTTTTTGATGGGTTGGTTCAGAAATGTGTTGAGTCATATTGTGATTGGACAGAGAGTTGATGATATGTCTTGTGTCATAACGGTGAGTGTTGTCATAGTGGACATTGATGTCACCTAGAATGATGAGATTTCCAGATAAGAGGCAGTAGTGGTCGAGCAGTTGGTCAAAGTCAGAGAGAAACGTGGATGTGGTGAGTTTGTTGGCAGAGCTAGGTGGAGGTCGATAGACACAGGAGAAGGTGATGGGGTGAGGGGTGGATTGGAAGGATACTTCAACGTGCTCGAAAGAAGGATGGGAGAAAGGCAGAGACTGCGAGAAAGATAGGCGGGAATGGAGTGAGTCGTTGTAGAGGATGGCGATACCGCCACCTCGAGATGAGCGATGGAAAGAAGCAAGCCTGTAACCACTCAGAGTGAGGCTAGCATGTATAGGTTCATGACCAAGGGGGTTAAGCCATGTCTCTGTGATAAAAGCAATGTCAACATTTTTCACCTTATTCAAAGAAACTGAACTCTGCATTTCAGTGTTATTGGTGGTTCTTTTTCAGTTTTTGCAGGGCTTAAAACGTTCCGCGTCTGGGCGGAATTCCGCGATTTCGGTCTGTCAAAAAAACAAAAACAAACAAAAAAAGGAGCAAGGCATCCGTGATCGGCTTGCAAGCGTTGATAGCAACGGCACGCAAGTTATGGCCCCTGATTTGCCCCCCCCCCCCCCCGGACCCCCCTAGTTTCAGTGGGTTTTTCCTCCTCCTGTTTAAAGCCCTGTTTTTGAGTTCACAGTGACACCCAACCCTAGCTTTGGGAAAGTTGTTGGCTGTTTCACAATGAACAAAGACAAACTAACCCCCCCCCCCCCACAGCAATTGAGCATGGATTCAGTTCTGAATTTGTTCTTAGCCATTTTCTTTAATTTCGACTCAAAATAATGGAAGATTTAAACAAATTTTTAAAAAATTTGCAGGCCACGTTTAGCGTTTTTTTTA
>CM060312.1:93484875-93504875 GCA_030674185.1 Monoplex corrugatus
AGGAGTCAATGTACAGGAGTCAATGTAGAATGCTGGTGGACAGGGTACAGGAGTCAATGTACAGGAGTCAATGTAGAATGCTGGTGCACAGGGTACAGGAGTCAGTGTACAGGAGTCAATGTACAGGAGTCAATGTAGAATGCTGGTGCACAGGGTACAGGAGTCAATGTACAGGAGTCAATGTAGAATGCTGGTGGACAGGGTACAGGAGTCAATGTACAGGAGTCAATGTAGAATGCTGGTGGACAGGGTACAGGAGTCAATGTACAGGAGTCAATGCAGAATGCTGGTGCACAGGGTACAGGAGTCAATGTAGAATGCTGGTGGACAGGGTACAGGAGTCAATGTAGAATACTGGTGCACAGGGTACAGGAGTCAATGTAGAATGCTGGTGCACAGGGTACAGGAGTCAATGTACAGGAGTCAATGTAGAATGCTGGTGGACAGGGTACAGGAGTCAATGTACAGGAGTCAATGTACAGGAGTCAATGTACAGGAGTCAATGTAGAATGCTGGTGCACAGGGTACAGGAGTCAATGTACAGGAGTCAATGTAGAATGCTGGTGGACAGGGTACAGGAGTCAATGTACAGGAGTCAATGTAGAATGCTGGTGGACAGGGTACAGGAGTCAATGTACAGGAGTCAATGTAGAATGCTGGTGCACAGGGTACAGGAGTCAGTGTACAGGAGTCAATGTACAGGAGTCAATGTAGAATGCTGGTGGACAGGGTACAGGAGTCAATGTACAGGAGTCAATGTAGAATGCTGGTGCACAGGGTACAGGAGTCAATGTACAGGAGTCAATGTAGAATGCTGGTGCACAGGGTACAGGAGTCAGTGCAGAATGCTGGTGTACAGGGTGCTGGAGTCAGTGCAGAATGCTGGTGGACAGGGTTCAGGAGTCAATGCAGAATGCTAACCAGGGTACAGGAGTCAAAGGGTTAATGCAGTCCAAGAGAAGACCCACATAAACGTATGTTGGTGATTCAGCCGACATGCATTTGAACATTGACACTAACGCACGCAGCAGTCAGATGTGTCACAGTCTGTCTTTACCATAGAGGTTGTGACTGGAGTGTGTTTGATCAGTTTCACATAACAACTTTCCAATACTCGAGGAATTAAACGAGGACCACGGAATTACTGAATGTGAGATTTTCTCTGTCGAGGTGCTAAAAGTGAACTATTTTGCAAAATTGCTAAACGACAATTTAACTGAAGAATTGCTGAAAGTGATTATTTTCTGTTTGTAAAAGACTCTGGGTGTTCTGGATCATGGATTGTATAAGATCATGGATTGTATAAGGTCATGGATTGTATAAGATCATGGATTGTATAAGATCATTGACTGTAGGTCATGGATTGCAGGTCATGGATTGCAGATCCTGTTTTGTAGAAGATATGGGTGTTCCGGATCCTGGATTGTAGATGATCCTGGATTGCACTTGATCCTGGACTGTAGAAGATCCTGGATTATAGAGGGGCTGCCTGTGTTGGCTTTGCGTGCTGCACGTGTAGAACTGGCTGCCTGTTGTTACACCACCCTCATTGTGCGTGCTGCACGTGTAGAACTGGCTGTCTGTTGTTACACCACCCTCATTGTGCGTGCTGCACGTGTAGAACTGGCTGTCTGTTGTTACACCGCCCTCATTGTGCGTGCTGCACGTGTAGAACTGGTTGCCTGTTGTTACACCACCCTCATTGTGCGTGCTGCACGTGTAGAACTGGCTGCCTGTTGTTACACCGCCCTCATTGTGCGTGCTGCACGTGTAGAACTGGTTGCCTGTTGTTACACCACCCTCATTGTGCGTGCTGCACGTGTAGAACTGGCTGCCTGTTGTTACACCACCCTCATTGTGCGTGCTGCACGTGTAGAACTGGCTGCCTGTTGTTACACCACCCTCATTGTGCGTGCTGCACGTGTAGAACTGGCTGCCTGTTGTTACACCGCCCTCATTGTGCGTGCTGCACGTGTAGAACTGGCTGTCTGTTCTTACACCGCCCTCATTGTGCGTGCTGCACGTGTAGAACTGGCTGTCTGTTGTTACACCACCCTCATTGTGCGTGCTGCACGTGTAGAACTGGCTGTCTGTTGTTACACCACCCTCATTGTGCGTGCTGCACGTGTAGAACTGGCTGCCTGTGTTGGCTTTACATGCTGCACGTGTAGAACTGGCTGCCTGTTGTTACACCACCCTCATTGTGCTTCAACGACTGTCGTAATCCATAGGAGCACTTGGCGCTTAATCGGAAAAAAAGTTGAAAGCAGTTCTAACAGTCTTCTGTTTTTTTAATACAGAAATCATTACAGAAAATCCACGGTTTGTACTTGTCAGAGTCATTATGATTGTGAAGTTTTTTTAATACAGAAATCATAACAGAAAATCCACGGTTTGTACTTGTCAGAGTCATTATGATTGTGAAGTTTTTTTAATACAGAAATCATTACAGAAAATCCACGGTTTGTACTTGTCAGAGTCATTATGATTGTGAAGTTTTTTTAATACAGAAATCATAACAGAAAATCCACAGTTTGTACTTGTCAGAGTCATTATGATTGTGAAGTTTTTTTTTAATACAGAAATCATAACAGAAAATCCACGGTTTGTACTTGTCAGAGTCATTATGATTGTGAAGTTTTTTTAATACAGAAATCATAACAGAAAGTCCACGGTTTGTACTTGTCAGAGTCATTATGATTGTGAATTTTTTTTAATACAGAAATCATTACAGAAAGTCCACGGTTTGTACTTGTCAGAGTCATTATGATTGTGAAGATGTATCAAATGAAATAAAACTTCAAGTGAAGACAACAGTAGACTATCTCAGCAGTGAAAACACAATGTAAATGTTATCAGATTTTCGTGAGAAATCGTTGTTCACATAACCCCCCCCCCCCCCAAATGCTGATTTTGTGCAATTTCCTGGTCCATGTGACCTTGACCTTGGTGCCATGGTTTCCAAAACACATGCCTTCAAACTCCTGAAAAGTCCACATTTTGACCCAAATTTGGTAATGATCTGTCCAGTAACAGGTCAGAAAATCTTGCTAATACTTGTTTGTCACCAACACACAGGCGGCTGAATCTATGGCAAATGGTCTGTCTCAAAAAGTACTCAGGCTTCACAGCCAGAGAAAGACCATGCTGGTGGTGGATTGATGGAGTCTCAGACATGTTCTGTACCCACAGCATGACGTTAATCCATGCCTCCTGTCTTGCAGCAGATCGCCAGCTTCATCTCCACACAGCACCTGGTAGAAGCGGGCACACAGAAAAAAGAACAAAACACACACAGACAGACACACATATACTCCTCTCTGATCGACATAAAACAGTCTTCTTTAAAAAAAAAAAAAAGAAAAAAAAAAAGGATTACCAGACCCTTTATATAATATATGTACGTATACGTGTCTCACCCTAGCTTTTACAGTTAACCCTCGCTGTATACTATCTTCTTATCTGCTTTGAAGACCTTGCCAGTGCAAAGCATTTTCATCATCATCAGGTGCCCTGCCGCATGGCGTTGGCGATCATGGACTTCCATCTGTCTCTATCTCTTGTTGCCTCCAGCATCTCTTCAACCCTCCTCGTCTTCAGCCACTCTGCAAGTCCGTCTAGCATTTTCTCCCTGGGTCTACCTGGTCCTCTCTTTCCCTCTGGCTTTCCCGTTGTGACCAGATGCTCCAAATCCCCCTTTTTATAAAAATGGCCTATAAATGGTGCCTGCCTTTTCCTAATCTTCCTATGAGTGATCTACTTGTGTCTGCCTCCATCAAGACTGTCTCGTTTGTTTTCTTTGCTGTCCATGGCATTTTACGTGGTCTGAAGAAGCCTAGCAGATAAATGATGGCAGCTTTGATGGAGCGCATACGGGTATTCGCCAGACTTCCCATTTCAGTCTACCACTACCTTTCTTTTTAAAGGGGCAGTGAAAGGACTTAACGCACATGGACGCTGCGTGTGTCGGCACATGATTCGGGAGTGCAGAAAGGCAAGGCAAAGAGGAGACATGCAGTCACAAAACAACTATATGCTGCATGTATGGGTATAAGGACAGGGAAACCCGTCACTATACAGGAGATACACAGCCACAAGAGTTCTTGAATGTTATATAGAACCGATAATGTTATACGGTTGTGAGGCGTGGGCAGTCAACAAGTAAAGCCAAAACAAGATTGAGGCAGCCGAGATGTGGTCTCTAAGAAGAATGTTGAAAGTTCCATGGACAGCAAAGAAAACAAACGAGACAGTCTTGATGGAGGCAGACACAAGAAGATCATTCATAAGGACGATTGGGAAAAGACAGGCAACATTTACAGGCCATTTTATGAGGAAAGGGGAATTAGAGCACTGGTCACAACAGGAAAGCTGGAGGGAAAGAGAGCACCAGGTAGACCCAGGGAGAAAATATTGGACCGACTTGCAGGGTGGCTGAGGATGGAGAGGGTGGAAGATGTGCTTGCGGGAACAACCGATAGATGCATATGGAGGGCCATGATCGTCAACGCCATGTAGCAGGGCACTTGATGATGATGATGATGATGATGATGATGATGATGATGATGATGATGATGCAGTCACAGCACAACTACATGCTACATGTATAGGTATGTGGACAGGAAGCCGGCCACTTTACAGTAGGAAACATGTAAACTTGTCACGCAAGAAGCTCATCTCTTCCATCCACGTGCAGGCCCCTAACTGCCGTTTGTGTCACAACGCTGTCTGCCCTTCATCTACTTCATCACCATCACGTGACAAACCTGCTTTCTTTAACCCCTAGACTTCCTCACCAGCTGCGAAACGAAAACCTGCTGGAAGTTTGTGGACAGGGCGAGGGAGTGAAGGAGTGACGTGTTGATTTTGCTGTCACGGCTGATAACGCATGAAGCTGGTGGGTAGGGTGATGGAGTAAAGGGTTAAGTTTTGACTTTGTTATCATGGCTGGGTGGGTAGGGTGATGAGTAAAGGGTTAAGTTTTGACTTTGTTATCATGGCTGGGTGGGTAGGGTGACGGAGTAAAGGGTTAAGTTTTGACTTTGTTATCACGGCTGATAACACATGAAGCTGATGGGTAGGGTGATGGAGTAAAGGGTTAAGTTTTGACTTTGTTATCATGGCTGGGTGGGTAGGGTGATGGAGTAAAGGGTTAAGTTTTGACTTTGCTATCGTGGCTTATAATGCAGAAGTTGGTGAACAGGGCGAGAGAGTGAAAGGGTTAAGTTTTTGCTTTGCAATCAAGACTGATACTGCAGGAAGCTGGTGGATATATAGTGGAACGAATGAGTTAATTGTTTGCTTTGCTGTCATGGCTACTAACGCAGACCATTTAGGAGTGAACTGGTTGAGTTCTTCTTTGCTATCATGGCTTATAATGCAAACGTTACTTGACAGGGCAAGGGAGTTAAAGGGTTAAGTTCTTGCTGTGCTATCAGGGCTGATAATGCAGAAAGCTGGTGAATATGGTGGAACGAAAGAGTTAAGTGTTTGCTTTGCCATTATGGCTGCTGATGCAGGAAGTTGGTGAACAGGACGAGGGAGTGAAAGAGTTAAGTGTTTGCTTTGCCATCATGGCTGCTGATGCAGGAAGTTAGTCAACAGGACAAGGGAGTGAAAGAGTTAAGTGTTTGCTTTGCTCTCATGGCTGCTGTTGCAGGAAGTTAGTGAACAGGGTGAGGTAGTGAAAGGGTTAAGTTTTTGCTTGGCTCTCATGGCTGATAATGCCGGAAGTCAGAGAGCAGAGCGAGGGGGTGAAAGGGTTAATGGACACTGTGCTCTCTCTTTTTCCTACTGCTGCGCCTACAGGCGTGGCGTTCCACTGGGGCGTTTTTACCTCTAAGAAACGACAGTGTCCATTGGTGAACTAACACTCCCCCATCCCATCTTTCCGCCATGGATAAATCTTGTTGGTATTTGTATGAGTGCATCTCAGGACTTTCACAATGATCTTGCAAGGCAAAGAACAAGCTGACATGATCTTGCAATGTAAAGTACAAGTTGACATGTTGACATGATCTTGCAAGGCAAAGTACAAGCTGACATGATCTTGCATGGCAAAGTACAAGCTGACATGATCTTGCAAGGTAAAGTACAAGTTGACATGATCTTGCAAGGCAAAGTACAAGCTGACATGATCTTGCAAGGCAAAGTACAAGCTGACATGATCTTGCAATGTAAAGTACAAGTTGACATGATCTTGCAAGGCAAAGTACAAGTTGACATGATCTTGCAAGGTAAAGTACAAGTTGACATGATCTTGCAAGGCAAAGTACAAGCTGGCATGATCTTGCAAGGTAAAGTACAAGTTGACATGATCTTGCAAGGCAAAGTACAAGCTGACATGATCTTGCAAGGCAAAGTACAAGTTGACATGTTGACATGATCTTGCAAGGCAAAGTACAAGTTGACATGATCTTGCAAGGCAAAGTACAAGTTGACATGTTGACATGATCTTGCAAGGCAAAGTACAAGTTGACATGTTGACATGATCTTGCAAGGCAAAGTACAAGTTGACATGATCTTGCAAGGCAAAGTACAAGTTGACATGATCTTGCAAGGCAAAGTATAAGTTGACATGATCTTGCAAGGCAAAGTACAAGCTGACATGATCTTGCAATGTAAAGTACAAGCTGACATGATCTTGCAATGTAAAGTACAAGCTGACATGATCTTGCAATGTAAAGTACAAGTTGACATGTTGACATGATCTTGCAAGGCAAAGTACAAGCTGACATGATCTTGCAAGGTAAAGTACAAGCTGACATGATCTTGCAAGGTAAAGTACAAGCTGACATGATCTTGTAAGGTAAAGTACAAGCTGACATGATCTTGCATGGTAAAGTACAAGCTGAGATGATCTTGCAAAGTAAAGTACAAGCTGACATGATCTTGCAAGGTAAAGTACAAGCTGACATGATCTTGCAAGGTAAAGTACAAACTGACGTGATCTTGCAAGGTAAAGTACAAGCTGACATGATGTTGCAAGGTAAAGTACAAGCTGACGTGATCTTGCATGGCAAAGTACAAGCTGACATGATCTTGCATGGCAAAGTACAAGCTGACATGATCTTGCATGGCAAAGTACAAGCTGACATGATCTTGCATGGTAAAGTACAAGCTGACATGATCTTGCATGGCAAAGTACAAGCTGACATGATCTTGCATGGCAAAGTACAAGCTGACATGATCTTGCAAGGCAAAGCACAAGCTTACATGATCTTGCAAGGTAAAGTACAGGCTGACATGATCTTGCAGGGCAAAGTACAAGCTGACATGATCTTGCAAGACAAAGTACAAGCTGATATGATCTTGCAAGGCAAAGTACAAGCTGACATGATCTTGCAAGGTAAAGTACAAGCTGACATGATCTTGCAAGACAAAGTACAGGTCGTTACTGTTACTGTTATTTTTGTGTAAAACCAATCTGTCTGCGTACAGCCATATCAGGGCTATTATCGTTTCAAATGATGCACACTATTTCAATTGGAAAGAAAAAGGAAAACAAAATTATGTACACGTATCAATGCAAATGCACATAATCTAAGGAGATGCCCCTGGCGTTGACCACTCCGTCTAAATTATCACACAGGGGATTTAAAAACATACCTGAATACAACTTAAAACATAACTAAGGACACTAAATCATATAAAAATGGGCCTGAATTACCTGAAATTGCTGCCGTATATCTCATTTCCCTAGAGCCAAAAATGCGCTCGATACAGGTACACAATTATCAGTCCTAAGAGAAAGTACATAAGACTTTATAGAACACATACAGGTGAATGGACCAGCAAGGCAGAAAATGATAGGAAGGAATGACAGAAAGCAGAGAAAGAAAGCAGGAACAAAGAGAGTGACAGAAAAGAGGACATTTCTAGCACAAATGTCCAGAAGATAGTTATTCTGCAAGAGCCCCCGGCATCCCCACAGGAGAAGCCAGATAATTGACATGAAATCTGTACTGTGAGTGAGACCAGCTGTCGTCTGTTGGTTGTGACGATAATAACCATTGTACATTGGTAGAAAGAAACTCTAGGGAGAGCTAGACAACAGAAGGTCTTCAGAGAAGTAACCCCCTTTAGACAAGTGTTTCGGCCCTGAATTCCTTACACTCTCGGGGGCCGGGCCACATCCAGGTCATGACTCCTGGATGCCCTTCTGCTGTTGTCTATTTTTTTTTTTTTTTTTTTTTTTTTTTTTTTTTTCCCCACGCCGGGGATCGAACCTGGGCGATTCTGCGCTTCAGAACTGCGGTACGCGGTTTTACCAATGTGCTAACGGGGCACACATCATCTGTAGGGAATTTAATCCTTATGAAGTTCACTTTTTTGGTTCCTCATTGCCCAGATCCAGCTTGAGCTCCTTTCTGCTGCCTCTGCCATCGCTTTAAGGGCTCTAGTCCTCTTCTTCCCAGAAATGGCGAGTTGTTTCATGAGATCATAAGCGGAGGTGCCCACAAACCCTCTTGCCCCGACCTCTATGGCGAAGATTTTGACCCGCAGACCTGCTTTCTTCAGGGTGCTGGCAAGACCGGCGTATTTTTCGGTCTTGTAGATATGTGCTTCTTCCATTCTGCTTTCGTATGGCACAGTGAGTTCTATCAGAATCACTTGTTTCGAGGAGTCAGAGTGGAGAGCGATGTCTGGTCTCATGCCTGTCTTGCTGATGACATCTGGGTAATTTCTCCACTCTGGGAGGTCTGCTGTACACTCCCAGTCGACCGCTCCATCCAGAAGACCCTTTGGCAATGTGCTGGTTGTCATAGCACTTTCGGGCCAGACCTGTTTCCCTCCTGCTTTGTAGAACGTTGTCATAGCAATTGGTGCGTTTGGGGTCATGGTTTTTTCGCTAACCACATCTGTGATCACTTTCAGAACTTGGTTGTGCCTCCATGTATACCTTCCTTGGGCTAGCGCTACTTTGCAAGAGCTTAGGACATGTTCCACTGTTTGTTTCTTCTGACAGAGCGGACATGCTGGGTCGTCTGCTTTCCCCCATTTCACTAAGTTTGCATTCGAGGGGAGCAGGTCATATACAGATCTGAGGAGGAAGCTTATCCTTGGAGGAGCCATGTGCCACATATCGTTCCAGCTGAGACTTCTTTGGAGTGCACTGTCCCATGTTGTCCATTGCCCCTGTTGACCTTGCTGGACTGCCTTCTGCACTCTTTTGACATCTTCTTCTTCCTTCAACTCCTGTATGATCATGTCTCTTTTTTCCTTCCCTTTGGCTTTGGACCACCACTGCATTTTTGTTGCTCCCAGTCCCTGTCTGTTGGTTTGCGTGTGTCCAATTATTTCTTTGATGCTGAGGTTTCTCTTGGCATTGTTTACAGCCTCTTGGACTTTCCACTTTCTGCCAGTTCTCAGCTTTGGATGAACTGCTCTCACGATATTGTCCTCCGATTCCTCCAGCATGCTCAACAGTCTTGCTTTTCCAACTTTGTATTCCTCCACTATGGATTTGAGAGGTAGCTTCAGCATTGCTTGACGACAGTAGAATGCAACATCAGTGAGACCAGGTGGGACACCGAGCCATTTTCTTGTGTATTTGTTGATTTTGGCTTCCATTGCTTCGACTGTGCTGGTGCAAATGTCATAGATTAGCAGTGGCCACAGCAGCTTTGGTATCAGCATGAACTGTAGACACCAGACTTTGTATTTGCCTGGCAGTCCGCAGTTATCTATTTTCTTCAGGCCTTCTTCTGCTGTTTGCTTGGTTTCACATCCCCTTTGTGTGTCTTTCAGGGAGTCATCATACCATCTTCCGAGACTTTTTACTGGCTCTTCTGTGACAGTGGGGATGGCTTGGTTGGCTACCATGAATTTGACTGAATCTGCCACTTTTCCTTTTCGCAGTGAGAGACTTCGGGATTTCTTAGGTTTGAACCTCATTCTTGAAGAGGCCACCAGCTCATCCAGCTGCTTTAAGATTTGGTGTGTCTCTTCCTCATCCGTGGACAAGACTGTTGTGTCATCCATGAAAGCTTTCAGAGGAGGCATCTGGTATCCATCTCCCAGATTCACTGGACCTGAACTCTTCATTGCAGCTTTCAAGATGACTTCCATTGCCAACACGAACAGTATGGGAGAGATTGCACAGCCCATTGCAATGCCCACCTCTAGGTCTATCCAGTCCGTGGTGTATTCTTTGGTAGAGAACCGCATTGAGAACCCTTGGAAATACTTCCTCAGCATTGTTCGGATGTTTTCTGGGATGTGATACATTTCAAGAGCCAGCTGGATCATATCGTGTGGAACTGATCCATATGCATTCGCCAGATCAAGCCAAACTACGTCAATGTCTCTCTTCTCTGTTCTTGCTTTTTGGATGGCATCCCAAATCAACGTGGCATGTTCCAAGCATCCAGGCATTCCTGGTATGCCTCCCTTTTGGACTGACATATCCACATACTTGTTTTCAGTCAGGTATTTTGTCAATCTTGCTGCCATAACAGAGAAGAAGATTTTCCCCTCGACGTTCAGAAGTGATATTGGCCTGAACTGATTGATGCTGCTGGAGTTCTGCTCCTTCGGAATGTACACTCCTTCAGCTCTCATCCATTGGTCGCTGATCTTCTGGTTCCTCCATGCTGATCGAATCATCTTGTGGAGCCACTCGAGCACTTTTGGGCATTTCTTGTAGAGCAGGTATGGTATTCCGTTTGGTCCAGGTGCTGACTTGGCTCTGGCTTTCTTTACTACGTTCTTCACTTCATCCAGTGTTGGTGGTTTGTTATTGAATTTTCCTTCTGGCGCTGCAGGCCAAACCAGATTTTGGATTTCAAGTGGTGCCTCGCGCTGAGAATCGGAATATGTTTCCCTGAGATGCTGCTCTAGGGTTTCCTTGCCCACTGT
Organism: Monoplex corrugatus; assembly: GCA_030674185.1. Lineage (NCBI taxonomy): Eukaryota > Metazoa > Mollusca > Gastropoda > Littorinimorpha > Ranellidae > Monoplex > Monoplex corrugatus. The sequence continues at coordinate 93,495,736 of CM060312.1, forward strand.
GAGAGTCCCTGATTTGGGTTGTTCAAACAGCTTTCTTGCAAAGTCAAAGGGATCTTTGAAGAAACGATCTTGAGTCTTCTTCTTTTTGCTCTTTCTTCGCCTTGCTGATTCCACTTTGCTGAGAGCATTGTGTTTGGCCTTCAGATCTTTCCAGAGTTCCAGGAGCCCTTGCTTCTCGAATTCTGAGGCAGTTTTCATTCGCTTTTTAAGCTTCCTTTTCTCCCTCCGGATGCTCTCCATCTGTTGCTGTCTTCTGGATTTCTGGGGAGGCGTTTTTGTCTTTGGCTGCTTCACTCCATAAGTGTCCCTGCAGATAGAGTATATGATGTCTCCGTATGTGTCAAGTTTGTGTTCCAGCGTACTGTTCCCTATTAGCGCATTCAGCTTAAGGACAAGTTTCTCATCTAATTTCTCCCATTGTTCTTTTGCACCGGCAGGCGGCAAATTGAGTTTTCCACGTTTGGCGTTAAGAGCTTGTGCAAAATCCGCATCAGAACCGTCAGCGTGGATGTCCTTGGCACTATGGTTTAATTCCTGGCCTTGGTCATCCAACGTCTCACCTGCTATAGTGCGCTGCTGCTGGTTCGTATGTGTCTTCAAACAGCCCATTTTTGTCCTGTGGATCTTCATGCCGCGTTTGGTGGTGAATCTCCTTCCACACGCACACGGAAATTCCAACTGGTCATCAATCATGGTCCGTTGTGCGTTTCCAGTCGTGATGGAGTCAGTGCCGATGGATTCATCATTCTCTCCCCCTTTCGGTGAATCCTGGGAGCATCTTTCATTTGGAAAACTCGTGGCATGTTATCAAAGGCAAGGTGGGAAGCCAACCCACAAAGCCCGCAGATCTAGTCTTTCCCAGTGTCCTTCGGTCTTTCCCGAATGTCCTCCGAACTATTCCCGGAAGTCAATGGACTGACCATGTGCAGGTAGAAAGAAACTCTAGGGAGAGCTAGACAACAGAAGGTCTTCAGAGAAGTAACCCCCTTTAGACAAGTGTTTCGGCCCTGAATTCCTTACACTCTCGGGGGGCCGGGCCACATCCAGGTCATGACTCCTGGATGCCCTTCTGCTGTTGTCTATTTTTTTTTTTTTTTTTTTTTTTTTTTTTTTCCCCACGCCGGGGATCGAACCTGGGCGATTCTGCGCTTCAGAACTGCGGTACGCGGTTTTACCAATGTGCTAACGGGGCACACATCAACATACCAAACATTGTACGAACATTGTAGTATAGTACAGTTTACCCGACAACCTAACATGTTTACTGTGGAGAGACTCTGGAACGATGGAACCTTCCATTTTACCAACACGAACTTAGTACGGTGGAGTAGTAGTAGCCTATATAACTGGGGCTGTATTGTTCAAACTCCATGCTTACATTTTTAAGTGTAGAAACGTGTTTTGCATGGCCATGATAAGCCTATTGTTTGTCTGCAAGCCATGTGTCTGTATTGCTGAACACAACTCCACTTGAGGGAGAATGGAACGTGTTGGACGTGAACTAATAATGAACCTCGTGATGTTTGTCAGCAAGCGACGTGTCCATATCGTTGCCAGTCGATGGAGACCGGTATGTGTGGAGAATGAAGTAATCTTATTGATTTGGTATGTTGATAATTGCTACGAACAATCTATATGTTGTTGGGGTATGATACAAGATACAAGATAGTTTATTTGTCCCGAAGGAAATTACGTTGCCAATCACATTACAAATTAGACATAAAATTATACATTATAAATTATAAAGCATTAAAAACAAACAATTAATATTATCACATACATTATAATATCACATACTCTCGCATATCACAGCGCGCTGCTCTCACATAGACCAAGTGCCAATTATCACAATAAACATTAAAATAGTAAAAATAGAGTGCAGGTTAAGCATAAAGATTTCAAATAAAATTACGAGTGTAAGCGTTGTTAAAAGATAATATGGCTTTGGGTATGAAACTATCTTTGTATCTCGTTGTCCGTGTCGTCGGTTGTCGTAGCCTACCACTCCTGTCAATTCGTCTTTTGTCAAACTCGCCCACAAGTGGGTGAGTTTTGTCATTCAGTATGTTAACTGTCTTGTCAGTCAGTCGTTTGTGGTAGGCCATGTCCAGCGTCTCATGTCTTTGTCCTGTCACATTTCCAGCTTTTTTGATGATCTTCTCCAGCCTTTCCCTCTCTCTCTCTGACACATTCCCACCCCAGCACACAACCCCAAAGAATAGCAAGTTGCTGATGGCAGATCTGTAAAATGAAGAAAGAATTTCAGAGTTTACTCTAAAAGATCTAAGTTTTCTAAGGCAATATAGTCTTGGTTGTACCTTCTTAATGATAGAATCTGTGTTTTCTGAAAAGGAGAGCTTGTTGTCAAAGACGATGCCCAGGTACCTGTGCGCATCCACTCTCTCCACTTCCTCACCCTTGATGCGCACAGGCTCCGGGCATCAGTCTTGGCTCTGGTAAAGTCAATAACAATTTCCTTATTTTTTAGATGCATTCAGTTCCAGATAGTTTTCTTCACACCAGTTCACAAAGTGTCTCACCTCTTCTCTGTACAATAAATCATTTTTCTTACAAATCATTCCAACCTGACTGGTGTCATCCACAAATTTAACTAAAGGGCATGACTCATCCTTTTGTCTTCCATCTGCAGTATACAAAGTAAACAAAAATGGTGAAAGAACAGTTCCCTGGGGGGCACCAGTGTTGGTGTACAACACATCAGATAGAACAAAGGGAACATGAGATGAAGCAGATGCAATAGGCAGTCTGACAAATTGAGGTCTAAAAGTCAAATAATCAAAAATCCAAGATATAAAATTTTGAGGGATGTTCATTTTAGACATTTTATCAACGAGGAGATGTGGCTGGATGGTATTAAAAGCACTACTAAAATCATAAAACATCAGCCTAATAGAGTTGCCAGGTTTGTCCAGGTGACTATACACAGTATTTAAAACATACAAAACAGCATCTTCAACACTTCTGTTCCTTCTATAAGCAAATTGTAAGAGGTCAACAAAATCAGAGACAAGAACAGACAGCCTATTCAATACTATTCTCTCACAGAGCTTCATGATAGCAGATGTTAAGGCTACGAGCCGCAAGTCGTTCATCTGCGTGACCCTAGGCTTCTTTGGTACTGGAATGATGGCAGAAGCCTTCCAGCATTCAGGGACCTTTTCTAGTCTGAAACTAAGGTTAAAGATTACTGTAAAGATATATGCCAGCTGATTGGCACACTGTTTTAAAACTTTTGGGAAACCCCGTCCGGGCCAGGGGCCTTTCTAGGGTTGCAACCTTTTAACAGACGACGCACCTCATTCTCGTCTGTCTCTAAGCCACTGTCATTGTCTTTCTTGCCTGTTGAAAATCTCTCACGGATGTTTTCATGATGAGAAGAAAAATCTTTACTATCAAATCTACAATAAAACTTGTTGAGTTCATTGGCTCTGTCTTTGTTGTTGGCAGGGTCTGGCTGTGCCTCACTTTGTCCCTTCTTTGCATACCCACTCATCAGTTTAATGTTGTTCCAAACTTTCTTCATGTTGTTACCAGCAAAGTCCTTCTCCACCTTTTTCTTGTACTCTTCCTTCCCTCTCTTAATTTCCCCATCAAGCTGTTTTTGCGCTTCCCTGCTTTTTGCCTTGTCCCCCTCCACAAAGACTTCTTTTTTATGTTTTAATGCTTTAACTATATCCCCTGTTATCCATGGCTTTGAATTTGCATACACTTTCACTTTCTTTTCTGGAATGGCAGTGTCAACACAAAAGTTAATATATTCAGTGGTGACATCTACGAGTTCATCAAGGTTGTCACTACTATGCACAAACATGTCCCAATCAGTACAGTCCAATGCCCCTTGCAGGGCCTCGCAGGCTTCTGTTGACCACACCTTGATGGTGCGCCGCTTGGGTGGTTCCCTCCGGACGACAGGTCTGTAGCGGGGAGTAGCTGGACGATATAGTGGTCAGAGCGTCCAAGCGGCGCCGTAGCGACTGACTGATAAGCATCTTGGACATTTGCATAACACAAGTCTAATGTATTCTTGCCCCTAGTTGCACAAGTGACTTGTTGGTAATACCCAGGTAGATCTTTTTTCTTGAGGGTGCAGTGGTTGAAATCACCGGTGATGATTTTTAGTGCGTCAGGCGATTTCGAGTCAATGTCAGCGGTATGACACGCCAATGTGTTCACTGCTTCACGTGCGCTTGCGCTTGGTGGGATGTAGACCACTGTTACGATCACGTGGGTGAATTCCCTCGGCAAGTAGTACGGTCGAAAGCTGACCGTAAGAATTTCTATGTCAGGGGTACACATTTCAGTTTTCACAGTTGCATTTTTCTTGTGACACCATTTTTCATTAAAATATAGACACACGCCTCCCCCCCCCCCCCCTCTTTTTACCAGTGATTTTCTTGCTTCTGTCCCCTCTTAATATAGAGAATCCATCAATATCAACATCCATCTTGCCTTGTAGCCACGTTTCTGTGAAACACATCAGACTACGTTTTCAACACATTGTCATATTTTACCCTAGCGTGTAGTTCATATGTGTGTGTGTGTGTGTGTGTGTGTGTGTGTGTGTGTGTGTGTGTGTGTGTGTGTGTGTGTGTGTGTGTGTGTGTGTGTGTGTGTGTGTGTGTGGTGTGTGTGTGTGTGTGTGTGAACAAACACACGGTCCCAGCACAACTAGGCGTGTTTTGTTGGCCACATCTTTACCTCATTTATCGCAGTGTGGGCACCAAGCCATCAGTGGAAAATTGATTTTGTTTCTGTAATTGACTGAAGATTCAGAACCACTCACTCTCTGTCTCTGTCTCTGTCTCTCTGTTTCTGTCTGTCTCTGTCTCTGTCTCTCTGTTTCTCTGTCTGACTCTGTCTCTGTCTCTGTTTCTCTCTCTGTCTCTGTTTCTGTTTCTGTTTCTCTGTTTCTCTGTTTCTCTGTCTGTCTCTGTCTCTGTCTCTCTGTTTCTCTGTCTGACTCTGTCTCTGTCTCTCTCTGTCTCTGTCTCTGTCTCTATTTCTCTGTCTCTCTCTGTCTCTGTTTCTCTATTTCTCTCTCTCTTTCTCTCTCTCCCCCCTCTCTCTACGTTTCTCTCTCCCTCTGTCTCTCTCTCTGTCTTCTCTCTCTCCCCCCCTCTCTCTACGTTTCTTCTCTCCCTCTGTTTCTCTATTTCTCTCTCTCTCTCTTTCTCTCTCTCTCCCCCCTCTCTCTACGTTTCTCTCTCCCTCTGTCTCTCTCTCTGTCTTCTCTCTCTCTCCCCCCTCTCTCTACGTTTCTCTCTCCCTCTGTCTCTCTCTCTGTCTTCTCTCTCCCCCCCCCTCTCTCTACGTTTCTCTCTCCCTCTTTCTCTCTCTCTGTCTTCTCTCTCTCCCCCCTCTCTCTACGTTTCTCTCTCCCTCTGTCTCTCTCTCTGTCTTCTCTCTCTCCCCCCTCTCTCTACGTTTCTCTCTCCCTCTGTCTCTCTCTCTGTCTTCTCTCTCTCCCCCCTCTCTCTACGTTTCTCTCTCCCTCTTTCTCTCTCTCTGTCTTCTCTCTCTCCCCCCTCTCTCTACGTTTCTCTCTCCCTCTTTCTCTCTCTCTGTCTTCTCTCTCTCCCCCCTCTCTCTACGTTTCTCTCTCCCTCTTTCTCTCTCTCTGTCTTCTCTCTCTCCCCCCTCTCTCTACGTTTCTCTCTCCCTCTGTCTCTCTCTCTGTCTTCTCTCTCTCCCCCCTCTCTCTACGTTTCTCTCTCCCTCTTTCTCTCTCTCTGTCTTCTCTCTCTCCCCCCTCTCTCTACGTTTCTCTCTCCCTCTTTCTCTCTCTCTGTCTTCTCTCTCCTCCCCCCTCTCTCTACGTTTCTCCTCTCCTCTGTCTCTCCTCTCTCTTCTTCTCTCTCCCCCCCTCTCTCTACGTTTCTCTCTCCCTCTGTCTCTCTCTCTGTCTTCTCTCTCTCCCCCCCCTCTCTCTACGTTTCTCTCTCCCTCTTTCTCTCTCTCTGTCTTCCCCTCTCTCCCCCCTCTCTCTACGTTTCTCTCTCCCTCTGTCTCTCTCTCTGTCTTCTCTCTCTCTCCCCCTCTCTCTACGTTTCTCTCTCCCTCTGTCTCTGTCTTCTCTCTCTCCCCCCTCTCTCTACGTTTTCTCTCTCCCTCTGTCTCTCTCTCTCTCTGTCTCTCTCTCTCTCTCTGTCTATCTCTTTCTCTCCCCTCTCTCTATGTTGTCTGTGTCTGTCTGTCTCTCTTTATATATATATATATGTTACAGTCAAATCTATATATTTCTCTGTATCTCTCTCTCTCCCTCTCTCTCTCTCTCTCCCCCTGTCTGTCTTTGTTTCTGTGTCTCTCTTATGTCTGTCTGTCTCTCTCTGTCTGTCTGACTCTCTCTCTTTCTGTGTATGTGTCTCTGTCTGTCTGTCTGTCTCTCAGACTCTCTGTCTCTGTCTCTGTCTGTCTCTTTCTTTCTCTGCCTCTCTCTGTTTCTCTGTCTCTCTCTGTCTGTCTGTCTTTCTCTGTTTGTCTCTGTCTCTGTCTCTCCCTGTCTCTCACACTATCTATCTATCTGTCTGTCTGTCTGTCTATCTATCTATCTATCTCTCTCTCTATCTCTATCTGTCTATCTATATATCTATATATCTATCTATCTTCTGTCTGTGTATATCTATCTATCTATCTATCTGTCTGTCTGTCTGTCTCTATCTATCTATCTATCTATCTGTCTGTCTGTCTATCTATCTATCTATCGATCTCTCTCTCTCACTCTCTTACTCTCTCACTCTCTCTCTCTCATTCTCTCATTCTCTCACTCTCTCACTCTCTCACTCTCTCTCTCTCTCACTGACCTACCAGTGCCAAAGCCCTCTCTAGATCTATGTGTTAATGCATGCAGAATATCAGGTAAGCACGTGTAACAATCAGGAAGTCATGCTTGTGGTTGGTGTGTAGAACCATGAACCATCAACACACCCAACATCACAACAGCGACAAGTTTCAAACAGTGTCTTTTAGCTAATAACATCTACCGCTGAAAATAAAGTGATATCAGTATTGCTCTCTGTCTCTGTCTGTCTCTCTGTCTGTCTCTCTGTCTGTCTTTCTTTCTGTCTGTCTGTCTGTCTCTCTCTCTCTCTCCCTCTCTCTCTTTCTGTCTCTGTCTGTCTGTCTGTCTCTCTCTTTCTGTCTTTCACTGTCTCTGTCTGTCTCTCTCTCTCTGCGTCTGTGTCTCTGTCTCTCTCTCTCTGTTTCTCTCTCTTCTTCTGTCTCTCTCTTTGTATCTGTCTGTCTCTGTCTGCCCCTGTCTGTTTCTCTCTGTCTCTGTCTCTCTGCTCTGTCTCTTTGCGTCTCTCTCTGCCTCTCTGTCTTTCTCTCTCTCTATTTCTCTCTTTGTCTCTGTGTGTCTCTGTGTGTGTCTCTCTTTGTCTGTCTGTCTGTCTGTCTCTCTCTCTCTCTATCTTTCTTTCTTTCTTCTCTATCTCCTTCCCTCTCTTTCTCTTTGTCTGTCACTCTCCCTGTCTCTGTCTTTCTCCTCTCTGTTTATCTGTCTTTCTCTCTCTGTCTTTTTCTCCTTCTCTCTCTCTCTCTCTCTATTTCTGCCTCCCTCTCTTTGTTTCTCTCTCTCCCTCCGTCTGTCTCTTTCTGCCTCCCTCCCACCCGGTTCTGTCTGTCTGTCTGTCTCTCTCTCTCTCTTTGTTTCTCTCTCTCCCTCCGTCTGTCTCTTCTGCCTCCCTCCCACCCGGTTCTGTCTGTCTGTCTGTCTCTCTCTCTTTGTTTCTCTCTCTCCCTCCGTCTGTCTCTTTCTGCCTCCCTCCCACCCGGTTCTGTCTGTCTCTCTCTCTTTATTTCTCTCTCTCCCTCCGTCTGTCTCTTTCTGCCTCCCTCCCACCCGGTTCTGTCTGTCTGTCTGTCTCTCTCTCTTTGTTTCTCTCTCTCCCTCCGTCTGTCTCTTTCTGCCCCTCCCACCCGGTTCTGTCTGTCTGTCTGTCTCTCTCTCTTTGTTTCTCTCTCTCCCTCTGTCTGTCTCTTTCTGCCTCCCTCCCACCCGGTTCTGTCTGTCTGTCTGTCTCTCTCTCTTTGTTTCTCTCTCTCCCTCCGTCTGTCTCTTTCTGCCTCCCTCCCACCCGGTTCTGTCTGTCTGTCTGTCTCTCTCTCTTTGTTTCTCTCTCTCCCTCCGTCTGTCTCTTTCTGCCTCCCTCCCACCCGGTTCTGTCTGTCTGTCTGTCTCTCTCTCTTTGTTTCTCTCTCTCCCTCCGTCTGTCTCTTTCTGCCCCCCTCCCACCCAGCCTCTCTCTCTCTCTGTCTGTCTGCCTCTCTCTCTTTGTTTCTCTCTCTCCCTCCGTCTGTCTTTTTCTGCCGCCCTCCCACCCGGCTCTCTCTCTCTCTCTGTCTGTCTGTCTCTCTCTCTCTCTCTCTGTCCCCTCCCCCATCTTGTTTTGAATGTGATGTTAGTTGATTGTTTTAAACGTGAGATTTGTTCATTGTTTTAAACATATTTGTTGATTCTTTTAATTTGAAATTTGTTGTTTTAAATGTGGAATTTGTTGATTGTTTTAAATGTGAAATTTGTTTTAAATGTGAAATTTGTTGGGTGTTTAAATGTGAACTTTCTACATTGTTTTAAATGTTTAAATGTGAAATCTGTTGTTTTAAATGTTCAAATGTGAAATTTGTAATGTTTTAAATGTGAAATTTGTTGTTTTAAATATTCTAAATGTGAAATTTCTTGATTATTTTGAGTGTGAAATTTGGTTGTTTTAAATGTGAAATTTGTTAATTGTTTTGAATATGAAATTTGTTCATTTTTTTTTCAAAATGAGAAGTTTGTTAGATTTGTTTAATTGATTTTAGTATGAGGTTTGTTGGATTTATTTGATTGATTTAAATGTCAACTTTGTTGGTTGCCAATATATATAAAGTTTGTTGATTGTTTTAAGATGACGTTTGTTGAATTTGGTAGAATGTTAAATATATTGGATTTGTTTAAATGAGACATTTGTTGGATTGGTTAAATTATTAATTTTTTCCAAAATTTATTTAAATGTGTGTTATGTGGGACTTGTCCAAGAGATAACCGTGTGTCTCTTACCGTTGTTTTCAGGGTACATGCAGTTCGTGCACGTGGAGGGCATGGAGGTGATTGTAGCTCACAGTGGGCACCCCATTCG
>CM060312.1:93509875-93512375 GCA_030674185.1 Monoplex corrugatus
GTTTTGCGCAGGCTTGAGGTGTCTGAATACTGGCAGATGTAGGTGGAGCCGATATGGAGTTGTCAGAGTAAGATGAATGTCTGTGGACCAAAGTCCAGAGTCTTGTATATAGCAGTGCTGGTGTTGTGTTGTATATAGCAGTGCTGGTGTTGTGTTGTATATAGCAGTGCTGGTGTTGTGTTGTATATAGCAGTGCTGGAGTTGTGTTGTATATAGCAGTGTTGTAGTTGTGTTGTATATAGCAGTGCTGGAGTTGTGTTGTATATAGCAGTGCTGGTGTTGTGTTGTATATAGCAGTGCTGGTGTTTAGTGTGTTGTTTTATAGCAGTGCTGGTGTTGTGTTGTATATAGCAGTGCTGGTGTTGTGTTGTATATAGCAGTGCTGGTGTTGTGTTGTATATAGCAGTGCTGGTGTTGTGTTGTATATAGCAGTGTTGGTGTTGTGTTGTATATAGCAGTGCTGGAGTTGTGTTGTATATAGCAGTGCTGGAGTTGTGTTGTATATAGCAGTGCTGGAGTCATGTTTTATATAGCAGTGCTGGAGTCATGTTGTATATAGCAGTGCTGGGTTGTGTTGTATATAGCAGTGCTGGAGTTGTGTTGTATATAGCAGTGCTGGAGTTGTGTTGTATATAGCAGTGCTGGAGTCATGTTGTATATAGCAGTGCTGGAGTTGTGTTGTATATAGCAGTGCTGGTGTTGTGTTGTATATAGCAGTGCTGGTGTTGTGTTGTATATAGCAGTGCTGGAGTTGTGTTGTATATAGCAGTGCTGGAGTTGTGTTGTATATAGCAGTGCTGGAGTTGTGTTGTATATAGCAGTGCTGGTGTTGTGTTGTATATAGCAGTGCTGGAGTTGTGTTGTATATAGCAGTGCTGGTGTTGTGTTGTATATAGCAGTGCTGGTGTCGTGTTGTATATAGCAGTGCTGGTGTTGTGTTGTATATAGCAGTGCTGGAGTTGTGTTGTATATAGCAGTGCTGGTGTTGTGTTGTATATAGCAGTGCTGGTGTTGTGTTGTATATAGCAGTGCTGGTGTTGTGTTGTATAATTAGCAGTGCTGGTGTTGTGTTGTATATATAGCAGTGCTGGTGTTGTGTTGTATATAGCAGTGCTGGAGTTGTGTTGTATATAGCAGTGCTGGAGTTGTGTTGTATATAGCAGTGCTGGTGTTGTGTTGTATATAGCAGTGCTGGAGTTGTGTTGTATATAGCAGTGCTGGTGTTGTGTTGTATATAGCAGTGCTGGAGTTGTGTTGTATATAGCAGTGCTGGAGTCGTGTTGTATATAGCAGTGCTGGAGTCATGTTATATATAGCAGTGCTGGAGTCATGTTGTATATAGCAGTGCTGGAGTCCTGTTGTATATAACAGTGCTGGAGTCATGTTGTATATAGCAGTGCTGGAGTCATGTTGTATATAACAGTGCTGGAGTCATGTTGTATATAGCAGTGCTGGAGTTGTGTTGTATATAGCAGTGCTGGAGTCATGTTGTATATAGCAGTGCTGGAGTCATGTTGTATATAGCAGTGCTGGAGTTGTGTTGTATATAGCAGTGCTGGAGTCATGGTGTATATAGCAGTGCTGGAGTTGTGTTGTATATAGCAGTGCTGGAGTCATGTTGTATATAGCAGTGCTGGAGTCATGGTGTATATAGCAGTGCTGGAGTCATGGTGTATATAGCAGTGCTGGAGTTGTGTTGTATATAGCAGTGCTGGAGTCATGTTGTATATAGCAGTGCTGGAGTTGTGTTGTATATAGCAGTGCTGGAGTCATGTTGTATATAGCAGTGCTGGAGTCATGTTGTATATAGTAGTGCTGGAGTCATGTTGTATATAGCAGTGCTGAGTCATCTTGTATATAGCAGTGCTGGAGTTGTGTTGTATATAGCAGTGCTGGAGTCATGTTGTATATAGCAGTGCTGGAGTCATGTTGTATATAGCAGTGCTGGAGTCATGTTGTATATAGCAGTGCTGGAGTTGTGTTGTATATAGCAGTGTTGTAGTTGTGTTGTATATAGCAGTGCTGGAGTTGTGTTGTATATAGCAGTGCTGGTGTTGTGTTGTATATAGCAGTGCTGGTGTTGTGTTGTATATAGCAGTGCTGGTGTTGTGTTGTATATAGCAGTGCTGGTGTTGTGTTGTATATAGCAGTGCTGGAGTTGTGTTGTATATAGCAGTGCTGGAGTTGTGTTGTATATAGCAGTGCTGGAGTTGTGTTGTATATAGCAGTGCTGGAGTCATGTTGTATATAGCAGTGCTGGAGTTGTGTTGTATATAGCAGTGCTGGAGTCATGTTGTATATAGCAGTGCTGGAGTCATGTTGTATATAGTAGTGCTGGAGTCATGTTGTATATAGCAGTGCTGGAGTCATCTTGTATATAGCAGTGCTGGAGTTGTGTTGTATATAGCAGTGCTGGAGTTGTGTTGTATATAGCAGTGCTGGAGTCATGTTGTATATAGCAGTGCTGGAGTCATGTTGTATATAGCAGTGCTGGAGTCAT
>CM060312.1:93517375-93532375 GCA_030674185.1 Monoplex corrugatus
TCTTTCAAGACCAGGAACTGATCTAAAGAATTAATACAAGTATAACAATGGTGAATGATATAGAATGATAATAAACATATAAATGAACAGAATAAAAGGCAGCACGGCAACAACCTCGCCTAGCGATATTCAAATAAAACATTATTTTTTTCAGCCATTGTTAACAAATGCAAACGACCAGGCGTGAATAATGTTGATGCGTGTTTTACTTTCAGGTTTTGCTGCAGGTTTTTTTCTAGTGACACTTTGTAAATGAACGCACTCATAGCCTTGTTCTACTGTATTCCTGAGGTAATTGTTATTGCAGATCATGCCTTTCCCACAAATAATCATGGTAACCACGTTATTATCCAGGACTCCAGAGCACCGTGTTACTCTCTCTGTCCTTTTCTTATCTCTTCTACAGAGTGTGTGTAGATGAACAGGTTCTGTGTACAGTAGGGTACCGCATAGCAGACACTTGTGCCGTGTTTAGTTCTGTTTCAGAACTCCTTATGACAAGCGATGGATTTCAGCTTGTAAAATGTGGCGCCATATTTTCAGGTCCTCCCAGCTCTCTTACACCCCCACCTGCCCCTCTTCCGTCATTTTCGATTTGAATAATTAGTTGATTAATTAATCAAGTGATTTTCATTCTGTTTGGCTTTCAACATGTGTCTGTTTATTCCCCGAACTAGAGGCCAGCTTGTGACTGTGTTTTCAGGGTTTATGCAAATGTGGAGGCGAGAAGGTCTGGAGGTTCTGATTGGTCATTGCCCTGACTACAGCTGTCTCCGTAATGCACGTGGGTATTGTCTGCACGTGACCCCCACGCGCTCTTTGTCCATGCTTACCTCCTGCGTGCGCGCACGCGTGCGCGCGCACACACACATGCACATACACACACACATATATATACACACACACATATATGTACAGGCACCTATACACACACACAAATATATATGCATATATACATATGTATGTATATATATGTGTAGATAGATAGATAGATAGGTAGATAGATAGATAGATAGATAGGTAGATAGATAGATAGATAGATTGATAGATAGATAGATAGATAGGTAGATAGATAGATAGATAGATAGATAGGTAGATAGATAGATAGATAGATAGGTAGATAGGTAGATAGATAGATAGATAGATAGGTAGATAGATACATACATACATACATACATACATACATAACATACATACATTTGTGTTTAAGGGTAGTTGTGTGTCATCAGTAACAAACATCATTAACTGCTTCCATTTATTCATCAGCTTTGCCTATCACTTTTTCCCCTCACGCTGCTCTTCTGCACTTTTTTAAGGGTAGAATAGGGTAGGGTAGTATAGAGAAGGGTAGGTAGGGTAGTATAGAGAAGGGTAGGGTAGGGTAGTATAGAGAAGGGTAGGGTAGTATAGAGAAGGGTAGGGTAGGGTAGTATAGAGAAGGGTAGGGTAAGGTAGTATAGAGAAGGGTAGGGTAGGGTAGTATAGAGAAGGGTAGGGTAGGGTAGTATAGAGAAGGGTAGGGTAGGGTAGTGTAGAGAAGGGTAGGGTAAGGTAGTATAGAGAAGGGTAGGGTAGGGTAGTATAGAGAAGGGTAGGGTAGGGTAGTATAGAGAAGGGTAGGGTAGTGTAGAGAAGGGTAGGGTAGGGTAGTATAGAGAAGGGTAGGGTAGGGTAGTATAGAGAAGGGTAGTGTAGAGAAGGGTAGGGTAGGGTAGTATAGAGAAGGGTAGGTAGGGTAGTATAGAGAGGGTAGGGTAGGGTAGTGTAGAGAAGGGTAGGGTAGGGTAGTATAGAGAGGGTAGGGTAGGGTAGTATAGAGAAGGGTAGGGTAGGGTAGGGTAGTATAGAGAAGGGTAGGGTAGTATAGAGAAGGGTAGGGTAGGGTAGTATAGAGAAGGGTAGGGTAGGGTAGGGTAGTATAGAGAAGGGTAGGGTAGGGTAGTATAGAGAAGGTAGGGTAGGGTAGGGTAGGATAGGGTAGGGTAGGGTAGGGTAGGGTAGAGTAGGGTAGGGTAGGGTAGGGTAGGGTAGGGTAGGGTAGAGTAGGGTAGGGTAGGGTAGGGTAGGGTAGGGTAGGGAATCATTTTCACTGCAGACAGACGGACACGGTGATAAGTTGACCATTACCTGCTTCAACCTGACGCTAGTTTTACTCACCTGTACCGTTTGTTTGTTTGTTTACTCACCTATACCGTTTGTGTTTTTGTTTGTTTACTCGCCTATACCGCTTGTTTGTTTCTTTACTCACCTGTACCGCTTGTTTGTTTGTTTGTTTGTTTGTTTGTGTGTTTGTCTTTGTACGGGACAGAGTGTGGGAAGGGAAGAAGGTTTCATTGAATACGCTGTATTCAAACTGATCAGGATTTTAAAAAAAATATTAGAAAATGGAAAGTTGTTAAACCAACCCATAGTAGATCGTAGTTGTTAAAACAGTTATTGGAGTTATTTCAAGAGGAATTCACCAGACAGCTCCATATACGCGTTCCACTCAAATCCGCCAGCAACTATCTGACAGATTTCCTGAACCCGTATAAAACCCTATGCTCTGGCAATGTCTTGAAACGGGGAAGGGACCTATCAAACAGTAAGCTGACACCACCAGAACGATGGAAACATTAAGATGGGCAGCCAACAGGCCAATGGACCTATCAAACAGTAAGCTGACACCACCAGAATGATGGAAACATTAAGATGGGCAGCCAACAGGCCAGTGGACCTATCAAACAGTAAGCTGACACACCAGAATGATGGAAACATTACGATGGGCAGTGAACAGGCCAGTGGACCTATCAAACAGTAAGCTGACACCACCAGAACGATGGAAACATTACGATGGGCAGTGAACAGGCCAGTGGACCTATCAAACAGTAAGCTGACACCACCAGAATGATGGAAACATTACGATGGGCAGCCAACAGGCCAGTGGACCTATCAAACAGTAAGCTGACACCACCAGCATGACGGAAACATTAAGATGGGCAGCCAACAGGCCAGTGGACCTATCAAACAGTAAGCTGACACCACCAGCATGACGGAAACATTAAGATGGGCAGCCAACAGACCAGTGGACCTATCAAACTCTAAGCTGACACCACCAGCATGACGGAAACATTAAGATGGGCAGCCAACAGGCCAGTGGACCCATCAAACAGTAAGCTGACACCACCAACATGACGGAAACATTAAGATGGGCAGCCAACAGGCTAGTGGACCTATCAACATTAAGTTGACAACACCAGAATGATGTAAACATTAAGACGGGCAGCCAACAGGCTAGTGGACCTATCAACATTAAGTTGACAACACCAGAATGATGGAAACATTAAGATGGGCAGCCAACAGGCCAGTTTTTAATGTTGCAGGCTGGGATTGAACTCAAGATATCTGAGTCAACGGGT
Source organism: Monoplex corrugatus (assembly GCA_030674185.1). Classification (NCBI taxonomy): domain Eukaryota; kingdom Metazoa; phylum Mollusca; class Gastropoda; order Littorinimorpha; family Ranellidae; genus Monoplex; species Monoplex corrugatus. The sequence continues at coordinate 93,520,774 of CM060312.1, forward strand.
CTACCAACTGGCCCGCGTTAAAACAGTCATCGCCATTAAGTCCCCAATTAACTTTAACCCTTTGGCTTCTGCACCCTGTCCACCAGCACCTTGCATGGTCACCCATGCTAGAGAAGCCAAAACTTAACTCTTTGACTCCCTCACCCTATCCTGCAGGAAGCTGGTGGATAGGGTGAGGGAATCAAAGGGTTAAGTTTTTGCAGTTGTGGGATAGGGTGCGGGAGTCTAAGGGTTAAACCGCTTTTACTCACTGACATTACTATCCCCCAAAGCTGGCAAACATCTATATTCCCAAACAACCGACAAAGTCTTTAACATTTACAGCGCTATAGATTTCCTGACGTACGTGTGCAAACTCTCGCCAACACCCCTTGCTTCTGCTGAATCATTTCCACGTCCGACTTTGACATGGACTGTTTGGCTTGGATGTCGAGTTTACGGCTGTGAGGTTTTCGTGGTCGGCTAGGCTGTATACATGACATACATGGAATCAGTTCCCAACCACGTTATGTTCTTGTCTGTCCTGATTGATCTGTCTATCCATTTATTTCTGGGTTGTTTTATAGGAGGGAGAGACAGCGTACTAATCTGGCAACGGAGCCCATTAAGCGTATAACGATGAACACACACACAAACACATAAAAACACTTGCCTTCCACCATCACCAGCCACACAAAACGTATAGCAATGAACACACGAACTAACGCACAAACACAAATGCCCTCCCACCCCCTAACCCCCCTGCCACACACAAAACGTATAGCAATGAACACACAAACAAACGCACAGACACAAATGCCCTCCACCCCCTAACCCCCCTGCCACACACAAAACGTATAGCAATTAACACTCACGTAAACACACAAACACGTATGCCCTCCTTACTCCCCTGAACACACACACACACACACACACACACACACACACACACACACACACACACACACACACACACACACACACACACACACATAATAATAATAATAATAATATATTTTATTTATATAGCGCAAAATCTTGATAAAATCAAATCTAAGCGCTGAGCGTATACATGCATACATACCTACATATATATGAGCGTATACATGCATACATACATGCATACATACTTACACACATACACACACACACACACACACACACACACACACACACACACACACACACACACACACACACAAACAAACAAACAAACACACATACATACATGTATTGGCATCCGTCTGTCTCGGGAGACAATGGAGATTGCGCCTTGGAAGTCATTCTGCGGTGGAACTGCAGCGTCGGCTGTGGCTGTAGAGCCCGATCCTCGAACGGCAGGTCCTGTTGCAGTTGCTGCACGTGAAGATGGTGTCGTCCGAAGGGGCTGACCCTGCTCTCTGGCGTCTGCGTGCTCTTCTTACTTCCCACTGCTCCTCTCTCCTCTGCTCGGATGTCTTGATGGCCGAATTGATGGCAAGTTTCTAGCTGCTGCGGTCTGCTGCTACCACTTCGAAGCTTGCTGGTCAATGCCACCCGCCTTGAGGTCCCGCTTGCACACATCTTTGCAGCGGAGTATGGGCCTTCCCGTGGGTCTGGAGCCAGTAGCAAGCTCGCCTTACAAAATGCCTTTGGGTATTCTGTCATCTTGCGTGCGGGTAACATGGCCAAGCCAGCGCAAGCGTCTCTTTGTGAGCAGGGCAAACATGCTGAGAGTTTCCCGCACGTGCTAGGACGTCCTTGTTGGGGACGTGGTCCTGCCATGAAATGCCAAGGAATCCTTCTGAGGCAGGTTAGGTGAAAGGTGTTGAGCCTGCGTTCTTGACGGGAGTATAGAGTCCAGGTCTCGCACCCATACAACAGTGTGCTCAGCACGCAAGCTTGGTACACTTTAGTCTTTGTCTTGATGGTCAGCATGGAGTTTTCCCACACTCTCTGTGACAGGCGGGCCATTGCTGCAGATGCCTTGCCGATCTTTGAGTTCAGCTCGGTGTCCAGATTGAGACTGCTGGAGTTGGTGGAACCAAGGTATGTGAAGTCTTCCACCACGTCGAGAGTGCAGTCACCGATGGAGCGATAGCTGACCAGTGGGACGCGATGATCCCTCCCACCGTCGGAGGCAACCCGTAGCGCCCGAGCTCACGCCAATATGCTGTAGACTTATAACTCGTAACTGCTGTCTCCCGTGTTGTTTCTGCCGCTGAGACAGCGGCACTGGAGTGACCTCTCCAGGGCGCAAGCCTGGGCAAGTTATATGGAGGTCCTGGGTTACCCAGTCGTCAAGACCCTCCTCTCGGCCTCGCCGGTGTACTCCAAAGGAATGCAACGCAGTACGTTTGGCACCAGGTTGGCTGCAGGAGGTGCCGGAGTCAGTGAACACAGCGCACTGGTCCGCCTTCGGGGCTCCACTCCTGATTTTAAAGGTTTACTCCCCTACACTTGGCCGTTGGATCCATCCAGGATCTCCTCCGCCCTCTAGCCGTTGGCTGCAAAGAGCAGCTCCTCCGCCTAGCGGTGCAGTGTAAACACCGCCCCCTCACGTGGTTTAGCCCGCCGGCTGAAGGTGTGCCGGGGTGTGGCGCTTGGAGCCAGCACGTGAGAGATTTAGGAGATGGATGAGGACCAATGATGCCCGTCCACCCTACCAGGTAGGATGCAGCCGTCAGACAGCAAAGGTACTACCTCTATCCAGAGCCCCCTACACCCCACATACATGTACATACGCACATACATACATACACCACACACACACACACACACACACACACACACACACACACACACACACACACACACACACACACACACACACAACCACACAACCCCCCCCACTCCTTTATTTTCCCATATCTTCGTCGTGTTTCTGTTCCTCCCAGTATTTGGCAGACAGCAGCACACAGTCTGTCATCACTTGCTGTTCTTGTTGAAGACCAAATACACTGTACAACTTTCACAGATAATGCACACAAGTAAACAAGGAACCAGTCACACAATGGCCACAACAGCCTGCAAGACTTGACTGGTGCCATGTTTGTAGACAGGGGTTGACTTTATATACAGAAAACTGGATTTTATTCATTTATTTTCTGTTTGAGAGTGACAGTAAAGTCGTTGCTTGTTCGTAGCTTGTGTGTCTGTTAGTATAAATAAACAGCAGAGGAACACGACAGAGTGAAGTAGTAATGAGAGTGGTTTTAACCACACGCGCAGCACACACACACACACACACACACACACACACACACACAACACACACACACACACCACACAAAGTACAAACACACACGCAACACATACAACACAACACACAACACATCACACACACACACGCACGCACACACACACACACACACAGAAAGAGAGAGAGAGAGAGACGTACACACACATACACATACACACACACATACATACACACACACATACACACACACACAGACATACACACACACACACACACACACATACACACACGCACAACACCACACACACACACACACACACACACACACCACACACACACACACACACACACACACACACACACACTGACTTAGTGAAAGAGAACTATAACCAACAAAACACTGACTCAGTTTGGACAGAATCTGGGCGTGTGGTTTTCCTGTTTTGCAATCATGTAGCGTTTTTTTATTCATTTATTTTTTCTTTTTGTGTGGCTGCTTGTAACGCTTCTACAACTGTTATGTGAATGGCTTTGTCTGCTGTGTTGTCTGCTGTGTTGTCTGCTGTGTTGCCTGCTGTGTTGTCTGCTGTGTTGCCTGCTGTGGTTGCTGCTGTGTTGCCTGCTGTGTTGTCTGCTGTGTTGTCTGCTGTTGTCTGCTGTGTTGTCTGCTGTGTTGCCCTGTTTGCTGCTTGTTGTCTGTGTGTTGTCTGCTGTGTTGCCCCCTGTGTTGCTGCTGTGTTGTCTGCTGTGTTGTCTGCTGTGTTGCCCCTGTGTTGCCTGCTGTGTTGTCTGCTGTGTTGTCTGCTGTGTTGCCCCCTGTGTTGTCTGCTGTGTTGTCTGCTGTGTTGTCTGCTGTGTTGCCTGCTGTTTTGTCTGCTGTGTTGTCTGCTGTGTTGTCTGCTGTTTGCCTGTGTTGCTGCTGTGTTGTCTGCTGTGTTGTCTGCTGTGTTGTCTGCTGTGTTGTCTGCTGTGTTGTCTGTCTGTGTTGTTGCTGTGTTGTCTGCTGTGTTCTCTGTGTTGCTGTGTTGCTGCTGTGTTGCTGTGTGTTGTCTGCTGTGTTGCTGCTGGTTGCCTGTTGTTGCTGCTGTGTTGTCTGCTGTGTTGTCTGCTGTGTTGTCTGCTGTGTTGCCTCGCTGTGTTGTCTGCTGTGTTGTCTGCTGTGTTGTCTGCTGTGTTGCCTGTGTTGCTGTGTGTTGTCTGCTGTGTTGCTCTGCTGTGTTGCCCCTGTGTTGTCCTGCTGTGTTGTCTGCTGTGTTGTCTGCTGTGTTGCCCCCTGTGTTGCTGCTGTGTTGTCTGCTGTGTTGTCTGCTGTGTTGTCTGCTGTGTTGTCTGCTGTGTTGTCCTGCTGTGTTTGTCTGCTGTGTTGTCTGCTGTGTTGCTGCTGTGTTGCTGCTGTGTTGTCTGCTGTGTTGTCTGCTGTGTTGTCTCTGTGTTGTCTGCTGTGTTGTCTGCTGTGTTGTCTGCTGTGTTGCCTCTGTGTTGCCTGCTGTGTTGTCTGCTGTTTGTGTGTGTGCTGCTGTGTTGTCCGTGTTGCTGCTGTTGTCTGCTGTGTTGCCTGCTGTGTTGCCTGCTGTGTTGCTGCTGTGTTGTCTGCTGTGTTGCCTGCTGTGTTGTCTGCTGTGTTGTCTGCTGTGTTGCCTGCCTGTGTTGCTGCTGTGTTGTCTGCTGTGTTGTCTGCTGTGTTGTCTGCTGTTTGTCTGCTGTGTTGCTCTGCTGTGTTGCCTGCTGTGTTGCTGCTGTTGTTGTGTGTCTGCTGTGTTGCCTGCTGTGTTGTCTGCTGTGTTGCCCCCTGTGTTGCCTGCTGTGTTGCTGTGTTTGCTGCTGTGTTGTCTGCTGTGTTGTCTGCTGTGTTGTCTGCTGTGTTGTCTGCTGTGTTGTCTGCTGTGTTGCGCTGTGTTGCCTGCTGTGTTGTCTGCTGTGTTGTCTGCTGTGTTGCCTTTGCTGTGTTTGTCTGCTGTGTTGCCTGCTGTGTTGCCCCCTGTGTTGCCTGCTGTGTTGTCTGCTGTGTTGTCTGCTGTGTTGTCTGCTGTGTTGTCTGCTGTGTTGTCTGTTGTGTTGTCTGTGTGTTGTCTGCTGTGTTGCCCCCTGTGTTGTCTGCTGTGTTGTCTGCTGTGTTGTCTGCTGTGTTGCCCCCTGTGTTGCCTGCTGTGTTGTCTGCTGTGTTGTCTGCTGTGTTGTCTGCTGTATTGCCCCCTGTGTTGTCTGCTGTGTTGCCTGCTGTGTTGCCTGCTATGTTGTCTGCTGTGTTGCTTTCATACTTTTTGACCAAACTTTGGTAAACATGCACCCATAAAGAAATGAGAAAAACATATCCATACATTTTGCTCACTGACACACAGACACACGACACAGAACAAAACACAAACACACACCCACACACACACACACAACACACACACACACACACACACACAACACACACAAACACATACACAGACACAGACACAGAAACACACACACACACACCGCACACACACACACACCACACTACACATACACAGACACAGACACAGAAACACACACACACACACGGAAACACACACACACACACACACACACACACACACACACACACACACACACATACACAGACACATACACAGACACAGACACAGAAACACACACACACACACGCACACACACACACACACACACACACACACACACACATACACATACACAGACACAGACACAGACACAGAAACACACACACACACACACACACACACACACACACACATACACAGACACAGACACAGACACAGACACAGACACAGAACACACACCACCACACACACGCACCACACACACACACACACACACACACACACACACACATACATACATACATACATACATATTTATATATATATATATATCCTCCAGTCGATATAAATTGATCTCGATATTTCTTACCCCCTCCCCCTCCCATTTTTTTTAATGGAGATTGACAAAAATCACAGCTCACATCCATAAGCTAAGCAAAGCACTGACTTTACCGAGCCATGTGGATGAATAATACATGAAATAACATCCGCCATGTGACGGTGCTGGTTAATCACCTGATGAAATTAACTGATTACTTGATTGCTGTGTTTCCAAGACAACGGCTCCAACAACCACACTGGGGGAAATGGAAATGTGTGTGTGAGGGGGGGGGGGATTTCTCCATTTGTATATACACCCGTATGATACCTCCATAATGCTAGGTTATACACTCGAATAATTCATCTCTGATGTTTAGGATGTACACCCGAATGATATCTGTCTGATGTTTAGGATATTCATCCTAATGATACATCTCTGACGTTTAGGATGTACATCTTAATGATGCCTCTCTGATGTTTAGGATGTACACCCGAATGATATATCTCTGATGTTTAGGATATACATCCTAATGATATCTCTCTGACGTTTAGGATGTACATCCTGATGATATTTCTGACGTTTAGGATGTACATCCTAATGATACCTCTCTGATGTTTAGGATGTACATCCTAACATCTCTGATGTTTAGGATGTACATCCTGATGATACCTCTCTGGCGTTTAGGATATACATCCTAATACCTCTCTGACGTTTAGGATATACATTCTAATGATACTTCTCTGACGTTTAAGATATACATCTTAATGAAACCTCTCTGACGTTTAGGATGTACATCCTAATGATATCTCTCTGACGTTTAGGACATACATCCTAATGATACCTCTCTGACGTTTAGGATATACATCCTAATGATATCTCTCTGACGTTTAGGACATACATCCTAATGATACCTCTCTGACGTTTAGGATATACATCCTAATGATACCTCTCTGACGTTTAGGATATACATCCTATATGATTCCTCTCTGATGTTTAGGATATACACTGGAATGATATCTCTTGATATTTACGATGTGCACTCGAATGATACCTCTTTGATGTTTACGATATACACCTTAAGTTTTAGACTTGCAAGGATCATGATGAGCTTAGTTTTTAACTGTTGTCTTTTTATTTTTAATCTGGGTGTCTTTTAACGAAGTATTTGCCCTAATATGGCTCTAGTAGTCGGTTGGCTGTAATCAATATGAACCTGAACCTGAATACACCCGAATACAAACTTCTCTGATGTTCAGGATGTACATCAGATGACGTCAAACACTGGACAAGCAGAACATCAGAACCAGAGGGCAAAACTTTCACCAAGCTACAGACATTAGACACCTGCATTTGTGAAGCATATTTACTGACAGTGAGAATTGTGCGGAAAAACAGAGATCAAAATGGGAAAGGCAGCTACTAACGTTCTCTACTGATTTGCCTTTTCTGTCTGCATGTAACAATAGGTGTGACAGGGTGATGAAGTTTACGGTGTGCAGCTAAAGGGGAAGCCTGGCGTAGAGTTATCTTGTAGATATGTAGTATGTCTGCCGCTCCACCTGTCCAGCGCCACAAAGTTCATTCCATCTAAAACATCTAGCATCCTCCTCATCATCATGTGCCAGCCGCACGGCGTTGGCGATCTTGGGTCTCCATACCAATCTATCCTTTGTCGCTGTAAGTACATCTCCCACCCTCTCCGCAAGTCCGTCTAACATTTTCTTCCTGGGCTTACCTGGTGTTATTTTTCCTTCCAGCTTTCCTGTTGTGACTAGGTGCTCTAATTTCTTTTGCATCATAAAATGTCCAATAAATATTGCTTTTCTTTTTCAAATCTTCTTCATTAATGTTCTTTTTGTGTCTGTTCCTTTCAAGACTGTCTCGTTTGCTTTATTTTTCCGTCCATGGAACTCTTATTCTTCTTCGTAGAAACCACATTTCAGCTGCCTCAATCTTGTTCTGACTTTGCGTGTTGACTTCAAGCGTGCCCATGGAAACAAAAGACAGGCTTACCAATACAATCTTTGTACCCACACTGACCTACTAATACCAGACCTGGACATTAATCAAAACTTTGAGAACAAGATCACAACCTGTGAGAGGACATGTTTCAAAAAGCAGCAGAACAAGACCAGTATGACACGACCAGAAACAAATAGATCCGAGAGAGGGTTGGAACAACACCTGTCAACGGTCACATCACGCAACAGCGGATTAAGTGGTATGGCCACCGGACAGGATGCCAGTCAACCAGCCAGCCCTTGGAGCTTACAACACCAGATGCCAGTCAACCAGCCAGCCCTTGGAGCTTACAACACCAGATGCCAGTCAACCAGCCAGCCCTTGGAGCTTACAACACCAGATGCATCACCACCAGCCTGAGCTTACACACTACCAGGTCACAGACAGGAAGACCATGGCGGCACTGGACAGATAGAGTGGCCGATGCCTCACATCTTTGACACTACGCCAGGTTTCTTGAGTTTGCTGTTGTCTGTGTGACCTTGACCTTGGTACCTTACCTTCCACACTTGACCGCTTTCGCGACTCCTGATCTGTCCACACCTTTGACCAACCTTTGGTAAACGTCCACCCGTAAAGATATGAGAAAATCATATTCGTACATTCTACTGACAGACAGACATACACACAGACATGGACTCAGACACACAGAGTCACACACACACACACACACACACACACACACACACAACCAGCACACACAACCAACACACACACAACACACACACACACACACACTGGGCACGCACGCACGCACACACACGCGCGCGCGCACGCACAAACACACACACAAACACACACACACACACGCATGCACGCACACAACACACACACACACAAACACACACACACACACACGCACGCACGCACACAACAACACACCACACACACACACACACACACACACACAACACACACACACAAACACACACACCACACAAAACACACACACACACACACACACACACACACACACACAAACACACCAACACAACACACACACAAAACACACTATACACAAACACACACAAACACACACACACACACACACACACACACACACACAACACACACAACACACACAAACACACACACACACACACACAACACACAAACACATTACACACAAACACCACAAACACACACAAACACACACACACCACACAACACACAAACACACACATACACACACACAACACACACACACACACACACACACACACACACACACACACACCACCTCACTCACACACACACATACACACACACACAAACTAACTACAGACTCTTTGCATTTTCTCTCAGCCACACCTTGTTGTATAAGTAGGCAGAAAAAGTCAGATGACTAATCGTTCTCTCACGTCGATACTCACTGAAGATGACCCAGCTAATGAGGACAACCGCCCAGTAATGACCAGCGGGGGTTTTGTCTGACAAAACACACCTGGTTGAGGTAAAGCACTCACCTTATCGTCTGACTGCACAGGTGTGAATTTCGCTCGAGCAAAACTATGTGCGTGGTGCCTCCAGCCCACCCAGCTACGAATGGGTGCCTGACCCTCTTTAACCCTTTGACTCCTGCACCCTATCCACCAACTGCAAAAACTTAACCCTTTGACTTCCTCACCCTATCCACCAGCTTCCTGCACGAAGCTAGTGGATAGGTTAAGGGAGTCAAAGGGTTAAGTTTTTGTTCTGATAGCATGGTCGACAGTGCGGGACAGTGGTAAACTGAGTGCGGGAGTCAAAGGGTTAAGTAAACAGCGAGGGAGAGGAGATAGGTGTCAACTTTGTCTTGCTGACACACAGGGAAGTTATGGTGTCAACTTTGTCATGCTGACACACAGGGAAGTTAGGTGTCAACTTTGTCATGCTGACACAGAGGGAAGTTAGGTGGTCAACTTTGTCATGCTGGACACACAGGGAAGTTAGGTGTCAACTTTGTCATGCTGACACACAGGGAAGTTAGGTGCCAACTTTGTCATGCTGACACACAGGGAAGTTAGGTGTCAACTTTGTCATACTGACACAGAGGAAAGTTAGGTGCCAACTGACACACAGGGAAGTTAGGTGTCAACTTTGTCATGCTGACACAGAGGGAAGTTAGGTGTCAACTTTGTCATGCTGACACAGAGGGAAGATAGGTGCCAACTTTGTCATGCTGACACACAGGGAAGTTAGGTGCCAACTTTGTCATGCTGACACAGAGGGAAGTTAGGTGTCAACTTTGTCATGCTGACACAGAATGAAGTTAGTGCCAACTTGGTCATGCTGACACACAGGGAAGTTAGGTGTCAACTTTGTCATGCTGACACAGAGGGAAGTTAGGTGTCAACTTTTGTCATGCTGACGCACAGGGAAGTTAGGTGCCAACTTTGTCATGCTGACACAGAGGGAAGTTAGGTGTCATCTTTGTCATGCTGACACACAGGGAAGTTAGGTGCCATGTCATGCTGACACACAGGGAAGTTAGGTGTCAACTTTGTCATGCTAACACAGAGGGAAGTCAACATCTCTACCATTCGCTTCCCTTCGACGTTGCCTATCTTTCGATCTGTGGCAAAAATGTGTGAACAAGATTTTCTCAGCTGTTTATGGGTGGTTCTTTATCAAATCATGGCCAAAACTATGAAATGTTGAGAATGCATGAAGATGAAGCTCCAAGGTCAAGGTCACTTGGGAACCCCCCCTCCCCCCCTCCCCCAAAATCAGCACGTTTTGAGAAAGGTGCATACACATGATTTTTCTGACAATATGCTTTTTTTTTTTTCGTTTAGAATCTGTTTTCATTGTGTGACGATCTACCATTGTCCTAACTTCATGTCGTTTTATTTCAACTGAAGCTTCTTTAGGGTCACAGTGACCTCGAAAAATACAACAGTCGGAAGTTTTCGATAGAAGTGTTGTACAAACAGGTAGGTGGTTACAATGTCTTGACCATAAAATCGGTATTTTCCGTTAAAAGATTTGCACAAATTCCTTTGACTCCCACAGCCTATCCACCAACTGCAAAAACTTAACCCTTTGACTCCCTCACCCTATCAACCAGCTTCCTGCTGCAGGAAACTAGTTGATCGGTTGAGGGAGTCAAAGGGTTAAGTTTTTGCTTTGCTATTCTGGTTGACAAAACAGGATGCTGACGGACAGGGGTGTGGTAGTCAAAAGGTTAAACAGGGAGATTATTACAGTGTCTTGACCATAAAATTGGGACTTTCCATTAAAAGTTTTGTATAAACAGGGAGATTATTACAGTGTCTTAACTATAAAATCGGGACTTTCCGTTAAAAGTTTTGTCTAAACAGGGAGATTATTACAGTGTCTTGATCATAAAATCGGGACTTTCCGTTAAAAGTTTTGTCTAAACAGGGAGATTGTTAGTGTCTTGACCATAAAATCGGGACTTTCCGTTAAAAGTTTTGTCTAAACAGGGAGATTGTTACAGTGTCTTGTCCATAAAATCGGGACTTTCCGTTAAAAGTTCTGTATAAACAGGGAAATTATTACAGTGTCCTGACCATCTTGTTTAGTGTTGCCCAGTTATGGGACAGGTAA
>CM060312.1:93534875-93544875 GCA_030674185.1 Monoplex corrugatus
CAAACACTACGCTGACACCACCAGAATGATGGAAACATTAAGATGGGAGGAACAGGCCAGTGGACCTATGAAACACTATGCTGACACCACCAGAATGATGGAAACATTAAGATGGGCAGCAACAACATAATGTGCGCTGTGAACTCAATATCTAAGAAAAAACCTCCTCACTGTCCAGTATGTTGGACAACAACACGTTTTCCTTATCACTATGGCCAGGCCTGTGTCCTAGTGACATCTATACTGCTGTGATGGAAACAACAGTTTCCTATCACTATGGCCAGGCCTGTGTCCTGTGACATCTATACTGCTGTTGGACAACAACACGTTTTCCTTATCATATGGCCTGTGTCCTGGGACATCTATACTGCTGTATGGACTAAACAACACGTTTTCCTTATCACTATGGCCAGGCCTGTTCCTGGAGACATCTACACTGCTGTGTGGACAACAACACGTTTTCCTTATCACTATGGCCAGGCCTGTGTCCTGGAGACATCTACACTGCTGTTGACAACAACAGTTTTCCTATCACTATGGCCAGCTGTGTCCTGAGACATCTACACTGCTGTGTGGACAACAACACGTTTTCCTTATCACTGTGGCCAGGCCTGTGTCCTGGAGACATCTATACTGCTGTATGGACAACAACACGTTTTCCTTATCACTATGGCCAGGCCTGTGTCCTGGAGACATCTACACTGCTGTGTGGACAACAACACGTTTTCCATATCACTATGGCCAGGCCTGTGTCCTGGAGACATCTACACTGCTGTGTGGACAACAACAGGTTTTCCATATCACTATGGCCAGGCCTGTGTCCTGGAGACATCTACACTGCTGTTGGACAACAACACGGTTTCCTTATCACTATGGCCAGCTTGGTCCTGGACATCTATACTGCTGTTGGACAACAACAGGTTCTCCATATCACGTGGCCAGGTTTGTGTCCTGGTGACACTCAGCCAGCGGCACAATTCCATAGTTTTCGATTTTCTCCATTCAGCGTTTCCACGTTCCGAATGAATTCTACACGCAATAATGGCACAATTACAGTGTGGTGGGGAAAGGTCCAAACGATCCTAGATTTTTATTCCTTTTCTCGCACTGGACGAAGCAGCAGGGAAGTTTTAATCTTTTTCTCCTAGTTTTTGTATTTGGTGTTTATTCTTTTGTGATCTTTTGTTTACGCTTGACAAAGGCCAGTTGGCCGAAAATTTGCGCCTGTCTTTGTCTGGTTGTATTAAATACGCGTTCTGATTCTATTTTCGTGGTTTTTTTGGATCCTACCATAAGCCATCAGCCTTCACGTAAACCCGACCCGCTAGTAAAATCGTCAGGTTCCATCTAACTTATAAGTTCTATCTATTGTTGTCTCTGCTTGTATCTGTCTGTTATTGGAACAGATTGAGGCTACCTACAATGCCATATAAACATCCCACAACTGTCATGATTGATTCTGATCTAGTCCACAAAATGTTAGTCTGCTAGGAACAGTGTCCCTAGAGTACCTGCATACCGGTACCGGCCAAGTCCCCAGTCCCCAGACTGCACACAGGCCCTAAGTCCCCAACTCACTGCACTTTGAACAAAACTTTCCCCTTTGTCAAAACCACAAACCGTGATGAAATAAGTTTCCAAACCTAGAAACTCTTTCAATGCAAGCTGCCCCCCCCCCCCCCCAATACTTCGCCAGGAGGGGAGGAGGGGAGGGGGAGGAAAAAAAGGAAAAAAAAAGAATGGAAAAAAACAACCAACACAATATCGATGATCCTTAACCCTTTGACTCCCGCACCCTGTCCACCAGCATCCTGAATTGCCACACATGCTGCCAAAGCAAAAATTTACCCCATTGATTCCCTCACCTTATCCACCAGCTTTTCGCAGGAATTTGGTGGACAGGGTGAGGGAATCAAAGTGTTCAGTTTTGGCTGTTGGTAGGTAGGCTGTGAGAGTCAATGGGGTAAGCCTATGACTCCTTCAGCCTATGCATTTGCATGCGTCATGCTTTATCAACCCTGATAGCAAAGCACAAATTTAACTCTATGATCCCTGTACCCTGTTCACCAGCATTCTGCATTGTCAAACATGATAGCAAAGCAAACATTTAATCCTATGATCCCTGTACCCTGTCCACCAACATTCTGCATTGTCAAACATACTAGAAAAAAATAACCCTTTGACTCCCAAAGCCTGTTCACCAGCATCCTGAAATGTCAGACATGCTAGAAAAGTAAAAACTTAACTCTTTGACTCCCTTGCTGTGTCCACTAGCATCCTGCATTGTCAACCATGGTAGCAAAGCAAAAACTTAACCCTTTGACTGAGAAATGGTCCGGGTGCAAAGAATCCTGCTTGTGCAAATTTCAGGCAAGGCAAACTCAAAGACGGACCAAAGCACACAGAACAAAAGGCTGTATTAACCCTTTGATGTTTATGCTTGTGTCTACCTGCACTCGTGTGTATTCCATAGAAAGAACATGTATCTTAAAAGCACAGCTGTCAACTGAAAAGTGTGTGTGTGTGTGTGTGTGTGTGTGGTGTGTGTGTGTGTGTGTGTGTGTATTTTGTGTGTGTGTGTTGTGTGTGTGTGATGTGTGTGTGTGTGTGTATGTGTGTGGTGTGTGTTGTGTGTTGTGTGTGTTTGTGTGTGTGTGTGTGTGTGTGTGTGTGTGTGTGTGTGTGTGTGTGTGTGTGTGTGTTGCTGTTGTTGCAACAGCCATCATGTCCAGTGACCCAGCCATGATCGCCGACTGATCCAACAGGAAGAGGAAGAGGTCAACATCATCGTCAGCAAGATCAAGGACAAACTCTCACAGCACGGGGTGAGTAGGTCAAAGGTCACTGTCAGCTTGCCACTGTCAAGGACACACTGTTCAGGCATAGTGAGTAACCTGGGCACAGGTCATAAAGTACATCCAACAACAAATTCACTGCCCAGGGTTAACTTTTACATGATGTAGTGACTGGGACAGAGGTCAAGGTTCAAATGTCATTGTCAAGGACACGCTGCCACGTACACTTGAGTGATAATCCCCATGGAGATGCCGAGGGCTCTTTCAGTATTAATAGTGTCCCCACCTTCCAGAAATTCTGTGTTAGAAATTTCCTCTTTCCTGTGTGACTGTCTTTGTTTCTGCCTTGCTCCTTTGCTTTCTGCCATTTCTTCCATTTTCTGCCTTACCTGTCCATGCACCTGTATGTGTTCTGTAAAGCCTTACATATTTCCTCTGAGTTTGATAACTGGGTACATGTATTAGGTGCATTTTTGGCTCTAGGGTGTACATTATAGATCATTTGGCTCTAGGTTCATGTATAGATGCATTTTTGGCTCTAGGGGTGATACATGTATTAGAGTGCATTTTTGGCCTTCTATAGGTTTGGTGTATACATGTATTAGGTGCATTTTTGGCTCTAGGGTGTGCATATAATAGGTGCATTTTTGGCTCTAGGGTGTACATGTATTAGATGCATTTTTGGCTCTAGGGTGTACATGTATTAGGTGCATTTTTGGCTCTAGGGTGTACATGTATTAGGTGCATTTTTGGCTCTAGGGGGTACATGTATTATGGCATTTTTGGCTCTAGGGTGTACATGTATCAGGTGCATTTTTGGCTCTAGGGAAATGTGAGGTACTGGGGCAGTTTTAGGTATTTTAGGTTGGCTTTTATGTATGTTTTAGTGTCGTTAGTTCTGTGTTTATCTTTATTCACGTTTGGTGTTTTTAAATCCCCTGCTCCTCAGACTAAGTGGTAATGTATTGTACTGTATGTCCATTCGGCAAGCTCCTCAACTAGTGGTAATTACGTACGTATGTTCACCAGGCGGGGCAAGCTCCTCAGACTAAGTGGTAATGTATGTACTGTATGTTCACCAGGTACGGGGCAAGCTCCTCAGACTAAGTGGTAATGTATTGTACTGTATGTTCACCAGGTACGGGGCAAGCTCCTCAGACTAAGTGGTAATGTAATGTACTGTATGTTCACCAGGTACGGGGCAAGCTCCTCAGACTAAGTGGCTATGTATTGTACTGTATGTTCACCAGGTACGGGGCAAGCTCCTCAGACTAAGTGGTAATGTACTGTACTAGTATGTTCACCAGGTACGGGCAAGCTCCTCAGACTAAGTGGTAATGTACTGTACTGTAATGTACTGTACTGTATAATCACCAGGTACGGGGCAAGCTCCTCAGACTAAGTGGTAATGTACTGTACTGTACTGTACTGTATAATCACCAGGTACGGGGCAAGCTCCTCAGACTAAGTGGTAATGTACTGTACTGTACTGTACTGTATAATCACAGGTACGGGGCAAGCTCCTCAAAGTGGTAATGTATTGTACTGTACTGTACTGTACTGTATAATCACCAGGTACGGGGCTAGCTCCTCAAAGTGGTAATGTATTGTACTGTACTGTACTGTTACTGTACTGTACTGTACACGTACTGTACTGTACTGTACTGTACTGTATGTTCACCAGGTACGGGGCAAGCTCCTCAGACTAAGTGGTAATGTACTGTACTGTATTGTATTGTATCGTAATGTAATGGTAGAAAGAAACTCTAGGGAGAGCTAGACAACAGAAGGTCTTCAGAGAAGTAACCCCCTTTAGACAAGTGTTTCGGCCCTGAATTCCTTACACTCTCGGGGGGCCGGGCCACATCCAGGTCATGACTCCTGGATGCCCTTCTGCTGTTGTCTTTTTTTTTTTTTTTCCCCACGCCGGGGATCGAACCTGGGCGATTCTGCGCTTCAGAACTGCGGTACGCGGTTTTACCAATGTGCTAACGGGGCACACATCATCTGTAGGGAATTTAATCCTTATGAAGTTCACTTTTTTCGTTCCTCCTTGCCCAGATCCAGCTTGAGCTCCTTTCTGCTGCCTCTGCCATCGCTTTAAGGGCTCTAGTCCTCTTCTTCCCAGAAATGGCGAGTTGTTTCATGAGATCATAAGCGGAGGTGCCCACAAACCCTCTTGCCCCGACCTCTATGGCGAAGATTTTGACCCGCAGACCTGCTTTCTTCAGGGTGCTGGCAAGACCGGCGTATTTTTCGGTCTTGTAGATATGTGCAAGGGGGGCCTGTAGTCGAATGGTTAGAGCGCTCGTCTGCGGTGCGGAAGGTCGGTGGTTCGAATCCGCTAAACGCTGGTTCGATTTTTCCGGCCTGAAAACTCCCTCTGTCCACCCAGCAGTGAATGGGTACCTGACTTCGGTCGGGGGAGGTTTAAAAAGGCGGCGAAAGGAGAGGGATGGGCTCCGCCTTTCATAATGCCGTGCCCTAGACACGGTGAATCTTTAACAGTTCACCGCCCCTACGGTCATATTGACCATGGGACCTTTAACCTTTTTTTTTAGATATGTGCTTCTTCCATTCTGCTTTCGTATGGCACAGTGAGTTCTATCAGAATCACTTGTTTCGAGGAGTCAGAGTGGAGAGCGATGTCTGGTCTCATGCCTGTCTTGCTGATGACATCTGGGTAATTTCTCCACTCTGGGAGGTCTGCTGTACACTCCCAGTCGACTGCTCCATCCAGAAGACCCTTTGGCAATGTGCTGGTTGTCATAGCACTTTCGGGCCAGACCTGTTTCCCTCCTGCTTTGTAGAACGTTGTCATAGCAATTGGTGCGTTTGGGGTCATGGTTTTTTCGCTAACCACATCTGTGATCACTTTCAGAACTTGGTTGTGCCTCCATGTATACCTTCCTTGGGCTAGCGCTACTTTGCAAGAGCTTAGGACATGTTCCACTGTTTGTTTCTTCTGACAGAGCGGACATGCTGGGTCGTCTGCTTTCCCCCATTTCACTAAGTTTGCATTCGAGGGGAGCAGGTCATATACAGATCTGAGGAGGAAGCTTATCCTTAGAGGAGCCATGTGCCACATATCGTTCCAGCTGAGACTTCTTTGGAGTGCACTGTCCCATGTTGTCCATTGCCCCTGTTGACCTTGCTGGACTGCCTTCTGCACTCTTTTGACATCTTCTTCTTCCTTCAACTCCTGTATGATCATGTCTCTTTTTTCCTTCCCTTTGGCTTTGGACCACCACTGCATTTTTGTTGCTCCCAGTCCCTGTCTGTTGGTTTGCGTGTGTCCAATTATTTCTTTGATGCTGAGGTTTCTCTTGGCATTGTTTACAGCCTCTTGGACTTTCCACTTTCTGCCAGTTCTCAGCTTTGGATGAACTGATCTCACGATATTGTCTTCCGATTCCTCCAGCATGCTCAACAGTCTTGCTTTTCCAACTTTGTATTCCTCCACTATGGATTTGAGAGGTAGCTTCAGCATTGCTTGACGACAGTAGAATGCAACATCAGTGAGACCAGGTGGGACACCGAGCCATTTTCTTGTGTATTTGTTGATTTTGGCTTCCATTGCTTCGACTGTGCTGGTGCAAATGTCATAGATAATGTACTGTACTGTACTGTATAATCACCAGGTACGGGGCAAACTCCTCAGACTAAGTGGTAATGTACTGTACTGTACTGTACTGTACTGTACTGTACTGTACTGTACTGTATAATCACCAGGTACGGGGCAAACTCCTCAGACTAAGTGGTAATGTACTGTACTGTACTGTACTGTACTGTACTGTATAATCACCAGGTACGGGGCAGACTCCACAGACTAAGTGGTAATGTACTGTACTGTACTGTACTGTATAATCACCAGGTACGGGGCAAGCTCCTCAGACTAAGTGGTAATGTACTGTACTGTACTGTACTGTACTGTATAATCACCAGGTACGGGGCAAGCTCCTCAGACTAAGTGGTAATGTACTGTACTGTACTGTACTGTATAATCACCAGGTACGGGGCAAGCTCCTCAGACTAAGTGGTAATGTACTGTACTGTACTGTATGTTCACCAGGTACGGGGCAAGCTCCTCAGACTAAGCGGGGACCCGGGTCACGCCATCGTGAAAGCGGCGGAAGCAGAGGGGGCCAGTTGCATAGTTACGGGTACACGCGGACTGGGCAAGGTCAGGCGCACCCTTCTGGGCTCTGTCAGCGACTACATCTTGCACCATGCACATGTGCCTGTGCTGGTCTGTCGGCACAAGATGCTGGAGGAACAAGAACAGCAGGAACAGACTCAGGAGGGGCAGTAGCACCAAACAACGGCATCATCAAAATTTGGTTGGTGCCTACTTTTGAAGTGAAATCTGGAAACTAGTTATGTGTTCCTGAAATTTAAATTTTGTTGTCTACTTTTGAAATGAAATCTGGAA
Source organism: Monoplex corrugatus (assembly GCA_030674185.1). Taxonomy (NCBI): domain Eukaryota; kingdom Metazoa; phylum Mollusca; class Gastropoda; order Littorinimorpha; family Ranellidae; genus Monoplex; species Monoplex corrugatus. Next base: position 93,542,103 of record CM060312.1, read on the forward strand.
ACTAGTTATCATCATGTATTCCTGAAATTGAACTGTGGCATGATTAACATTTTGTATTCCTTCTTTGAATTGAAGCAGGATATTTGTCAAAATTAATATGTATTCGTGATTAAACTATGGTATATTTAAGAATTTCATACGCATTATCTACTGTAAAGCTGGAAATTATTCAAAAATGTTTAGAATTTTGATACCGTGTTGTCTTTGAAGTTTAAACTGGAAACTAGTCAGAAGTTATGATATGTATTTATTAAATCAAAATTAGTATGTATGTATATGTGAGACTAAAAAGAGAACTAAAACTATCATGTATTCAGTAATGTCATAAAGTATGATTGTGTATACTTCAGAATGAAAACAAACTTCGTTTTCAGAAAGGTCAAAATCTACTCTGTAGTCATATAGCCATTAAAATGAACTAAAGTTATATCTTTCAGGTAAGAAGTTATATCTTTCAGGCAATAAGTTATATCTTTCAGGCAATAAGTAATATATTACAGGGCAAGAAGTGATATATTACAGGGCAATACGTTGCATATTTCAGGCAGTAAATTGTGTATCACAGAGCAATAAGTTATGTATTTCAGAGCAATAAGTTATACATTTCAGGGCAGTACGTTATATATTTCAGGGCAATAAGTTATATATCTTTCAGGGCAATAAGTTATATATTTCAAAGCAATAAATTATATATTTCAGGGCATAAGTTATATATTTCAAGGCAATAAATTATCAGGACATAAGTTATATATTTCAGGGCATAAGTTATATATTTTAAGGCAATAAATTATCAGGGCAATAAGTTATATATCTTTCAGGGCAATAAGTTATATATATATCTTTCAGGGCAATAAGTTATATATTTCAAGGCAATAAATCATATATTTCAGGGCATAAGTTAGATCTATATATTTCAGGGCAATAAGTTATATATTTCAGGGCAATAAGTTATATATTTCAAGGCAATAAATTATCAGGACATGAGTTATATATTTCAGGGCAATAAGTTATATATTTCAGGGCAATAAGTTGTATATTTCAGGGCAATAAGTTGTATATTTCAGGGCAATAAGTTGTATATTTCAGGGCAATATGTTATATATTTCAGGGCAATAAGTTGTATATTTCAGGGCAATAAGTTGTATATTTCAGGGCAATAAGTTGTATATTTCAGGGCAATATGTTATATATTTCAGGGCAATAAGTTATATATTTCAAGGTAATAAGTTGTATATTTCAGGGCAATAAGTTGTATACAGATCAGAGCATAAAATCAGAAACAGGTGGCAGTGATACTAGTCAACAACAACAACAACAACAATAACAACAACAGCAAGATGGCAGTGTACTAGTCAAACAACAACAACAACAACAAGTGGCAGTGATACTAGTCAACAACAACAACAACAACAAGATGGCAGTGATACTAGTCAACAACAACAAGGATGGCAGTGATACTAGTCAACAACAACAACAACAACAATAACAACAACAACAACAACAACAAGATGGCAGTGATACTAGTCAACAACAACAACAACAACAACAAGTGGCAGTGATACTAGTCAACAACAACAACAACAACAACAAGGTGGCAGTGATACTAGTCAACAACAACAACAACAACAACAACAAGTGGCAGTGATACTAGTCAACAATAACAACAACAGCAACAACAAGGTGGCGGTGATACTAGTCAACAACAACAGCAACAACAACAACAACAAGGTGGCAGTGTTACTAGTCAACAACAACAACAACAAGTGACAGTGATACTATCAACAACAACAATAACAACAAGTGGCAGTGATACTAGTCAACAATAACAAACAACAACAACAAGGTGGTGGTGATACTAGTCAACAACAACAACAACAACAACAAGGTGGCAGTGTTACTAGTCAACAACAACAACAACAACAACAAAGGTGACAGTGTTACTAGTCAACAACAACAACACATAACAACAACAACAACAACAAGGTGGCAGTGATACTAGTCAACAAAACAACAACAACAACAAAGTGTGCAGTAATACTAGTCAACAACAACAACAAGAAGAAGGTGGCAGTGATACTAGTCAACAACAACAACAACAACAACAAGAGGTGGCAGTGATACTAGTCAACAACAACAAACAACAACAACAACAAACAAGGTGGCAGTGATACTAGTCAACAACAACAACAACAACAACAAGGTGGCAGTGATACTAGTCAACAACAACAACAACAACAATAACAACAACAACAAGGTGGCAGTGATACTAGTCAACAACAACAACAACAACAACAATAACAACAACAACAAGGTGGCAGTGATACTAGTCAACATAACAACAACAACAACAAGGTGGCAGTGATACTAGTCAACAACAACAACAAAACAAAGTGGCAGTGATACTAGTCAACAACAACAGCAACAAGGTGGCAGTGATACTAGTCAACAACAACAACAACAGCAACAATAACAACAACAACAAGGTGGCAGTGATACTAGTCAACAACAACAGCAACAAGGTGGCAGTGATACTAGTCAACAACAACAACAACAGCAACAATAACAACAACAAGAAGGTGGCAGTGATACTAGTCAACAACAACAGCAACAAGGTGGCAGTGATACTAGTCAACAACAACAACAACAGCAACAATAACAACAACAACAAGGTGGCAGTGATACTAGTCAATAACAACAACAACAGCAGCAACAACAACAAGGTGGCAATGATACTAGTCAACAACAACAACAACAACAAGAAGGTGGCAATGAT
>CM060312.1:93549875-93557375 GCA_030674185.1 Monoplex corrugatus
GAACAGGGACTCAGAAGAAAACAAAATGGAGGAACAGGGACTGAGAAGAAAACAAAATGGAGGAACAGGGACTGAGAAGAAAACAAAATGGAGGAACAGGGACTCAGAAGAAAACAAAATGGAGGAACACGGACTCAGAAGAAAACAAAATGGAGGAACAGGGACTCAGAAGAAAACAAAATGGAGGAACAGGGACTGAGAAGAAAAGAAAGAGGTCAACCCCCAGTTCAGACAACAAGTCATCAACGCCCTTGTGTATGTTGCAGGAGTTGACGTTGGTGAGGTATACCAACACTAGCTTGCCTTTCCTTTGGATTACAAACTTAAAGTTCACTTATGAATTGCTGAAGTGCCCATGGCCCAGCAGGATTATGGTATGACCCAGCAGGATTATGGCATGACAGCAGGATTAGGCTATGACTTAGCAGGATTAGGCTATGACCCAGCAGGATTAGGCTATGACACAGCAGGATTAGGCTATGACCCAGCAGGATTATGGTATGACAGCAGGATTAGGCAATGACTTAGCAGGATTAGGCTATGACCCAGCAGGATTAGGCTATGACCCAGCAGGATTAGGCTATGACCCAGCAGGATTATGGTATGACAGCAGGATTAGGCTATGACCCAGCAGGATTAGGCTATGACCCAGCAAGATTAGGCTATGACCAAGCAGGATTAGGCTATGACCCCGCAGGATTAGGCTATGACCCAGCAAGATTATGGTATGATTTAACAGGATTCGGCTATGCCCCAGCAAGATTAGAACATGACCCAGCAGGCTCAGATCACGACCCATCAGGACTATGGTATGACCCAGCAGGATTACGGCATGACCCAGCAGGATTATGGCATGACCCAGCAGGATTACGGCATGACCCTGTAGTATTATGGCATGACCCAGCAAGATTATTGTATGACCCAACAGGATTAGGCCATGACCCAGCAGGATTAGGCCATGACCAAGCAGGATTACGGCATGACCAGCAGGATTACAGCATGACCCAGCAGGATTATCGTATGACAACAGGATTAGGGCATGACCCAGCAGGATTATGGCATGACCCAGCAGGATTACAGCATGACCCAGCAAGATTATCGTATGACTCAACAGGATTAGGCTATGACCCAGCAGGATTACGGCATGACCCAGCAGGATTACGGCATGACCCAGCAGGATTATCATATGACGACATGATTAGGGCGTGACCCAGCAGGATTACGGCATGACCCAGCAGGATTACGGCATGACCCAGCAGGATTATCGTATGACAACAGGATTAGTCCATGACCCAGCAGGATTATGGCATGACCAAGCAGGATTAGGACATGACCCAGCGTGTTAGGCATAGGATCCAGCAGGATTGAGCCATGACCCAGCAGTATCAAAGGACCCAGCAGGATTTTGACTGCATGATGTGGACTTTTTCCATTAAAAACAAATCTGAAACAGCTGAGACACTCGTATACATACAAATTCTGAGCTGTGGCAACCTATGTTGCGCCATACCCATTGCCATGTTTACAGTGTTGGTGCATAGAAAAGTTATTCTGTGTTCGGACACATTGTCTTGAGACAAGTGAAGCTCCAGCATGAGTGACTTTGCACTGTGCATCACATTGGGTCATGCTAATTGTGTGACGCTATGCTAATTTTGTGAATAGCCATGCTAATTCTGTGACTAGTCATGCTAATTCTGTGACTAGCCATGCTAATTTTGTAATTAGCCTTGCTAATTTTGTGACAAGCCATGCTAAGTTTGTGACTAGCCATGCTAATGTTGTGACTAGCCATGGTAAGTTTGTGACTAGCCATGCTAATGTTGTGACTAGCCATGCTAATGTTGTGACTAGCCATGGTAAGTTTGTGACTAGCCATGCTAATTTTGTGACTACCCAAACCAATTCTGTGACTAGCCATGGTAAATCATCTTGGGCCACAACAAATGAAATGTATGCATGCGAGTACTCCCCATGAAACTGATGCACTCTAATACTCCTTACAAAATTAATGCATTCTAGCATTCATAAAATTGATGTATTCTAGCACTCCTAAAATTGATGTATTCTAGCACTCCTTATAAAATTGATGTGTTCTAGCACTCCTTATAAAATTGATGTATTCTAGCACTCCTTACAAAATTAATGCATTCTAGCATTCATAAAATTGATGTATTCTAGCACTCCTAAAATTGATGTATTCTAGCACTCCTTATAAAATTGATGTGTTCTAGCACTCCTAAAATATTGATGCATTCTAGCACTCCTTATAAAGTTGATCTATTCTAGCACTCCTTATAAAATTGATGTATTCTAGCACTCCTTATAAAATTGATGTATTCTAGCACTCCTTATAAAATTGATGTGTTCTAGCACTCCTTATAAAGTTGATCTATTCTAGCACTCCTTATAAAGTTGATCTATTCTAGCACTCCTTATAAAATTGATGTATTCTAGCACTCATAAAATTGATGTATTCTAGCACTCCTTGTAAAATTGATGTACTCTAGCACTCCTTATAAAGTTGATCTATTCTAGCACTCCTTATAAAATTGATGTATTCTAGCACTCCTTATAAAATTGATGTATTCTAGCACTCCTTATAAAGTTGATCTATTCTAGCACTCCTTATAAAGTTGATCTATTCTAGCACTCCTTATAAAGTCGATCTATTCTAGCACTCCTTATAAAATTGATGTATTCTAGCACTCATAAAATTGATGTATTCTAGCACTCCTTGTAAAATTGATGTACTCTAGCACTCCTTCTAAATCAAAGTATTCTAGCACTCCTTATAAAATCGAAGTAATCTAGCACTCCTAAAATTGATGCATTCTAGCAATCCTTATGAAAATGATGCATTCTCGCATCCCTTAAAAACTGAAGCATAAAAACGCTCCTTATAAAACTGATACTTTCCAGTTCTGTGTAGAACTCTCGTCTCATTTATCTAACGTCCATAAACAAACAAACAAACAAACAAACAAAAACCAAACTATTCCAAAACTAGTTGTACTAAACACAAAGTGCCATAGGTCGATCTGAATCAAACTCTCCCTTTTATTTGTAAAAAGGAGATTCAAAAATCCATTTGGCAATTGTTTACCTTGATAAATCAGTCCCTTCATTCTCTGACCCTATCCACCAGCTTCCGATAGGAAACTGGAAGGTAAGGTGAGAAAATGAAGGGTAAAAGTGTAACATGGAGTCAATCCATTCACAAGTCTCTCTTCAAGGACACAAGAACCTGCTCTGAGCAAAACTCATTTTACGCAGGAGATCGAAGCTGTTTTCCTCCAACATGTCAAACAGACACATCAAATTTTGTTGACAACAGACGAGAGAGAAGAAGAGGCAGGTTATGGCAACGCAACATTACGTAGGTGGGGGAAGAACAGAGACCTGTACATAATGATACAGTTTGCAGGGTCAAGGTCACAAGTGTCAGCCCATACCAGTATCTACTATACCGTGGTATTATGATTTTTCACTATTTTATCAGTTGCTGGATGTTTGTTAAGGTCAAAACACAAGATGTCCATATATGACCCAGGCAGACGTGGCTTTCATCAGTGCTGTCCTACACAATAGCAAAACTGACAGTGAGTAAAAACATAATACTGAGAACGTAACGACGAAACTTGTGTTCTGTTGAAATACAGGACAGTGAGAACCTCTCGTTCCTTTGAAACACTGGAAACACTGACACACAGGGAGAGATATATACACATGGAGAAGTGTCCTGAAATCTTAATTCTTCTTCTCTGCAAGACAGCAAGAGCTCCAGCGAGCATTCCTTACCTAAACATATAAATTCATAGAAACCTACCAACCTAGCAGAGGGAGTAGATTCATGTGTGTCTGACATGTTCTCTGTCCTGCCTTAAAGACAGTAACTCCTACACTCCGTCTGTGGGGAGCTACAGAAAGACCTTGGAAGGAATACAGGTGACTGATCTGGAAGGCAGAAATAAGAGAGTTTTGTGAGGAAAAGAGAGCATGATAGGAAAGTGGAACCCTTAACTACCCAAAAACAAACTGTATAGTTCCTGTGGTTCCACAACAGGAGGGGACCTTCATTTCTGCATCTGCAGTATTCACTGAAGATGAAATATTCATCATATGTAGGTAGGAACGTAGGCTCTTCACCTGTACTGTTACTGTTTATGGGACTTTGGTGCTTGTGGACAGAGAGTTTTCTCCAGTCACATGATTATAGTAACTTTGGAATTTACAGTTTGTTCAAGACAGATTCATCGCACAAGACAATGCCATATACGCTCCACCCACATCTGCCAGCAATTATTTGGCACACTCCCCAGACCAGCGCAAAACCCTATGTGCTGGCAAGGTCTTGAAATGGGGAGGGGGGAAGAAAGAGACCTATGAAACATTAAGCTGACACCACCAGCATGATGGAAACATTAAGCTGACACCACCAGCATGATGGAAACAGTAAGCTGACACCACCAGCATGATGGAAACAGTAAGCTGACACCACCAGCATGATGGAAACAGTAAGGTGACACCACCAGCATGATGGAAACAGTAAGCTGCCACCACCAGCATGATGGAAACAGTAAGCTGACACCACCAGAATGATGGAAACAGTAAGCTGACACCACCAGAATGATGGAAACAGTAAGCTGACACCACCAGAATGATGGAAACAGTAAGCTGACACCACCAGAATGATGGAAACAGTAAGCTGACACCACCAGCATGATGGAAACAGTAAGCTGACACCACCAGCATGATGGAAACAGTAAGCTGACACCACCAGCATGATGGAAACAGTAAGCTGACACCACCAGAATGATGGAAACAGTAAGCTGACACCACCAGCAGATGGAAACAGTAAGCTGACACCACCAGCATGATGGAAACAGTAAGCTGACACCACCAGAATGATGGAAACAGTAAGCTGACACCACCAGAATGATGGAAACAGTAAGCTGACACCACCAGCATGATGGAAACAGTAAGCTGACACCACCAGCATGATGGAAACAGTAAGCTGACACCACCAGCATGATGGAAACAGTAAGCTGACACCACCAGAATGATGGAAACAGTAAGCTGACACCACCAGCATGATGGAAACAGTAAGGTGACACCACCAGAATGATGGAAACAGTAAGCTGACACCACCAGCATGATGGAAACAGTAAGCTGACACCACCAGCATGATGGAAACAGTAAGCTGACACCACCAGCATGATGGAAACAGTAAGCTGACACCACCAGCATGATGGAAACAGTAAGGTGACACCACCAGAATGATGGAAACAGTAAGCTGACACCACCAGCATGATGGAAACAGTAAGCTGACACCACCAGCATGATGGAAACAGTAAGCTGACACCACCAGCATGATGGAAACAGTAAGCTGACACCACCAGAATGATGGAAACAGTAAGTGACACCACCAGCATGATGGAAACAGTAAGCTGACACCACCAGCATGATGGAAACAGTAAGCTGACACCACCAGCATGATGGAAACAGTAAGCTGACACCACCAGCATGATGGAAACAGTAAGCTGACACCACCAGCATGATGGAAACAGTAAGCTGACACCACCAGCATGATGGAAACATTAAGCTGACACCACCAGAATGATGGAAACAGTAAGCTGACACCACCAGCATGATGGAAACAGTAAGCTGACACCACCAGCATGATGGAAACAGTAAGCTGACACCACCAGCATGATGGAAACAGTAAGCTGACACCACCAGAATGATGGAAACAGTAAGCTGACACCACCAGCATGATGGAAACAGTAACTGACACCACCAGCATGATGGAAACAGTAAGCTGACACCACCAGCATGATGGAAACAGTAAGCTGACACCACCAGCATGATGGAAACAGTAAGGTGACACCACCAGCATGATGGAAACAGTAAGCTGACACCACCAGCATGATGGAAACAGTAAGCTGACACCACCAGCATGATGGAAACAGTAAGCTGACACCACCAGAATGATGGAAACAGTAAGGTGACACCACCAGAATGATGGAAACAGTAAGGTGACACCACCAGCATGATGGAAACAGTAAGCTGACACCACCAGCATGATGGAAACAGTAAGCTGACACCACCAGCATGATGGAAACAGTAAGCTGACACCACCAGCATGATGGAAACAGTAAGCTGACACCACCAGCATGATGGAAACAGTAAGCTGACACCACCAGCATGATGGAAACATTAAGCTGACACCACCAGCATGATGGAAACAGTAAGCTGACACCACCAGCATGATGGAAACAGTAAGCTGACACCACCAGCATGATGGAAACAGTAAGCTGACACCACCAGCATGATGGAAACATTAAGATGGGCAACAAACAGACCATTCTTTAATGTTGCAGGCAGGGACTGAACTTGAGACATCAGACCAGGAGTCCATGGCTCTGTGACAAGAACCCAAGATAACAGTCAGTCACAGGTTTCTCCAAACACTGAAACTGATCAGTACATATACTGGGAAAGACAGACCATAAGATCAACATGTGTGTAAGCACACGACAAACTGAATGACCGTGAAGACAATCACGTGAAGCTGATGACTGTTTGTTTCCAACACAGGAACGTCTGTTCAAAGCTACACTGGCTGGTTTACTTTGCCTGTCCTCTCATTATCAACACTAATCCTGTTTGATTGCAAGATGAAAGAAAAAGGAAAAAGTCAGATCATTAGTTGTCCAAAGCCACGTTGGGATTGAAGGAATATCAACAGTAATCCTCTTTGATTGGAAGATGAAAGAAAAAGGAAAAAGTCAGATCATTAGTTGTCCAAAGCCACGTTGGGATTGAAGGAATATCAACAGTAATCCTCTTTGATTGGAAGATGAAAGAAAAAGGAAAAAGTCAGATCATTATTTGTCCAAAGCCACGTTGGGATTGAAGGAATATCAACAGTAATCCTCTTTGATTGGAAGATGAAAGAAAAAGGAAAAAGTCAGATCATTAGTTGTCCAAAGCCACGTTGGGATTGAAGGAATCTATATATCACAAATTAAACAGAAACATCAGACGCCCAAAACCATGTTGGGATTGAATGAATCTACATAATTATTACAAATTAAATAGAAACATCAGACCTGTCCTTATCTAAAGCCAGTCTTTACCATCATCATTTTAACGTGATTGGCAATGCTCTGGTCCAAACATTAAATGGAAATAATTTGTACTTTTATCAGCCTATTTTGGGTACAGATTATTTCCATTAAACGGGCAATTCCTTTCCTTTTCCCTGGAAATTCTTCATTACCCAGCTACATGTAAGTATTTGAGGGACATGGATCAGAGTTCTCTTTTAGAACACATCAGCGGGTGGAATGACAAAAACACTGCACTGCTAACAACAATACACTTATGTGTACTACTAATCGAAAGACATAGACTGGCACTGTATCAATAGATTTTTTATCAGGCTATCTCACAATGAGGATCTTTTGAGAACTCTTTTTTCTTCTTCTTCTTCTT
>CM060312.1:93562375-93592375 GCA_030674185.1 Monoplex corrugatus
CACTATGTTGAAAAGTCAGAATGACAACCACCTCTAAAACTACATGTTGTTGTGTGAAATACATAATGCCATCATCATCATCACCACATGGCAACACATATTTATATCCCTCACTACACGTATCTGCTCAAACTGTTCATCCTATAAAACAATTGCTGAGTACTTCCTTTCACGAATCAAAACACATCATAGACTGTTACCAATCATACCCGTTGAAAATAGTTCTTACAGTGCTTGTAGAAATTACTGGTATCCATCACACAAATCATAGGTGACTATACTAAGCTAATCAACAAGCAATTTGGTTTGGACATTATATCATAAATATTTGCTTCTTTAAAGTTCCAACATAAATCACTCCTTTTTTTCCCCATATGATTTAGCTCAAGCAGTGTGCTAATAAGCAATGACTTCAGTTTTAATTTGACACTGAACTTAAAATCAACATCAAAACACACTGATATGTCTAAGACTTTTATAACATTTATATATTTTCACTGTATTTTGGCAAACGAGTATGAAAAGAAAATTATCATTTCAATTATCCCAGCAATTTCAACAGAAAAGCTATCTTGATTCAGTTAACAGAAAAACATTCTGTCATATTACATTCATACAGTCGTGCACTGCGGTTATTGTTATTGTTATCGTTATTGTTATTTAAAGCCCGGCTGACTGCGCTGAACCATATCAGGACTATAACGTCTCAAAAAGTGCACCACGCCTCACATGAGGTAAAAACCAAACAAAAGAAAGAAAGAAAAAAAGAATATCTGGATAATAAAACTACGTACACATATCAATACATTCGCACACATAATCTAAAGATATGCCCCTGACGTTGACCACTCCAACCAATTTATCACCAGGGGATTTTTTAAAAAAAACATTGAATACAAATATAAACTAAGGATACTAAAACATATAAAAACAGGCCTAAATTACCTAACATTGCTTCTGCACATTCCATCTTTTTAAAGCCAAAAATGCACTTAATACATGTACCCAATTATCAATCCTGTAACCAGGCAGAAACCTCTACATACTGCAGTGTGTAATCTCTTATATCAACAAAATTTATCTCCTCTCATACCCAAATATCAGTCAATAAATCAGACGATCCCTATCAATACCCAAATATCAGTCAAAAATCAGACCATCCCTATCAATACCCAAATATCAGTCAATAAATCATACCATCCCTATCAATACCCAAATATCAGTCATAAATCAGACCATCCCTCTCAATACCAAATATCAGTCCATAAATCAGACCATCCCTCTCAATACCCAAATATCAGTCCATAAATCAGACCATCCCTCTCAATACCCAAATATCAGTCCATAAATCAGACCATCCCTATCAATACCCAAATATCAGTCCATAAATCAGACCATCCTATCAATACCCAGATACCACTATTGACCATATTCAGTATCAGACAACACTGGACAGGCCGACCACACAGCCCACCTGCACACTCTGAATACACAAAACAAACAGGAAAAATGGTACACATTGATATGTAGAGAGGAAGAAGGGAAAGGGAGACGAGAGAGTGAAGGGTGGGCGGGTGAGAGGAACAGAGACACACAGACACAATCACAGAGGAAAAAAGACAGGACAGAACTGAGCATTTAAAAATGAACTGAACAAGTAGAAATGCACTAACAGATCGAACAAAAGAAAAAATGGTTTAAACTCTAACAAAACCAAAACAGTAGGCCTACCACAACGATAAAAACTACATGACTATGACACATATGTAGAAATATTTGGATAAGCAGGACTGACACTGGCATTATTCAAAATGTAGGCCTACATGCAAAAGCATGAAGACAAATATTTTGGTTTCTGGACATACTACATACAACCTGGCCAATCTGTAAACGAAAACGGTTGCTATGAAAAACTAAAAACGTAACACTTAATGCACAATGGACATTACAGCGGCAAAGAAAATCACGTAAAAGCAATCTATCACAATCTTGCACAGAAACCATCTGAAAGCACTCTACCACAATCTTGCACACAAATCATCTGGAAGAACTCTATCACAATCTTGTATAGATATCATGTCACAGCAATTTATCACAACTTTGTACAGAAATCATCTGAAAGCAGTCAAACACAAAAGCACTACACTGACAACTCAGGCCATTAGAACAATTTTCACATGCAGATCTCGCACTACAAAACAAACAGCTGTACAAAACCAAACACACAAGACAGTAAGAGACGCGTGTCTGAAGACAACAGAGGCCGAGTCACAGATAAGACAGTAAGAGACGCATGTCTGAAGACAACAGAGGCCGAGTCACAGATAAGACAGTAAGAGACGCGTGTCTGAAGACAACAGAGGCCGAGTCACAGATAAGACAGTAAGAGACGCATGTCTGAAGACAACAGAGGCCGAGTCACAGATAAGACAGTAAGAGACGCAGTGTCTGAAGACAACAGAGGCCGAGTCACAGATAAGACAAACACACAAGACAGTAAGAGACGCATGTCTGAAGACAACAGAGGCCGAGTCACAGATAAGACAAACAGATAAAGAAACAAGAAGGTCAAGCCATATTTCTGATCTCTCTCTTCGTGCTTCAGAAACTGTCTTTTATTGAATTATCTCAAAACTACAGAGGACAGACTCCTTGGCACACTCAAACATCTGACTCTAATTAACTATGATCCCAAACCTACTTAACCACATTATTGTAACTGTTACAATTGTTTATAGCCCAGCCAACTGCATGGCCACATCAGGACTGTAACATTGCAACACACACTATTGTACAATACTTCAACAGATTAAAAAAAGTAAAGAAAATTAAGTACAAATATCAATGCATTCGCGCACATAATCAGAGATACCCCAGGCACTGACCACTCTGTCCAATTTATGGCACAGAGGATTTAAATTAAAAAACACACCTGAATACAAGTTGGAACATAACAAAGGACACTAAAACATATATAAAAACAGGCCTAAATTACCTAAAATTGCTTCCGCATTATTTCACTTCCCTAGAACCAAAAATACACTTATTACATGTACCCAATTATCAGCCACAACTCTTTGGCATGTGTTTATTTATCCAAAATTTCTCTCAAGTTTACAGTCACATCTATTTGGCTTGGCAAACATTTGGTTCAGTTCAATCCATATGCCTCAGAGAAATGTTTCTGAAATATTTTGACAAATGTTTGTATGGTTGTTGCCACGATCTATTCATTTCAATGTGGTCGTGATACACAGCCAAGTGAAGACAAGCAGCATACACCCAGATGGTTTAATATCAAAGTTTGTAATCTGAATCAAAATGATTGCCAGCATTCAAGAAAACAGAAATCAGACATTCACAAAAATGAATACGAATGTGTATTTGATATGACAGGACAGGACAGGACAGGGCAGGACAAGACAGGACAAGACAGGACAGATGCAAATTTTCAGCCAACTGGTCTTTGTTAAGCCTACACGAAAGACAAAAAATAATAAATATGTGTGCATTTGTTCTTTGTATTTGTTTGTCTACCTTGACAAAGCCCAGTTGTGCTGAAAATTTGTGTCTGTCTTGTCTTGTCTTGTCTTGTCTTGTCTTGTCTTGTCTTGTCTTATCAAAAACTTTCCGATTCATTTTTGTGTATTTCTGGTTCACAGTTTGTGTGTGAGCTACATTGAGATGATCTACTTTAAGTTTGTGTGTGAGCTACATTGAGATGATCTACTTTAAGTTTGTGTGTGAGCTACATTGAGATGATCTACTTTAAGTTTGTGTGTGAGCTACATTGAGATGACCTACTTTAAGTTTGTGTGTGAGCTACATTGAGATGACCTACTTTAAGTTTGTGTGTGAGCTACATTGAAATGACCTACTTTAAGTTTGTGTGTGAGCTACATTGAGATGACCTACTTTAAGTTTGTGTGTGAGCTACATTGAGATGACCTACTTTAAGTTTGTGTGTGAGCGACATTGAGATGATCTACTTTAAGTTTGTGTGTGAGCTACATTGAGATGACCTACTTTAAGTTTGTGTGTGAGCTACATTGAGATGACCTACTTTAAGTTTGTGTGTGAGCGACATTGAGATGACCTACTTTAAGTTTGTGTGTGAGCTACATTGAGATGACCTACTTTAAGTTTGTGTGTGAGCTACATTGAGATGACCTACTTTAAGTTTGTGTGTGAGCTACATTGAGATGACCTACTTTAAGTTTGTGTGTGAGCTACATTGAGATGACCTACTTTAAGTTTGTGTGTGAGCTACATTGAGATGACCTACTTTAAGTTTGTGTGTGAGCGACATTGAGATGATCTACTTTAAGTTTGTGTGTGAGCGACATTGAGATGATCTACTTTAAGTTTGTGTGTGAGCGACATTGAGATGATCTACTTTAAGTTTGTGTGTGAGCGACATTGAGATGATCTACTTTAAGTTTGTGTGTGAGCGACATTGAGATGATCTACTTTAAGTTTGTGTGTGAGCGACATTGAGATGATCTACTTTAAGTTTGTGTGTGAGCGACATTGAGATGATCTACTTTAAGTTTGTGTGTGAGCGACATTGAGATGATCTACTTTAAGTTTGTGTGTGAGCGACATTGAGATGATCTACTTTAAGTTTGTGTGTGAGCGACATTGAGATGATCTACTTTAAGTTTGTGTGTGAGCGACATTGAGATGATCTACTTTAAGTTTGTGTGTGAGCGACATTGAGATGATCTACTTTAAGTTTGTGTGTGAGCGACATTGAGATGATCTACTTTAAGTTTGTGCTTGTATTGTATCACAGTCTTCATCTACATAGTCCAGTCCTCAGGACAAACAGACTGAAACCTTGCACTGAATGAACAGACAAGATGTTCATTTCAAGCACAATCATAGTCAAGCACACACATATATATATATATATAGATATAGGTAGGTAGATAGATAGGTGGATAGACAGATAGATAGATAGACAGATCGATAGATAGACAGATCGATAGATAGATCGATAGAGAGACAGATAGATAGATAGATAGATAGATAGATAGATAGATAGATACAATAGACAGAAAAGATAGATACACATACAATTCCAATGTACAGATAACCTGGCCAATCTGCAACTTGCGTATTAAGGTAAAGTGTTTGTTTCATATGGCTATAAAGGTACATAACTCATCTTCATATTAAACTTGAACATAACATTGTGCTCTGTCATTACGCCATAGCCAGAGCAAGAGAGTGCAGGGATTCTTCTTGAAGCTTGAATGACATAACATGACAACTTAACCCTTTGACTCCTGCACCCTGTCCGCCAGCACCTTGTATTGTCAACCATGCTATCAGAGCAAAAACTTAACCCTTTGATTCCCTCACCCTATCCACCAGCTTTCTGCAAAAAGCTGGTGGATATGGTGAAGGAATCAAAGAGTTTAGTTTTGCAGTTGGTGGATGGGGTGCAGGAGTCAAAGGGTTAATCCTCTTCTTCATCACTTCAAAAACTCCTAGGTCTCAAAGGTTACTATCACTACAATTAGTGTTTTAACCATTTGACTCCTGCACCCTATCCACCAACTTCAAACACTTAACCCTTTCACTCCCTCACCCTATCCACCAGCTTCCTGCAGGAAACTGGTGAACAAGGTGAGGGAGCCAAAGGGTCAAGGTTCTGCTTTACTAGCATGGTTGACAATGCAAGATGCTAGTGGACAGGATGCGGCAATCAAAGTGTTGAGCCCAGCTCACTGCTCAGAACCGTATCAGGACAGTAACCACCTAAAACACAGACAATTCAAAACACAGACAATTCAAAACACAGACCTATCAAACCACAGACCTATCAAACCACAGACATATCAAACCACAGACCTATCAAAACACAGACCTATCAAACCACAGACATATCAAAACACAGACCTATCAAAACACAGACATATCAAAACACAGACATATCAAAACACAGACCTATCAAAACACAGACAATTCAAAACACAGACAATTCAAAACACAGACAATTCAAAACACAGACATATCAAACCACAGACATATCAAAACATATCAATGACCCAGGAAAAAAGAGAAGCCGGAAAAGGAAATGATGCATATATACCATTGCAAGTACTTAAATTCACAACAGAACGAAGACTACACAAACACCACGCAAGTCCTTCTATACACACACACACACACACACACACACAGACACACAGACACACACACACACACACACACGCACGCACGCACGCACGCACGCACGCACCCCACACGCACGCACGCACGCACGCACGCACGCACGCACGCACGCACGCACGCACGCACGCACGCACGCACGCACGCACACACACACACACACACACACACACACACACACACACACTCACATCCTTCTACATAATACCATCCAGACCCCCTTTACAACCACAGACGCAAGTCAACGTCCACATCCACAATCTTACACACACACACAGAGTATTCATACAGTTTCAAGATGACAGTAGACCCGTTTTAAGACACAGTTAATGCTGAGTTTTCTTTCATCAATTATGCAAAACTAGCTAGCTTCCTGCATGAATAAGCACTCTCTTATGGTTCATCAGCCTGAACACTTAGAAATCTAAATATGTGTATAACAGTTATGCTATATAATACGTTATATGTTATATAATATGTTGTATAACAGCATGTGTTATATGTTATATAACAGCAGTAAATATGTTATATAACAGCAGTATAGTGAAGACATCTAATATACATATGATAATTACTTATTTGCTTATTCATTAACAAAAGGTGCCTAATATATGTACATGCTTATTCATTAGATAACAGCAGTACACATTGGATACTTCATGTACAGATGCAGTTAGTTGTTTACTCATTTACTATAAAATAGCAGTACACACTAGAAATAAACCAGCATACTGCATAAGATGAACAGAAGGAGACACAATTTTTCAATGATATACAGGCTTGTCAATTGACATTGTTTTGTCAAGCTTTCCACTATACAAACACTTGACCCTGACCAACAAGGTCAATGTGAACCCTGACTTGAGGTCAAAGTCACCAATAACAACAACAAGATGTGACTTTCATAACAGAGAAAGTATGAATATCATTCACAGCTTAACCCTTTGACTCCCGCATCCTATCCACCAGCATCCTGCATTGTCAACATGCTAAGAAAGCAAAAACTTAACCCTTTGACTCCCTTACCCTATCCACCACCTTCAAGCAAGAAGCTGGTAGACAGGGTGAGGGAGTCAAAGGGTTATGTTTTTGCAATTAGTGGACAGGGTGTGGGAGTCAAAGGTTAAATAAAGCCAGCCAATCCAGGAGCTGTTTGTTTTCGTCAAACGATACCCAGAAGTCTTTTTTTTTTTCAGGGCCCGGCTATCCATCCAAATGATACCCCAAAGACCTGTGTTTTCATAAGCAAATCTGGTGAAAAGTCTGTGGACAACAATTATGACACATTACACAAGGCCCACCTAAACTATCTTCCTCCCTGTCCTCTTCCCTGATTCAATTAACAACTGACACTAAGATAAGAAATGAAGACAGAACTCAAGAAACACACACACACACAGTAACACACACACACACACACACACACACACACACAGTAAGCACACACAGAGCGCGAGCAAGCATGCACACACACACACACACACACAGTAAGCACACACAGAGCAAGCACACACACACACACACACAAAAGTAAGCACACACAGAGCAAGCATGCACACACACACACACACACACACACACACACACACACACACACACGCAAACATGCACGCACGCTCGCACGCAGAGCAAGCACACACACACACACAGTAAGCGCACACAGAGCAAACATGCACACACACACAGAGCAAACATGCACACACACACAAACAGAGCAAGCACACACACACACACACAGACCAAGCACACACACAGAGAGCAAGCACACACACACACAGAGCAAGCATGCACACACACACACACAACACACACAACACACACACACACACAGAGCAAGCACACACACAGAGCAAGCGCACAGAGCAAGCAAGCACACACACACAAAAAGACAAGCACACACACACACACAGAGCAAGCACACACACAGAGCAAGCACAAACACACACACAGAGCACACACACACACACACACACACACACACACACACACCACACACACACACACACACACAGAGTCACATAAACTTTCCAATACACACACAGTCATGAGTTAAAACCTGTTTCTTATTTTGACAACCATTTTGATCTGTACCAGAAGATATTATTTATACAATCTGCGAACTTGTCATGGATTATAGAAACAACTACAGTTACAACCAATTCAAATAAAAAATCTAAACAAAAACAAAAAATCACAAGAAAAGAAAATTACCTGTGAAAATTAAAACTCGATACAAACAGATTAAAAAGTTTAAAAAAATGAGCAATCAACATAAAATCTTTAATACAAAGTTGTACAGATTTAGCATTAAACCAAGAGAAAGTTTCAAGACCCGTTTTAGATGAATATGATAATTCAAAAATCTTTTTTTAAGTTATCAGATCTGTATAACTGGGTATGGTAGATATCTGTACAATTGTATGATAGTTATCTGTACAACTGTGCATGGTAGTTATGTAGTTATATATACAACTGTGTGTGGAGGTTATCTGTAATACAGTTTTGTAGGTTATCGTTTAAACTGTGTTGTGAGATTATTTCAAACTTTGTTAAGTTTGTAATCTGTATAACTGTGTGTGGTAGTTATCTGTTAAATTGTGTGGAGGTTATCTGTAAACTGTGTGGGAGTAGAGTTATTATATAAACTGTGTGTGAGGTTATCTGTATAACTGTGTGTGGAGGTTATCTGTATAACTGTGTAGTAGTTATCTGTATAACTGTGTACAGTAGTTATCTGTATAACTGTGTGTGGAGGTTATCTGTATAACTGTGTGTAGTTATCTGTATAACTGTGTGTGGAGGTTATCTGTATAACTGTGTACAGTAGTTATCTGTATAACTGTGTACAGTAGTTATCTGTATAATGTGTGGAGGTTATCTGTATAACTGTGTACAGTAGTTATCTGTATAACTGTGTACAGTAGTTATCTGTATAACTGTGTGGAGGTTATCTGTATAACTGTGTACAGTAGTTATCTGTATAACTGTGTGTGGAGGTTATCTGTATAACTGTGTACAGTAGTTATCTGTATAACTGTGTGTGGAGGTTATCTGTATAACTGTGTACAGAGTAGTTATCTGTATATGTGACCTGCCACATTGAAATCAGTCTTAACTAGCATTTTGGGCATTTTGAGATATATATATATCACTGGAAAGTGTACATTCTGCTGATTATTTTGGTACTGGAATAAAGCTTGTACTCAAAAAAAATGTAGAAGTTATGTATGTTTAAAGTCAATGACGGCCATTTTGAGAAAACGGCCTCCAAAGTTTTTGTGTGCTCTCCTACACATTTTCCTTAAATTTATTTATTTGGTGGCTTTGACCCAGTTTGTTTCTAATTTTAGCCGTCATTATCTGAAAGGTGCACCAAAGAGCTTTCTGTCAGTATATTACATGTGGGATACTGTACAGGTTACGCTTCACAATAAGAGACAAAAAAGGTACTTTTGGTAGGAAACTGCGTTCTTTCTGCTGCGATCAGTGCATTAAAAATACCATTTTGAATTGGTTAATAACATTTTTTTCAAGAAAAAGATTTCTGTGGGGGATAGATTATAGTCTACAGAAATCAATTTTGAGAAAAAGTCAAAACACCCCAGATTGACCCTCAGTCACCTTTTCAGCTCCTAGTATTGTTCGACTGACTGCAAGTTAACCCCTTCGCTGCCAAAGTGTAAATAAAAAGGTGAATCACTTGTGCCACGGAGTTTTTAACGTCTTGAATTAAAATGTTAAAAATTCATATCTCTTCATCCAGCCCAGATAACCCCACAACACTATAAATTTTCTTGTTCACTATACTTTACAACACACCAGGAGCAGCAGTACTTTCATTTTTACGATCGCCAGTGCTAGTAATGTCCACTTCGACTCTTATCTGGGTCAAGTCCGACTTCGGACATCAACACCGAAATATCGCCTACATGCGCCAAATTACCATCATTTTCACTCTTATCGACAGACAGCATATCAGAATCAGCTCCACAAGTAATGATTTCTGCAACTTCTTTTGCTGCAGAAGTTGTTTTACGGGTCCGAACGACGCTCGGTGTCGAAGCGAGTCCGTCCGCCATTGTTTACACTCGCTGAATAGTAATCAGCTGTAGGGGGTCACATTTTCAACCGCACGGGCAGAAAAGACCGTAAAACGTCACACATACATAATTAGCATCGATGTTTAGAGGGAATACTGAAGTTTCCGTTGATATCTCATACGTCACTGAAAGTGTTGGGGTTTTGTGGCTAAAAATAGGAAAAAGTCGCCGACCGAATATTCGGTCGGAAGCACTGAACGGGTTAAGACTGATTTTGTGGTGGGAGGTCACATATGTATGGCAGTTATCTGTGTATGTATGGTAGTTATCTGTATAATTGTGTATGGTAGTTATCTGTATAATTGTGTATGGCAGTTATCTGTATAATTGTGGTAGTTATCTGTATAATTGTGTATGGTAGTTATCTGTATAATTGTGTATGGTAGTTATCTGTATAATTGTGTATGGTAGTTATCTGTAGGTAGTTATCTGTATAATTGTGTTTGGTAGTTATCTGTGCTTGGTAGTTATCAGTGTTACTGTAAATGGTAGTTACCACATCTTGCACAACTGTGTATGATAGTGACCAGATGTGTACAAATGTGCACAGTATTTATCAGATCTGCACAACTGTCACGGACAGACAAAGGATGAAGAAACAAGGCAGTCAACACAGATAAAATATCCAGCCATGTACCTCTCAGGAGAGAAAGGGACCAAAGGACGAAATTCATGGATATATGTAATAATAATCAGGCCTGTATAATGTGTGAAAAACATATGATGCGCTAATCCATCACTTTACCTGCCTCACACTGCCCATCAACATGTGGGCTGGGTGAGGGAGTTAAATTAAAAGAATTTTAGCACATTCCAATTCAATTCCAATTCTTGAAAAAAATCAAAGCAGGATTCATCTATTATAACGGAGTCAAAAACTTTGTCAACCAATCAATGTTACTGTAATGTTTACAAACCAAATTTTGTAAATCACCCAGAATATAATAAGTTAATCAATGCATCTGTTTACGCTGAAAACTAGGTTCGTCAATCAATCCAAAAACAGAAACAAAGTGTTCATGCCAAAACAAATAAAACCAAAACAGTGAGTACCAAAATAGTAGATTTCCTTTTACACAAATTCATAGAAAATCCAAACCAAACTCTGTACACCAATCAAATCAAAGTATAGAAAAACCAATCAAAAACGATCAGTAAAGCATTGCAGGTAAGACAAGGGATGGCAACCAATCAAGTTAACCCCTTGACTCCCAGCAACTATTCACCAACTGCAAAAACTTAACCTTTTGACTCCCTCACCCTATCCACCAGCTTCCACCAGGAAGAAGGTGGATAGGGTGAGGGAGGCAAAGGGTTAAGTTTTTGCTTTGCTGGCACGGTTGGCAATGCAAGATGCTGGTGGACAGGGTGCGGGAGTCAAAGAGTTACAGTAAAAACTGTGACAGCTGAACCAATCAAAAGCCGCGATACAAGATTCGCTTGCACAAGTCAGAAGCATGACTGCAGAACAAAGAGTCGCATCGGAACCACTTCAGAACAAACCATGCATAAACTGATGTGTATTTACAATCGTCACACCAACATGGTGGTTGACGACACAAGACAACATCGCAAAACAGATGACACAGATTATATCAAGCCGAAGACACAAAAAATTGTTGAATGTAACATACATACACACACAAAAAGTGTTGATACACGTCAGTTATATGATAATGCTACATACATCAAAAAACACTCTGAACAGGATGCTACACACATTATAAACATTATGAACAGCCAAATTCAAAGTCTGTTAATGACAGACAAGTTCCATCTACTGTACTGTGTATGCAACATCAAGTAAGACTGGTACCAGATCACAGAAGCTCTGTACATGCATATTAATCCAAGGATCAAATACACAGACCCATAATAAAAACTACTACCACATAGAATGACAACCATCGTCACAAAAAAAAAAAAGTCTTGAAGATCTTTATTATGTACCCTTAAACAGGCACGAAAAAATGTCCAACCTCTCTTCTCAGAGGTGTAAACTCAATCCAACAATAAATCCATTTGCCACAATACCGCACCACATTCACCACTGGCACTGAACTGGCTGCAAAACGCCATCACAAACTACTATCAACAAAAAAGCAGTATCATTTTAAAACTTAAATAAAAAGCAAACACTTTCTCATGTAAAACTGTAGAAAACTTTCTTGTCTACGTTAGATACTAGCATACAACAGAACAGCCTGCTTCAGGCCTTCACAACTTGTTAGGGTTTCTGTTTTATCTGAAAGACATGAGACATACATCAAAAGATGGGCAATATTTTGTGGCTTCCAACAACAACCACCAACGAAAAGACGTCACAACAATTCTCTCACCCTTTCTGAACGCTGCAGGTATATCATGATCACCATGACTATGATAATGTGCTTTACCCATTTACAACGTACACACTCTGTGCTGAGATGAATGCATTACCTAAACCTGATCTATTGTTGACACGAATTCTATATGGATTTTCAAATTTTTCAGGAAGAGATTGTCACAATTTGGAATTTCAAATTTAATTTTGGAGAGGTTTTACAACAGGATATAGGGATTCATCGCAAGCTGGAATTTCAGATTTGTTTTTGGAGAGATTTTATAACAGGACATCAACAGGACATCAGTATTCACTACTACAGGTCTATCCGATCTCTTTGGGTCCTGCACACTATCACTAAACCTTGGCACAGATCCACCTCAAACAGCTGACAAATCCTGTCTTATACATTTTGGATATCATGCACACAAAATGAGAGATCTCCCACACACACACACACACACACACACACACACACACACACACACACACACACACACACACACACACACACACACAAATATTCAATGCCACAGCTTGGTTTATAACACCGAAGAGATGAAACAAAACAAAAACAAATTTGTTTCCTCCTAGAAGTCGAGATGAACCATTCTCATCTTGTCTTAAACCCCAACAAGGGACTAATAAAAACCAAGAAAATAATTTGAGACTTCCATGTACAAGTCTCCAAATTGTTAAATTGTTCCAATAAAACAATCATATATTTAACCTGTATAAGAGATGCCTTAGTATTCCGTTATGACAAAAAATGATTCCAATCCAATCCTGCATGTCATACTTACTCCACTTTTGACTAAATATAGAATGTGTTCTGTTGTGCTCAACTTTGATTAATATATACGTATCAATAAACATAAATACAAAAGACAAAAAAAAAAAAAAAAAGAACAGATCACAGCAACTATTACTGTAACTAACTATATCACAGCAAACATCCTTTTTGAGGATCCATCAAATTTCCTAAAAATCAAAACAACTGGTTCTGCAAAATGGTGCAACTACATAGCACATTATCTATGGTTGAATCAACAACAACTGAACAAAAAGCCACACAAAGTAAAATATCTCTGTGTATAATTTCAGCATAATTACCAATATTCAATAAGGTTTTAGGTAGACTTGCCTGTTTCTTAGACTACAAGCAAATCTAATGGTCCAGTATTTTGAGCAACACTAACCCACACCTTTGAGCATGAAGTACGCCAAAGTGAACACCACACTGTTACACCCGCAGTGAACACCAAACACAAACTGTACAATGTACAACACCCAGTTAAGTACACATCAAACACAAACTGTACAACAACACCCCAGTAAACTACAGAATACATCACAGTGTATGAATGACAATCTCAAATCATACAAGTATCATGATCTTTCCACCTAAAGTCAACTGCATTTATAACATAACGCAAAGTATTGACCAAAATTATTTTTTTAAAAACTGTAAATAAAAAAAAAAGGAAGCTTTATAATATATACGTACTGGTAAACCCTCTCTGAAGAAACAGCAGATATATTTCCATTCAAATTCAACCCATACTTCTGATTTATCTCTATAGAATCTCATCAATAAACTCTAAACAAGTAACATTAAAACATGTAAGCTAAATTCAGATCAAATCAGTCTATTTTTCAAATAGGCCAGTATTAACTACACTATGTTTCAATATGCAAATGTTGAATGGTAGGGAGAAAAAGCAGCCAAGACACAAGTGTTGACAAGGGTGTATTTCTCCAGACACTGAAAACAGTCCACAGAACACACTGACAGTCACTGCAGTCATCATCCAGACGTGAAGCAACTGTAATCATCAGCCAACACGACAAAAACAGTCCGTGGAGCAAGGAGAAGGGAGATAATTCCTGCCATAAAATACCCGTGATTTTTTTGTTTTTGTTTCTGACTCAACAAGCAGCCATGATCATCGTAATTACACAAAGATTTCTCAGAAATATGAATATTTGTACAAGTTAAAAGAAAATACTGTACAGTTTACTGTAAAGAAAATATAGTACAATTATATATGTCATAGTGCATGCACACAAGATCACAAGATACATAAAAAATCAATCATGGTCATCTCAGAACCGACTTTTGCGATGTTTCATCCAATGCCTCATGACAGGAACTCCTTCCAGTGTCACAGACAAAAAATACATGACCCAGAACTTGGCCTCATTCTATTATTTGGTAAAAAAAAACAAAAAACATTCACTTTCTATCCTGATGAAAATACACACTTTGCTTTCAAGTCTTTCAATGTTATGATACTTTAAAGTGCATCACAGTGTCAATCATATGAGTTGATCAATTTGGCAAGAGCTTCTTACTCCCTCAGAAAAAGAAAGAGAAAAAAATGCGAAAAAAACAAAAACAAAAACAAAACACAGTGTGTGTTAGATGTATCATCTTAGCCATAGACTGAACAAAGCTAATGACTTTTCAAAAAAGAAAAAAAACAAACCACCTACACACTCCCTTGATGAAAAATGTGAATTTCATACAATCAACACTTAAGAGCTACTAAGTACCTTGTCTGCCCTGTGACCCTAACAAAACAATTTAGCAAGTACAATAAGAAAAGCCAACCATTCCATCAGGACAGACCATCAGGACAGACCAACCATCAGGACAAACCAACCATCAGGACAGACAGACCAACCATCAGGACAGACCAACCATCAGGACAGATCAGCATATAAAGTATTAGATGTCCCTGGGCTCCACACTGAATGACAGAACCAATTCCAGACAACAGAGCCCTGCTTGCTGAACAAGGAAACACCTACAGCACTGAACACACCTCAGCCACCCAATTCTCCAGCTTCCGCCTATGTCACTACCCAAAAACACCACAACATCAACAGAAACATCTGCCATGCTCCCAACGTGTCCACAAATAGCCATAGAATATACAGACACATATAAATATTCATACGTAATCAGAATACTGAGACACACATCAACACCACGGTTTCTGCCATACATGCAGACAGATCAACAGCAAACACATATAGTATACATGCACAAGTATATATGTAGGCATGCAAAATGTTGTCCAGTAAAACCACCACAAAAACTTTTTTTTAAATATTGATCAACTGAATGACTGTTCTAAAACCAAAAATAAGAACTTCCATCATGTTGAGTTTGAACAATTACTTCAACATAACGCAAAATGTCATGAAAAATATCAGCTAAAGACATGTGTGACATGCTGTATAGAAATATTTTCATCCACTTGCAAAATGTTGCTCATTGAAACAAGCACTCAAAAGGTACAGTGTTTCACTTATGTTGTACGGTCACAGTTAGCTTTCAATCATCATAAAAAATGTCATGAAACACAAAAGTTAACCCATTGGGGACGCTGCTGCCTGAGGCCCACAGCATTCCTGTCCCAGGGCTGCCTGCTTCCTCTGCCACACACTTCTGATCTTTCTGCATTTCTATAAATAGTCTGGATTGAAAAATGATGGATACAGGCCGGTTCTGGACTCGATATTTCCATAAATAGTCTGAATCAAAAAATGATGGATACAGACGGGCTGTGGACTCGGACTTTACTAGGACGAGTAGACTTGGAAGTTGGTACTGAGTGAAGAACCGCTATTGTGAGCGATCATGAAATTCGTCCACAATGAGTTAAAGACAAACTGTACTGATGGTATTTCATAGACATATTGTACTGATGTAATTTCATAGACATATTGTACTGATGTTATTTCATAGACATATTGTACTGATGTTATTTCATAGACATATTGTACTGATGTTATTTCATAGACATATTGTACTGATGTTATTTCATAGACATATTGTACTGATGGTATTTCATAGACATATTGTACTGATGATAGACATATTGTACTGATGTTATTTCATAGACATATTGTACTGATGTTATTTCATAGACATATTGTACTGATGTTATTTCATAGACATATTGTACTGATGGTATTTCATAGACATATTGTACTGATGGTATTTCATAGACATATTGTACTGATGTAATTTCATAGACATATTGTACTGATGTTATTTCATAGACATATTGTACCGACGGTATTTCATAGACAATTGTACGATGTTATTTCATACATATTGTACTGATGTTATTTCATAGACATATTGTACTGATGGTATTCATAGACATATTGTACTGATGGTATTTCATAGACATATTGTACTGATGTTATTTCATAGACATATTGTACTGATGTTATTTCATACATATTGTACTGATGGTATTTCATAGACATATTGTACTGATGTAATTTCATAGACATATTGTACTGATGGTATTTCATAGACATATTGTACTGATGTAATTTCATAGACATATTGTACTGATGGTATTTCATAGACATATTGTACTGATGGTATTTCATAGACATATTGTACTGATGGTATTTCATAGACATATTGTACTGATGTTATTTCATAGACATATTGTACTGATGTTATTTCATAGACATATTGTACTGATGTTATTTCATAGACATATTGTACTGATATTATTTCAAAGACATATTGTACTGATATTATTTCATAGACATATTGTACTGATGTTATTTCATACATATTGTACCGACGGTATTTCATACATATTGTACTGATGGTATTTCACACAGACATACTGTACTGATATTATTTCAGTCTGCATACAACATGTTGTTCATTGAAACCAGTGTTCAACGTCAATGCCAGTCATATCATGGTGATCTTACTCGATGCAAAATATTATTCGTAGACACAGGCTGGGGCAAGGTGTATCGACACAACGTCCATCTACATGTCAAACAAAACAGTGGTGGGTAGTCACTGACCATCGTAAGCCAGTTTAGCTCTATCCTCCACACCCAGTCGGGACAAATAAACTCAATGAACACAATGAATGATTTAAAATGTGTCCAGTTGTGCTTGTCTCCAAACATACGTCTCAAATGCTTGACACTGTCACCAAAATAAACCATCATCAGACGTATGCCCTAAGAAATGAATGAAAAGCTCTGACAAAATTCAGATGACAATATTTCATAGTTTATGAATTATATGATATAGTCATCAAATAAGCATCTCTTTTATAAAAAAAAACACAACACATCTTTACATCTGTCTCAGGTGTTACTGATAGTACAAAGCATCAAATAATCCCTGTCACTAAACATAATATCAATTACAATTGTAAAGTGAAAGGGAGACAATAGTTGAGCCAAAGGACTGAATCAATCCATTACTCAGTACCAACATCATTGAACTGTTTGGTGTCATAATCGTCAGTACAGCACTTACAAACGGCAGAATAACTACCAACAGAAACTAACCCTCACACTGATAGTGAATACTTTCACTCCCTAAGTCTATCCAACAGTGACAATATAAATTCATTTTTATAATTCTGTCACTCCCTTGCACTATCGACCAACTGATGTATATTTCTGTTTAATTCTATAACTCCGTTCTCTATCCACCAGCTCCTTGCCGGTGCAATATCGGCCTAAACACAGTCTCATTTCACGAAGGACTGACCCCAATGGATGTCATCTCCTAATGTCGGGTAAAAGAAAGTTTGTAAAAGAGCACTTGTTACACCGGCCAAATACACATATACCTCTCCTTCCACCACAGATGGTCATGTCATGGGAGGTAAAGTTTGTTAAAAGAGCCCTGCTTACACTGGTCAAATACACAATGCATATCTCTTACTCCACATTCTGGATGTTCATGTCAATTATAGCAATTTATCATGTAACAACTTCAATATCTACACCAGTACCAGTGATCATATTACCAGATAAATACCACTAAAATACCATTTGAATAAACAAAGTATAAGATTTTTTTTTATGCCAGTCCAACAGACCGATTTTACTTTGCTGGCACTGGTCAAAACATTTTTTCTTTCCAGTTTCAGCTGCTTACCACTGTTACATGATAGTTTGCACTGTTACATGATAGTTTGCACTGTTACATGATAGTTTGCACTGTTACATGATAGTTTGCATTGGTTCTCTGTTGCCCCAACCTCCACTCTGTTACAACAAGGCAAATGGCACGAGGATCGTGTCGGCGACATGAACACCATTCTGGACAGGATACAACGAACTAGTCATCAATTGGCTAGTATCGCACAACACTGTTAAATGTTAATATGCAAGATATATTGTGTGCAGGCTGATTTTCCAGTCTTTTTCATAAAAATGTTGTCACTGGTTTTTGTGCTCCTGGGATTGGTTTTCAAGACTGGTTGTTGAATGACAAAGGGAGGTAGTCAGTGATGGGGTCAGTTTTAAACATTCCTAGCACGATCACTTAGTACACATCATCACCATAGCACAGAATCATGGTCTCTACGGGTCCACTCACTCTGTCATGCAAAAGCATTATTTAAAAAGTCCACATTGACCTGTCCCAGCATAAGGTTGCTTTTCCCACATGAAAACATCACCGATCACATGGCAGACAATCATCATCTTCAAGGATCCTTCCCAGCTATGATACAAAACTTTTCAACAATAAATACACAATCTCTTTCTCTGACTGAAAAATTTTTGGCAGACCAGTCCTCATACAAAAACAAATGTACGTATGTATACATATATTGAGTAAACCCGTCATGGTTGACAGTTCCTTATTTAGTCCTCCATTCAAGACAACAGCACGACACTGTCATGTTTTGTTTCCACCTACAATATTAACTGTTCTCAAAGTACAGGAAAAAGAAATGAACCCTCACTTTCCAGGCCACATTCAGACAGACACCCTGCCCCATCACACCCCCCCCCCCCCCCACCAGCACCTGACATCAGGTAGCTGTCTGAAACACTTTATATCACTCTCCCCTCCCACCTGTCTTACCATTACCCACTCCCACACAAACACTTTATATCACTCTCCCCTCCCACCTGTCTTACCATTACCCACTCCCACACAAACACTTTATATTACTCTCCCCTGCCACCTGTCTTACCATTACCCACTCCCACACAAACACATTGCACACACCCCACAAATATTTCTGACAAAAGCAGTTAGACTGTCAAGTCTCCTCCCCTCCCCTCCCCCCCACTTCCTCCCCTCTCAAAATATTTGTGACTACAATAGTCAGTTAGGCCTAGACATTCTCACCCTACACCTTCCCCAAGCAGGGCAGACAAGGGAAGACACGACATCTTAACCCCCACAGCCTCCACAGCCACCACCACCACAACCCCCACATCCACCCCCACCACATCCACCCCCACCACACCCACCCCCACCACACCCGCCACAGCCTCCGCAGCCCCCACATCCCCCGCACCCTCCCCCATCACCGCCACCCGCACCGTCTCCCGCCGCTCCGTCCCCGCCGGCGTCGGACACGCCCAGGTCTCCCCCCTCTCCGACGCCCCCTTCCGCCCATTCCCCGCCAATGCCGTCCGTGGCCGAACACTCCAGGCCTTCTGGCGCCGCCACTCACCCACATAGACCCCGTATCCGCAGGCGCTGTGGGGGTTGTTGCGCACGTAGTGGTTGGAGGGGGTGTTGAGCATGAAGCCGGTGGCCATCACGAAACTCATGTCTTCAGAGGGCACGTAGCTGACCTGGCGCGTGCCCCGCGTGCCTGTTGAACGCATGGTCTGTCCAGGTACCCAGGTCGCAGGGCGAGGCTGACACAGCACATGCAGCATAGCCACGCTGAACGCAAAACGCCAGTTTCTCTGCCACGTCGCCTACACCTGCTGCCACCTGGGGTCACCAATAAAAAAAACAACCAGGTTAGATAAACAGAATCAGTTGCATGGTGCGAAGGTCACCACAACAGACAACCGAGTGGAACGTTGTAGTTCCAATCCCAACAGTCCTGTTAATAAGATTTTTCAGCTCCCAACCTGCTCCCACCCAGACTTTCTATCATAGTACATGAAGAGTACAACCTTGTCACACAGTCTCAATCCCAGAAGCTATTCACAGCATCATGATGATCATCCCCATTTCATCATCATCATCATGATCATCCTCATTGTCATCATCATCACTGCAAAATTGTCATGTCTGTGGTCATGAAGGTCAGGTAGAAAATGGGATAAGGAAAAAAAGATAAACAACACACGCAAGAAAAGCCTTAGTGTGAGGATTCTTGAACACCAAGAATGCTACCTGACATGGAGACAGCTTCTTCAACTAGCACATGTCTACACCAAATCTTCTCATGGGAACAATGATGCAAAAATCAGGACAAAGTGAAATTTTAATAATTTTCTGGACTTTGCAATCTTGTACAATGTGATGCGTGCAGTATACATATGTACGTGTATTCCAAGCACACAAAAACCACTGAAACAATAAGAACACCTCTCCGCCCAGACTGAAAATAGACCCCTCTCTGTAACTGATTAGTCAAAACACTAACCCTAACCCCTATCTTTAAGACTTTCTGTAAGTTTCCATTCTGAAGGTAATGTTTCCTCACTTGGAATGAATCCACATGCACTAAGCACGGTGCATGCGACGGAGAGACCAGAATTGTTGACCAAAAATGTCTGAGAGCTGAAGCCACAACCTGTACTAGGACCATGGTGCTTCCACCAACAATGTATATGTAAACTGATGCTGTTACACAACTACTCAACAGCGACACTGTTTAAAAATTATTAGATGACAATGTATATAGTAAACATAATGCATTTACACAACTACACTCAGGACACTTTACAAACAATTACTAAGGAGTGAATATGTTATGTAAACTAATGCTTTTACACAAATACACTACAGTGATACTGTTAACAAATTACTTATGGAGTAACAAGTATATGAAACTGTGCTGTTACAAACTACACCACTGCGATACTGTTATCAAACAATTCTATAGGATGACAAGTATATGTAACCTATGCTTTACACAAATACACCACAGCGATACTGTTATGAAACAATTAACTATAGGAGTGACATGTATATGTAAACTAATGCTGTTACACAAAACACGTGATACTGTTATCAAACAATTACTTGGAGTGACAATGTTATGTAATGATGCTGTTACACAACTCCCACAGCGACATTTATCAAACAATATATAGGAGGACAATGTATATGTACAATAATCTGTTACACATACCACGGATATGTAACAAATTACTATAGGAGTGACAATGTATATGTAAATAATGCTGTTACACACTCACACAGCGACATGTTTCAAAATTATATAGGAGTGACAATGTATATGTAAAACATTGTACAACTACACCACAGCGACACTTTATCAACATTACTACAGGAGTGACAATTATATGTAAACTAATGCTGTTACACAAACTACACCACAGCGATACTGTTATCAAACAATTACTAAGGAGTGACAATGTATATGTAAACTAATGCTGTTACACAACTACACCACAGCTGATACTGTTATCAAACAATTACTACAGGAGTGACAATGTATATGTAAACTATGCTGTTACACAACTACACCACAGCGACACTGTTATCAAACAATTACTATAGGAGTGACAATGTATATGTAAACTAATGCTGTTACACAAATACACCACAGGACACTGTTATCAAACAATTACTATAGGAGTGACAATGTATATGTAAACTAATGCTGTTACACAACTACACCACAGTGATACTGTTAACAAATTACTATAGGAGTGACAATGTATATGTAAACTAATGCTGTTACACAACACACCACAGCGACACTGTTATCAAACAATTACTACAGGAGTGACAATGTATATGTAAACTAATGCTGTTACACTACAAACACCACAGCGACACTGTTATCAAACAATTACTAAGGAGTGACAATGTATATGTAAACTAATGCTGTTAGTGTTACACAACAACACCACAGCGACACTGTTATCAAACAATTACTACAGGAGTGACAATGTATATGTAAACTAATGCTGTTACACAACAACACCACAGCGACACTGTTATCAAACAATTACTACAGGAGTGACAATGTATATGTAAACTAATGCTGTTACACAACTACACCACAGCGATACTGTTATCAAACAATTACTACAGGAGTGTCTGGTAGGAGGACATTGATTATGTCATTTTGTTTGCTGACTGATGCATCTTGCCATCCAATGACAATAAACATCCATTTTATTCATGGTGTTTTTCCTTAAGAAATGGCTCCACCTGACAGTTTGTTAAGTGCTCTCAACTCATTATAAGCACCGCCACTATACAGTTGGGATTCATCAGCTTCATGGACAAGCGTTATACTGAGGATGTAGTCAAAACATCCTGAAAAACAAAGCAGGTGTCCGTATCTCTTGGGCCTGGTTGATGCCAAGAAACATAAGGAAAGAAAATGTAGAATACAGCCCTGTCACACTGCCTCACAAAAGGAACTCCATAGCATCATCTCAACCATTCATTCCCCTTCTCATGTCTTACCACAGCATTCTGACTGACCGCCAAACTCCAGACCACAAAAGTGACGTAGAACACTGGACAACCAAAAACATGACAAAAATGACAACACCACAGTAAGTTAACATGATTTTAAAGGATTTAAACAGTTTACAGCTTCCGAGTTTACGGCAGCTGATATCTATGAAGAAAGAACTCTCTTTGCAAGTGAGGAGCAAGAATAATAAACGGGGGGAAAGGGGGCAGGGGGAAGGGTAAAGGGTTAAGTCTAACCTCAATGGCGCCATTGCTGAGGTTGACGGTAAGACCATCCAGGGTGAAGTAGAACTTTTTGTAGAGGTAGGGCAGCTCCAGTGAGCGCCACTGTCCCTCTCCACACATCCAGATCCTCACCAACAATGTCCCTGAACTGCCTGGCTTGCCGGCTTTCCCTTCTGATAGCGCGTACCTGGTCACACAGACAAATATCACATGAATATTAGCAATGACACCATCACACATGCATCACACACACACACCACATTGAACAATGTTAGCAAAGATACCACCATCACACACACACACACGCATCACTGACACACACACACTCATGCGCTGACACACACACACACACACACACACACACACACACACACACACACAACACACACACACACACACAAAAACACACCATCCTATGAATAATGTGAATAACAACCCCATCATCACACTACATGAATGCTGTTAGAAATTATCCTCCTAACCAAAGATGGTATCTTCTCTTCCATTTCAATAATTATGTCATGAATCACACATCCGGGCGGAAGTCATCAGCAACAATAACAATAATGACAATAACAGTAATACAGGTGACACTTTGAAAATCTGAAAAAAACGGAAAATCAGGCTAACTGGAAAACTTTTTCGCTTGAAGGCACTAGCAGCACAATGGCGCGACGTAAGTGATGTGTGTAGCCTAACAAAGATCGCTGGACTTAAGTTGTCTTCAACGATAGAGAGCGCTTCCTCATTTCCGGTCGTCTGCTACAGTGCTGCTCCGGTCATAATACCACCGATTCAACTGGTTTTTTCCTCCAAACATTTTTTTGTTGGAATAACGAAAATGAAAAAACGGAATTTCCGTCTGGGGCCTTGCCGAGAAAACGGATTTCCGTCACCCAGACGGAAGAGTGGCACCCATGGTAATACTAATAATCATTACTATTTCATTCATACTCAAAATATTAACTCACACGCTACTTACGATTATGCCCCTTGCCGTTCCCCTGCTAAGCACCATTTGTATAGGTCATGAGAAAAATTCTCATACAAACAAATGAAAACAGTTTTGAAATTGGCAGGTCATATATTAAAAGATTGGTGTACAAAATGCTGAAATTTCAACTGTCTAACCCTCATGGTTGCTGAGTAATGGTAGGCCCTACAAGTAAAATTAGAGACATTTTCAAGTGAAAAATGTCTTACAAAATACACACTAAACACAGTCAGGTCAATACATCAGTTCCTACAGTCACATTTTGAATGAAATTTCATAAAATCCGATGTGCACACACTCCATGTGCACTGAAGGAAGAGATCGTGTTGAACAGCGCTGAGTTGTTGAGCATTGTTCAGCCATTTGCTTTTCTGTCATCTGCTTCACTGCGGAGATAGTGAGTCATGAACTTTGCACTGTCCACTCACCAACTGCGTAGTACAGTGACCTCATGGCCTGAAACGAGGCTAGGAATGACCAAAGAATCTATTTCTGGCTATTAGTTATGGTTAACTGAACTACTGAAAGCCCCGCGAATTTTCAAAACTCAAGTCGGATTTCTCCGACGCTCGTAGACAAGTGTTGCTGAGACATGATCGGAAATCCCAACGCTCATAGCGAGAGAGTTAATACTGTTCTGTAATATTAACCCTATCCCATTCACTCTGGCTGCATCCAGCCAAACACAGTTCTCCCGCATCTGTTCACTCCGGCCGCATGTTTGCACACATGTCCAGTACTTTTCCATCACGCTGTAATCTTGAGCTAGCTCACTCTGTATGAATGAAAACTGGCACCACCATTGGCATCATTCACAAGAAAGAAGAAGGAAATGACCGCATTCCATTCTTGTCTTTGTGTGAATAAGAAAGATGGTGATGCAGCACGAGGAAGAAGAATGAGAGGATTATACAGAGGAGGAATTAGAAGCTATTTTGAGAGAAATGAAGCAGATGGAAAGAGAGAAAAAGATGGAGAATCAAATGTAGAAATTGATGTTGCTGAAGAAACGATGAGGAGGAGGAAGATGAGGAAGAAAGTGACCCTGAAGACAACGTACCATTAGTGGAATTGCAGACGACGTGGTGACGCGCTGCTATAGCAAACCAGGTGAACAAATTCCATCTCGAAACTGGCCCTTCACACGCATGAGCCGCGAATGCTAAACCTTTAGATTATTTTTTTTTATTTCTACCAGAATCTTTTTTTCAAACGGCGGTAGAGAAGGCGAACAAGTGTACAAAACAGAAGATCATTGCTAAAAGCTTGGCCGGTGATCCATTGTGGAGTGACACATCAGCAGCTGAAATGTGTGCCTACCTGTCAATCCTTATGATGGGAATCAACCATAAACCTCAGATTGATTTGCACTGGTTGACTGATCCACGATTCAGAGACCCATGGATTAGCAGTGTTATGTCTAAAACAAGGTTTCTGAAATCAATCAATATTTTCACCTGCGTGACACATCGAACACACCTGGGCGTAACAGTGCAAATTATAACCCTCTGTACAAGATCAGGCTTTTCATTGATATTACCAGCCACTGATCAAGTCACGATATATAGAGCTATTTTTTTCTCCATAAAGTGTACAAAGTAGACAGTGTAGCAGTGTTAGTTTATAGTGCTTTTCCTGTTCTTTGACTGTAAACACGTAAAGCTGGTGACATGGATTTGGTGACACTGTGACATGTGTGCGTGCATGTGTGTGTGTGTGTGTGTGTGTGTGTGTGTGTGTGTGTGTGTGTGTGTGTGTGTGTCTGTCTGTCTGTGTGTGTGTGTGTGTGTGTGTGTGTGTCTGTCTGTCTGTCTGTCTGTCTGTCTGTCTGTCTGTCTGTCTGTGTGCGTGCGTGCGTGCGTGCGTGTGCGCGCGCGTGCGTGCGTGCGTGCGTGTGTGTGTGTATGTGTGTGTGTGCGTGCATGTGTGTGTGTGTTTTATGTGTGTGTGTGTGTGTGTGTGTGTGTGTGTGTGTGTGTGTGTGTGTGTGTGTGTGTGTGTGTGTGTGTGTGTGTGTGTGTGCATGAGTGAGCATGTGTGTGTATCACTGTATGTGTACAGCTGAGGAGGGGATAGGGGAGAAATTGAGTGGGAAAGAGACTGAAACACTTTAAGAAACTTTTTAAAAATTTTTGTTTGTATGTAAATTGTGATGTATGATATGCGAATAGTTTATAATTTGTGAGGTAGGCCTAATTTTGATTGTCAAGGTGTTAATGCTGAAATACTGAAGTTATAATGTTTTTCCTGTATATGAATTAGAATTTTTCTGTTTTTATCTTCATTCAAAATATTGATAATACTTTTATGTACAACTATTGCATGCACAAACACACACACACGCATGCAAACATAGCACACGCACAACACACACACACACACACACACACACACACACACACACACACACACACACACACACACACACACACACACACACACACACACATTCTTACATACACACACACATTCTTACATACACACACGCGCACAGCAACACACACGCACGCACACACACACACAGGTACTCAAGCACACACACCCAGCAATATATAAACACAGTATGCCTCTTTATTCATATGAAAAATCTGTTAATCTTTCTTCATTACATAAGCCAGTGTTTAAATTTTAATATTCTGTGGTTTCTTATGTGTCTTCTTACTTGTATAGCTTTAATGTTAATTGTTATCTTATTGTGTATGTAATTGTGAACATTTTTTATCACCTTTTGCCTTTCTTGCGAAATGTAAAGCGCTGGTGAGCATCTTTTAAAATGGAATATGCGCTATACAAATAAACATTATCATTATTATTATTAATTCACATGGATTGCCATGGTGATGGAAAGATGGGAAAGTTCAGGTAGGCCTCTCTGTATTGTCTGTACCTCACAAACGTCTGTATGTCATGTCACACTGTGTATGTTTGCTAACATCATGATGTCACCTCGAAAACACCTGTGCCATGTGACAATAGAGGGGACAACGACACGACATCCACAAATGAGACACACCTGTTGACATGCAAACCAAAGTATGTTCACTTATAAACGCTTCACCAAAAAATTTTTGCTCCATCACAAATGACGGCTGAGTAGTGCTGTATAGCGTACATGAACCATATTTTCCTTGAAAAAAGCTGAAAAAATATTAATACTAGGGGAAGTTTCTCTGCAAGATATGCAAATGCAACACGGCTGTGCAAAACTGGCCAAATCGTTCTCTTTAGTTTATCTGCTGATGGCAGCTGTAGGCCTTCAAAGCCTGGCATTCCAGAGTGGGGGAAGGGGTGGGATGCGGGGTCGAGATCGGGTCACGGCAGTAGCTGCGGATGAATCCCTTCTTTGTCTGTATTAAAACTTGATCATTTCACCCGATCTTCTCCTGTCTGTAGACACGGAACCTAAGATATATGGATGTTGATTTTTTTGTGATTTACAAGTTTGTTCTAAGTGCCTGCGTTACAACTAAGAATTAGAATTTGTACCATTGACTGAAGTTTGTAATCTACAAACTTTTGCAGTCACTGTGTGTTCAGCTGCTGTGCTTTTTTTGTTAAAACGTGTATTCTTCACGTGTTGAAACTTCTAGTTCCGCTGATACTGAGTTTTTGTTCCCCCCCCCTTTTTTTTTTTTTTTTTTTTTCGTTTTCTCATCCTTTTGTTCTCGTTTTATTGTATTTATTATTATTTTCTTTGCGTTGACTTGGAGACTGGTTTCCAAATATATATGTGATGCTGAAGTGTTGAGGTGTATGAAGTTAAGTGAAAGTTTAAGGATAAGTTACTCACTATAATCTACTTTGAACATCACATCATTCAGTCTTGTACTCAGAGCACTGTTGTGAGAGAACTGAACAGTTTAGTTCTTTCCTTACTTATTAGTGTTAAGTGTTGTGCGTAGAATTGAACAATGGCTGTTGTTTATGAACACACTGCGTTTTTGCACAATGAGAGACTTCAGTCTTTGTGTCGAGTATGTGGTGGGCGTTCCAGCAAAAAAAACAAAGCCCAGGGCTCCCATTCTCTGTCAGTATGTGAGGGTGATGCAGCTTTGTTTGATCGACGGCAGAAAGAGGAGGAGTACAACGAACTCCTACAGGACATTGAAGAAGACGAAGAAGAATGTAGAAGACAGCCACTGGCATTTCGCTTAGGGCCTGTAACATCTAATCTAGACATTGCACTGAGGGAAAACAAAATTACAGTGCAGGCCTACCATGGACGTAGTTTTGTTGGCAACCACTGCCACAAATATCTTCAGCCAAGCGTGACTGAGAACATATGCCAGTCAGTCGCCCACATCACAGACACACTGACGTCTGATACGACCATCAAAAAACAAGCCGTTGATATTGGGAAGAAATACTACAGGCTGAATTCTCTGTACCACCGCATTCACAGGAAAATGTCACACACAAAACCAGTAACAGAAGTGGACATCAAGGAAACTGAACAATATATTAGTGACTCTATGGCTTATTTCAGACAACACTTCCCCAAAACTAAGATAATCCCCAAGCAACACATTCTGGAACACCACTGCCTGGAGTTCATGAAAACCTGGCACTTTGGCTTGGGACTGCACGGTGAACAGGGTGGAGAAGAGACACACGCCTTCGTCAACGAACTGAAAGTGAGAGTTCGAGGTGTCAACAGAGCAGAGGACAAGGTGCGCATGCTGTTGAAGGAACACATGACAGTTGTGTCTCCTCTCCTCCGTGCAGCCATGCCCTTTAACGCACCGACAAAGGGCGCCAAGAAATAGTATAATGCCAGTTGTGATCACACTTTTTTAAAATACCAATTTGTTCAAGGAATATTACAGTGTATAGCAGTGACGCTAGGTCCAGAGTCAGCTAGGATAAGAGCTGTGCGTTTGAGTGTCTGCTGAAAAAAAGAGTGTAATCACGGAACAAATGTGAATGTAGACACATTTTAGACCAGGCAACACTATGTCAGGAACAGTGAGTTTTGAATAAAAATGTGCAGAAGGTCCAGATTGTGACGGTTTTATGGTGTTTTTTTTTTCTTCATTTTATGCATTTCTCCTGCGATTTAACAGGTGCTAAAAGAATTTTCAAAATTTTGATTTCCATGGATTCTTTTTAACAACACTACAACTGCAATGAAAGGATTTTCTTTTATGGAGGAAACACAAGGATTGACTCGACCGTTGAAACAGACAGGGAAAAACACACTGAAATTGTTTTGCAGTCTTGAGACAGCTTTTGTAGTTCTTGTAGCTTTATTTTTTCGTCACAGTTGGCTAATGATAAATACAATAGTGAACAACAGTTCAGTGGCTGGATGTGTTGTCTGTTTATCCGAGAAATTGACTGACATGTGCAGTTGAGTGTACACTATTCCTTACTGTGTTAAAAACTTCAACCTGCATTCAACACGCACCCGGCAGTGTGTGATGACCAACCTCTTGACCCCAATTCAGTGGAGTAATTAAAACGCGCGCCTCTCCTCCCAGGTTCAGGTCGAAATCTTTCAAGTAAGTGGAGGTGCACGCTGGCATGCTGTAGTTTGTGTGGCATGTTGTTCTGTGTGCATGGAAACTGTCAGGACTGCATTAACGGCGGTTTAAAACAGCAAAATTTTGTGAAATCGGAAATTAACCGTCTCCGTGCTTGTGATTGTGCATGTATTTGAACTAACACTGCAGTCTGCTTTGCCAGTCAAATATACTCGCGTTTGGTGTCATTTTAAAGCTCG
>CM060312.1:93597375-93614875 GCA_030674185.1 Monoplex corrugatus
ACTTTGAGACAGGCTGATAAGTTTAAATGTCTGGGAACAGTCAACTCACCAGACAGCAGATCACATCGAAATAGCCAGCAGAATTGGCCAAGCCAAAACAGTACTTAAGAAAATGAAAAGTGTTCTTACCACCAAATACCTATCAATTAACATCGGGAAGAGAGTTCTGAATGTTGTAATGAACCAACTGTTATACGGTTATGAGGCTTGGACAGCCAACACACAAAGCCAGAATAAAACTGAACAGTTGAAACGTAGTTTCTACGAAGAATGTTGAGAGTTCCATGGACAGAAAAGAAAACAAACGAGACAGTCTTGATGGAGGCAGACACAAGAAGATCACTGATAAAGAAGATTAGGAAAAGACAAGCAACATTTATATAAGGTCATTTTATGAGGAAAGGGTAATTAGAGCACCTGGTCACAACAGGAGGAGGGCCATGATCGCCGTCGCCATGCGGCATATGATGAATGCCGTTTTGGTTTGGTCGATTCTGCTGGTATTTCTGATGATGGGGTGCATGCTGGGCACAATCACAGGCAAACAGTGTAGAACAGCTAACATTCAACCAATGAGGAACTGATGGAAGCAGGACCTGAGGCCAAAGGACCCCTTCCCAAGTAGTGCCTGTAGTGTGTAACTAGGAAGAACAAAAGCCTCCACATGAAGACCATTACAGGCAACAAAGGTCCACAGTACCTTCTTGTCTGTCAGATTGATGGGAAGAGTCCATCACCATCACAACATAAACAATTTAAACATTACACCAACTGCAGCAGACGCCAGTTCAAAGAATCAATCAACTAACGGATATAAAAAAAAAAATTTTTAAAAGATTTTAGGAAGCCTCAGTCTCTTAATGAAAAAAAGTCATATTAAAGATGTCAGAAAACCGTATGTTCAGAAAACCAAATGTACTACTTATTTTTATGATGATGATGATGATATTAGATGATGATGATGATGATTTAATTCTCTACACTACTCACTTGTGGGAAGCCACATCACACTTGTTCTCAACGCCAGGTGGGAGGGCACGGAGGGGGACAGGCCCCCACATGGACTCCACATTCTCCGGCATGACCGCCTGGGTGAAAGAAGAGGCCTTCAATACCAGCAGGATAGGGCCACGCCGCGGGGCACTTAGGTGAGCCTTGAAACTCAGCTCTGGACCACTGTCCTGTTCAACAGAAATTTCATTACAGAACAGTTTTATTTCCAGTGATATAAAGGTCGCACATGCTATGCCGTAATGTCTGCACTACGCTACTCTGTTTTGAGGTCAAAAATACATTTATTCCAGTAGTAGACTTGTTTATCCATGATTTTGCATGTCAGTAATGCCAACCATATTTGGTTAGGGATTTGAAGCACCTGTCGGGAATCATTGCGGAGGATGAGACTGCTTTACACCTGATGCATAGATGCAAACTGCTGAATTGTATTTACAAGTCAGGCAATATAGCATAAGGCTCACTTTTTTTTTTTTTTTTTTTTTTTTTTTATTGAATGTCATGTACAATCACATTGTATCATATGGATAAGATTTCTGACAACTCTTTTTCTGCTTGTTGTGACTGAGATTTTCATCCCAAGCCTATAGTATGATACCGCTGGAATCAGGGGTCAATTTCAAAAATGATTCTGGTGAATACAGAAGAGTAAATAATTCTGCAGTAGTTTATAGATATGAGACAAAGAAACAGACAAACAACAGAAGCTTAGGTGTGTCTTAAAACTTGAGTCTTTGCCAAAGTCCTTAACCGGCTTAAGTGACAAATCAACAGCAACCACTCTTCCTCTTCTCCCTCAACTCCTTGAAAGTCATTGGTGTGCTGCATTAAAGAGCTGTTCATCAGATTCCTCCAGCTATGCCAGTTGTGTGCCAAAGCCTGGGTCTTCACAAATGGTTTCTCAGTCCATTCCAATGTTGTCAGTCCATCGTTTTTTTCAGTCTTTCCAGTTTCCCTCTGTCTCCGTCCCTCAACAGTTCCCTAAAAGACTGATTTAGCATGGCCCCAGGATCTTGTTACATGACCATCAGTACCACTTAGTATTCTCTTCTTCAACAGATCTTCATATAATCCACTGCACTACTTGGCACTTTGGCAGGTGATATGATCAGTGCATCTGATGTTTAATATCTAAGACTACCTTACCACAACATCTCATTTTCATCATATGGCTTGGACTCATAGGGCTGTTACATGCGCTGATATACTTCATCTTCCTGTATGCATATGGAATGTGGACCCTCAGACTCAGAGCAATCACTAGACTTTATTTTTAACATATGGAAGACAGAGAAAGAGGAAAGACAGAGTGAACATGCTTGAAACTAACTCTCAGTCTCAGGCATAACAGTCCTGAAGACAAGAAGTCCAGTAAACTGTACTAAACACAAGGCTTGTTATTTCATGCAAACGATCCTTCACTCTATCATATCACACAATGAAGGAATTGGTCTTACCATGCAGAACTGGTTTCTTATTTTGACAAACAGTGTGGGATCTCTCACTTATCAATATTCGTCAGGTGACTTTACATAGTTCCATATCACACTCAACCAGGTGTAAGCAAG
The DNA here is from genome assembly GCA_030674185.1 of Monoplex corrugatus. NCBI lineage: Eukaryota > Metazoa > Mollusca > Gastropoda > Littorinimorpha > Ranellidae > Monoplex > Monoplex corrugatus. Next base: position 93,599,958 of record CM060312.1, read on the forward strand.
TATTGTGTCACAATAATAAATCAACAAAAAGACTGTCAAAAGGCACACAAAATGGAGCTTTGGAGGTTCATCAATCAAGGTTCGTCAAAACATGAGATAAACATATTAATTGTTATGACTGACAATCATTTTTCTCTCTTCAGTCAAGAGCTGAAGTATATTTTCTTCAGTTTCCTAAAAGTTAGGAAATGTTAAACACTCATCTGCCCCAAATGTAGAGAAATAAGCTCCACTTACCTGTCCCAAAGGGATGGTTTTTTCAAGCGATGACAGCTGACCACCAGCATTGATAATGGGCAGCAAGTTGAACTCATTCTCTGCCAGCACCATCTTGGACCCAAAACAGGCAAAGCCCGTCTGCTCGATCACCCGGAATTTGATACAATTCACATCCTTGGTGTCAAAGTTAACTTCTGCCACACTCTTTTGTTGCCAGAGCGGCTCCCCCTGCAGGGTGGCGAAGGTACTCTTGATCTTGTTGTTGGCAGAGGTGTACATCTTCAGTTTCAGTTTACCATTGAGTTGCGGCAAGTTCTTGATTTCTACACGTTCAAAGCGGACGAAGCAGGACTTTGTGGCCAGGTCATGGTAGTGCTGGCTGGTCATGGGAAAGAGCTTGCCTTGAGGGGGGTCCCCGCGGAACATGGCCCCATACAGCATCATATTCTCCCTGAACGTGCTTAGCCACATGTCCTGCGTCTCCTTGTGTGCGTTGCTCAGCCTGGACCCCTCACTGCGATCATTGACAGAATCATCATGGGGAAAGGTTTTGCCAAAGAATTTCTCCATATCTGCCTTGTACTGCAGCGGGTGCAGCATGTGTGTGTGCCACAGCAAGTCCGTATCATAGCAAGGAACAATGAAGAGGCTGGGATTCTGCTGCTTCAGATACAAGAACTTGCGGTATCTGCCCAGGGTAAAGAGCAAGAAGCGAGTGTCGCGGTAGTGGGGAAGACTGACCTGGTAGTAGAACACCTTCTGCCGTTCTGCAGCACCCAAGATGTCATAAGACAACCTGGAAGAGAATCCAGATGCCGAATCGGTACCTGTGCTTCTTTTTAAGTCAACCTCAAAAGGCTCATTAGGATACATCTCCTGCCACAACGTTTTGGACTTCTGCAGCCTTTTGTTCCTCTCCTTCTCTGTCAAGAGCTGGTGGTCGATGATATGTCCGAAGAGGTTGGTGCAGTCCTGTTGGTAGGCTACAGGAGCCAGCAAATGACAATGCCATATCCATTCCACATCCAGGGGGGCTGGCAGCACTTCTGATGAATGTTTGGCCACCAGAGGGAGCCACAGACGCTCATAGCGATCCAGCGCTTGTCTGAGGGTGGAGGCATTCTGTATCTGTTTCATGTAGGCAGACGCCTGTTTGAGGAAGGCAACCTGGTTCAGAGCCCCTTGCACCAGCTGCACATCAAAGTCATGCATCCGTGGATCTGCCGCCATGACTGAAAAATAAAGAATAAGTTTTTAGTAAAATTTCAAGACTGTCATTAGTGTCAAGTCTCAATCGGTGTAAATTTCAGTTTTCTCAAGACAGCATTATCAAGGTCAGACTATCTCACATGCACAAACATAGAATATGCCACATGACGGGAAAAAATCCAAACTGATCAGGGTGAAGCCATCAGCCCACATATACACCCTGAGCACTAATAAGATCTTCAGGTTCTGCCTCCCTCAGTACTATGGAGTCTGTATTCTATGATCTACTGCCTACCCAAGTACCCTTGCACTCATCAATCAAAACAAAATGAACTTAATTAGTATATACTGTATAGTGCACTGTAAGCAAAAACTGTTCTCCATCAGCTATGATAATTTCTGAGACATCTGCTTCATACTGAAAATACCATTATGGTGAGCTCTGCATATCTGGGATCAAGGAAATAGTACAGTCTCACTCTTTTCAAAACTATTTTTGGTCAGCTGAACAAAAATAATTTACTGTTAGTGTTACTTCATTTCTGTTCTTGCAAAATGTGGTGTGTGTGTGTGTGTGTGTGTGTGTGTGTGTGTGTGTGTGTGTGTGTGTGTGTGTGTGTGTGTGTGTGTGTGTGTGTGTGTGTGTGTGTGTGTGTGTGGAGAGAGAGAGAGAAGGGTAGTGTGGTGTGTGTGTGTGTGTGTGTGTGTGTGTGTGTGTGTGTAAGAGAGAGACAGTGTTTGTGTAATTTGTGTTGTGTGTGTGTGTGTGTGTGTGTGTGTGTGTGTGTGTGTGTGTGTGTGTGTGTGTGTTGTGTGTGTGTGTGTGTGTGTGTGTGCGCGCGTGTGTGCGTGTGTGTGTCGTGTATGTGTGGTGTGTGTGTGTGTGTGTGTGTGTGGGTGTGTGTGGTGTGTGTGCGCTGCGTGCGGCGTGCGTGCGTCGTGATGTGTCTTGTTGTGCGTGTGTGTGTGTGAAGAACAGAACAGAATAAAGCCCAAGACAGGGCTATGAGACACAGACTGACAGAGTGCATGTAATAATAATATATTGTCATAAAAGGTAATGACTAAACCAGTATGATTTTATACTATCATCATGATCATGTATAACTTAACATCTTTCAATTTACCCAAATATTTGCTTAATCACAGCCATATTTTGCAACAACTGTTTGTAAATTAACTTCCTTGAGTATGATGTCACTTGTGATTTAGATTCAGAGCAATCAATTGTTAAATAAAGGTGCATCACATTTTTATGCAATCTTGTTTGTCAATTTCAATTTTGTTACATTACAATAATATCAGAAATGAATAACTCCACAACCGTACATTTTCTATCTTCTCTTGGAATATCTGTATCTGTCTGTTACTTTTTGTAGATCATGTCCATTAAATGAATTGTGTGTGTGTGTGTGTGTGTGTGTGTGTGTGTGTGTGTGTGTGTGTGTGTGTGTGTGTGTGTGTGTGTGTGTGTGTCTGTGTGTGTTGTGTGTGTGTGCACGGCATGTGTGTGTGTGTGTGTGTGTGTGTGTGTGTGTGTGTGTGTGTGTGTGTGTGTGTGTATGTGTGTGTGTGTGTGTGTGTGTTGTGTGTGTGTGTGTGTGTGGTGTGTGTGTGCACGCGCATGTGTGTGTGGTGTGTATGTGTGTGTGTGTGTGTACACGCAAGTGTGTGTGGTGTGTGTGTGTGTGTGTGTGTGTGTGTGTGTGTGTGTTGTGTGTGTGTGTGTGTCTGTAGGCATGTTTCGGGGAGATGGGGGCAGGGGAGTGCATTATCGTGATTTGAAAGTAATTAAATTAATACTGAAAAATTATTTTTATTTCTTCCCCCCCCCCCCTTTCCCCTTCAACATATTACTTTTTTTTCTGACATCAGTCATCAGTTCTGGTGATTAACTTTTCAGTGCAGAATAAATCAATATACAATTCTGACTTGTCTACCAATACAGAGTAAAAATCAACAAGTTTCACTTTCTTCGAATTCAATGAAAGCAACATCTCAGCTTTTAAAAGTTTGTACAAGACAAACAAAGAATAACAAAAAAGCTGTTCTTTCACACCATATCATTTACCAGTATCAGTGGACAAGCAATGTACATTCATCAACATCAAAAATAACACAAAAGTTATATTACTATTATTAGGACTTGGTGCCTGTTTTAATTTTTGTTTTGTTTTGTCTTGTGGGACGGGCAGTTTATTTTATTTTCAACTTAAGTGGCTCACAGCTATGCATAATAGAGAAGGAGCGAGAGATTGGCATGATTAGCATTAACTCTTTGACTCCCACACCCTACTTACCACCTGCAAAAAATTAACCTTTTGACTCCCTCACTCCTTCAGGAAACTGATGGATAGAGTGAGGGTGTCAAAGGGTTAAGTTTTTTATTTTGCTAGCATGGTTGACAATGCAGGATGCTGGTGGAGAGGGTGTGGGAGTCAAAGGGATAATGCCACTTATACATCTCACTGTGAATGTCAAGGGCTGAGCACACAGCACCAGAGATAGCTCAGACTACACAAACCACACATTTTTTCCTCAGCTGTGCGGTACATCATCTGGTTAGTAAAAATACTGAGATCTCATCTTCAAGTTTACACAAGCAAGCAAGAAAAAAAAAACTATCCATCTGTAAATTTATAGATACCTAACCCTGTTCAGGACTGTGGATGATAATGCAGAATGGGAGGTGATAGGCACCATTCTTATCATGCTGGCCAAGTCAATGAGACAGGAGGTCTCTATGAAATAGCTTCCCCTGTTATCACTTCCCCTTGTGACAGTTTCTGTTTGCCCTCAAAATACTGTGGGAAAATGGTACCTGAGACAAAATGATTTGTCACTAATTTTCACATAGGCCCTGTAGTTTTGGTCATTATCAGTTAGTCTCACAAGTCTTATGTCCCATGAAGCCAATTTTATCTATTTCTGCCTGTTTTGGTCGGCACCTTATAGATGTAGGCCTATAGCCTTACCTTATCGTGTGCCAGGACTGCCGTCACTATGACTATGGTTATGGTACTTCCAAGTCTCCTGAGTTTGAAGAGAAAACACAAAAACTCACCACTAATGTAAAATATCAAGCCACTCACCGCTAAGGAAAAATATTAAGCAACACCACAATTGCAGACATTTATAAGGCGCACAAGTTACGAAAAATAGCGCATGTACTCAAATTGCAGATCCTGCTTGCGTAACGCAAGAAAAGAATTCCATCACGACCAATTTGGATTCTGGAACTGACCTTGACCTTTATCAAACACCGACGGCGAGTCCGGCTTGTGGAAATCATTTTCTGGTCTGTTCACACTGTCACGAAGCCGACATTGAAGAAGTAATTTTAAAAGAGCACAAACTAATGTTCCTCAACTGCTCACTAAATGGTGAAACAACGTACGGTCAGTCGACTTGTCTTTTGCTGTCCCGATTACGGTTGTTTAGATACTTTCAGTTCCGGGTGAAATTGCATTCGGACGGTCGGAAATTAAATTTCATCAATACCATTAAATATGCTATCCTGAGCAAAAGTTCACTCGGCGACAGCACTGCAGACAAAGAGAACAATCTTACCTTGATGATGGCGACCTCAAAGGAACTTTAACAAATCCGTTTTAAATATCGTTTGGTCTGTCGAGGAACTCGTTTTGCTTCGCATTAGTTCGTCTACTTTGTCACGTGACGACTGACGTCAAACCTTGAAATTCATTCACAGGGCATAGAGTGAAATGTATAAATAAATAATGTAATCAAATAAAACATACACGTCCATAATATGGTCTATATATGTAAACATCACACAGACATATGCATATGCACAAGCTTGAGCTTAGTAGACTTAACTGAGTAAGAGTGCGCATGGATTGATGCAAGTAGCCAACGCCTACATTTATAGATGCACTCGATCATGTACGCAAACACTTATTGGTATGCTGCACGTGCACGAGTAGCGCGCGCACACACAATATGCACACACACATACACACACACGCGCGTGCGTGCGCGCACGCACTCACTCACTCACGCACGCGCGCACACACACACACACTCACTCACTCACGCACGCACGCACGCACGCGCGCGCGCGCGCGCACACACACACACACACTGTTCCAAGATATTCTCTCTTTTTCTCTTCTCTTTGCCTTACCCTCTGTTACTCACTTTCTCTGTCACTCACTCTGCTTTGCTGTCACTAACTTTTTATTTGAATAATAATAAACGAATATATAAATAAACGAATAAATGAAATCTTAGAATAGAAAAGTATTTATTCCATATCGTTTTTAGTCTAGTTTTTGGTGTACAGCGGCTGAGGTCGATGTTGGAGCTGAGAGGGTCAGTCAGCTGCAAATCCAGTTATTACTTAGGCCTACTTATATTTAACTACAGTAATAAATCTATCTAATTACCGAAGCCCATGTGACGTTTCCAGCACGACAAAAATGGGCCTTCACTACCATACCCCTACCCCCAACCTTTGATTCCCGCACCCTGCCCACCAACAGCAACAACTTAACCCTTTGATTCACTCACCATATCCATTAGCTTCCTGCAGGAAGCTAGCAGATAGGATGAGGGAATCAAACACACTGACATTTCACAGCAACCGACCGCCAACACATCGAACCCTTTGATTCCCTCACCCTGTGACCAATACAGAGCATTGGGAAACAACAACAGCAACAAAAATCGATCATTTTTTTTATATGTATGAGGTAGGGTGGTAGAAAAAATGATGGGAAGGAGAGGGGAAGCAACTGGCCCCACCCTCCACCCTCCACCCCTAGGTCACGATTTTCTTGTGTTTGTTTGTAATTCTGTTTGTTTGCTTGCTTGCTTGCTTGCTTGCTTGTTCGTTCGTTCGTTCGTTCGTTCGTTTGTTTGTTTGTTTGTTTTTTTATTGCAAGTCTTATTTCTGCTATGAAACTGGACTGCTTCAGGGGAAAACACATAAAGGAATAAAAATAAGCAAACTAATAAAAAAAAAATTAAAAAAAACAAACAAAGAGACAGATCAACCAGCTGGCGAACTCTTACAGTATTTATTAATGTCTTATCTTCCAAACACACTGACATTTCACAGCAACCGACCGCCAACACATCGAACCCTTTGATTCCCTCACCCTGTCCACCAGCATCCTGTACTGTCAACCATGCTAGCTAAGCAAAAACTTTACCCTTTGATTCCCTCATCCTATCTGCTAGCTTCCTGCAGGAAGCTAATGGATATGGTGAGTGAATCAAAGGGTTAAGTTGTTGCTGTTGGTGGGCAGGGTGCGGGAATCAAAGGGTTAAGTTGTTGCTGTTGGTGGTAGGTGCAGGAGTCAAAGGGTTAAGTTGTTGCTGTTGGTGAGCAGGGTGCAGGAGTCAAAGGGTTAAGTTGTTGCTATTGGTGGGCAGGGTGCAGGAGTGAAAGGGTTAAGTTGTTGCTATCGGTGGGCAGGGTGCGGGAGTCAAAGGGTTAAGTTGTTGCTATTGGTGGGCTGGGTGCGGGAGTCAAAGGGTTAAGTTGTTGCTGTTGGTGGGCTGGGTGCGGGAGTCAAAGGGTTAAGTTGTTGCTGTTGGTGGGCAGGGTGCGGGAGTCAAAGGGTTAAGTTGTTGCTGTTGGTGGGCAGGGTGCAGGAGTCAAAGGGTTAAGTTGTTGCTGTTGGTGAGCAGGGTGCAGGAGTCAAAGGGTTAAGTTGTTGCTATTGGTGGGCAGGGTGCAGGAGTGAAAGGGTTAAGTTGTTGCTATCGGTGGGCAGGGTGCGGGAGTCAAAGGGTTAAGTTGTTGCTATTGGTGGGCTGGGTGCGGGAGTCAAAGGGTTAAGTTGTTGCTGTTGGTGGGCTGGGTGCGGGAGTCAAAGGGTTAAGTTGTTGCTGTTGGTGGGCAGGGTGCGGGAGTCAAAGGGTTAAGTTGTTGCTGTTGGTGGGCAGGGTGCAGGAGTCAAAGGGTTAAGTTGTCGCTGTTGGTGGGCAGGGTGCGGGAGTCAAAGGGTTAAGTGGCTGCTTTTGGTGGGCAGGGTGCAGGAGTCAAAGGGTTAAGTGGCTGCTTTGGTGGGCAGGGTGCGGGAGTCAAAGGGTTAAGTGGCTGCTTTTGGTGGGCAGGGTGCGGGAGTCAAAGGGTTAAGTTGTTGCTGTTGGTGGACAGGGTGCAGGAGTCAAAGGTTAAGTTGTTGTTGTTGGTGGGCAGGGCAGGAGTCAAAGGGTTAAGTTGTTGCTGTTGGTGGGCAGGGTGCGGGAGTCAAAGGGTTAATGTACATCATTTCATTAAAGTGCGCCGCGAGCATGCTTTTATAGCATGGAGATTTTTGTTGCGCGATATAAATTTTCATTCATTCATTCATTTCTTATCTGTCGTTGACTGAATAACATCAACTGAAACAGATGAACGAGATTATATATGGAACCAGCAAATCATCCAGTTCTGTTCAGAGAAAAAGTAAACAAACGATTTATTCACCATTCCTTTCATCGCCGTTCCTGAGGTCGAAAATACATCTCCAATATCAGCGATAAGAAATCACTGATCTGGCCTAGATCCCATCTGTAGAAAAATACTTAAACTATCCGAGCCTCACATCGTTGAAAACTAAACACACACACACACACACACACACACACACACACACACACACACACACACACACACACACACACCACACACACACACACAACACACACACACACACACACACACACAACACACACACACACACACACAGAGAGAGAGAGAAATGTGTGTGTGTGTATGTGAGAGAGAAAGAGAGAGAGGGACAGAGAGAGAGAGACAGACAGAGAGAGACAGAGAGTGTGTGTGTGTGTGTGTGTGTGTGTGTGTGTGTGTGTGTGTGTGTGTGTGTGTGTGTGTGTGTGTGTGTGTGTGTGTGTGTGTGTGTGTGTGTGTGTATGTGTGTGTGTGTGATTTATGTATTGATCAAACAATCTTCCCAACAAAATTCAAAGAAAGCGAAAGCAATCCCTTTACCAAAGACAAGAGATAAAAATACTTTTAGACAAGGTCTACTATTATCAGTGGTCTCTAAACCACTTGAAAGACATGTTCACAAACACATGATGAAATTCATTAAAGTTCGTTCACTTCTTCAATCAAGATTCCGTCAACATCATTCACACAACACTGCTCTTTCAAACACAAGCTCGTGGTTATCGCCATAAATAATGCGAAATTGTCAGGACTTATCTTCTAAGGCTCTAAGGAAAAGTTGACCTCACTGACCGTATAACCCTTCTCTCAAAACTTAAATGTCCATCTAAATAACTCCCACATCCTGCCTTTCTTCCAGTCATACCATATGGAAAGTGCACAACATGGTATGCTCACAGTAGATTCTTTTCTGAAGGAAAGACATCTTTTTGGTGTACCACAAGGTTCAATTCTAGTTCTATCTTATTTTGTATGCACATCAATGACTAAATGACCCGAAAGTTTGACTTCTAACATGTTTGATCTGGCCAGTCATGATTTATGGCTGCGAAGCCTGGACTCTGAGAAAAACTGATTGGAGAAAATCGAGCAGCAGAGATGTGGTTTTATAGGAGACTACTACGTGTCAAATGGACAGACAGAAGAATTAATGAAAGTGTCCTGGAAGACTTGATACCACCAGAAAACTACTAGCAGACATCAACAAGAGAAGACTAAAATACATTGGCCATGTGTCACGCAACAAGAACACGACTTCATGGCAACCATCTTCCGAGGAAAAACCATGGCGAAAAAGAAAGAAAGGCAGACTCCAGTCTCACATATCGAGAACATAACCAACATCCTGGCCTAAATATTCATGAAATTGTCCACAAAAGTCAAGACAGAGCGGCCTGGAGGGAGATGTTGGCATCCAGATGTGCAGCGGCCAACACCGAACCCGTGACGCCGACAGGTGAGACAGGTGAGACATCAATGACTTACCCTTATGAATAACATAAATTCTATTAATTCATATACTTGTTGACGACACTACTTTAAACACATCCAGGAACCAGATTTCTGAAATGTAAGAAACGTTACAACAACGTATAAACCAGTCACAGAATTTTGTAAAGTAATGCAAACCCTATGTACAGATCAATCCTACAAAAACAGAATCAATGCTAATAACAACTCGCTAAAAACACCAACTTTCAGACTACATCTTCAACTAACTTCAGATAAATATGTAACAAGTTTCTGAGCACTGTGTTTTTGGTGTACACACTGGCGAAAAACTTACATGGGAAGTCAACATTGACCATCTCAGTAAAACTCTTTCTAAGAATCTGTTTCTTCTTATTACTTATCATATCTTATCAACATTGAAGCAAAAAAGCTACTTTACACAGCCCATGCCAAATCTCATATTGACTATGCACCAATCATATGGGATGGTCGCAATGAAGCTCACTGAAAAAACAAACAACAACAACACTAGCACAGAACAACAAGAAAGCATCTAGTAACTAACTGCTCCTTAACCAAACCAGAGGCCAAAACTTAAAAAAAAAAATAAAAAAAAACACCAAAAAAACCAAAACAAAACAAAACAAAAAACAAAAGAAAAAGAAAAAAACAAACCACCAAAAAAGCAAAAAAAAAAAAAAAAAAAAAAAAAACGGGAAATACAATCACTCAAAAACCACTTAGGTACACAAAAGCACACAAATGTTCAAAATTGTGCAGGGATTCGCACAAAATTTAACAGAACTATTCATTACCAAGCCGAACACCTACATAAATTCAAGATATGATAATCTGTATCCTCCAAGACCAAGGCTAGACATATATAAAGCAAGCGTTTTCTTTTCAGATACATATCTCTGGAACACGATCTCACCAACATCAGTTCATCAAGTCATGCATTTGAGTAAACACTTTCAACGAAAATTTTAAAAACATCTACTTGGCATATCGATAAACAATTATGAATATTAAAACCCCTTTTCTACATCTACGATACGTGCCAATAAATCTTTAGTGAGCGATTTTTTGTATCCTACTTTTATGCTGTTATCTTTCTGTATTAAAACACAGTCTCTGGTCTCTTTCTTCCCTTCCTATTGATTTAATTTAACAGAATTTATCCAGCAGAATGCTCTAGGTTAAAGGTTGGAGGTAAAAATGATAAACAACATTCATTACGCAAATGACACCGTGCTAATTGCAGAAAATGACAGGGACCTACAAAACCTTGTGAATATAATAGAAATAGAAAGCAAAAATAAAGGCTGGAGCTGAATAGCAAAAAGATGCAAGTCATGGTAATCAGTAAAAAACATGAAATCTCTTCATGCAAAATAACAGCAAATAGCACAACTTTGAGACAGGTTGATAAGTTTAAATATCCGGAAACGGTCATCTCACCAGACGGCAGATGCACATCAGAAACAGCCAGCAGAATTGGCCAAGCCAAATCAGCATTCAAGAAGATGAAAGAATTCTTACCTACAAATGCCTGTCAATTAACATCAGGAAAAGAGTTCTGAATGTTCTATAGAACCGATAATGTTATACGGTTGTGAGGCATGGACAGTCAACATGCAAATCCCAGATTGCGGCAGCCAAGATGTGGTTTCTAAGAAGATGTTGAGAGTTCCATGGACAGCAAAGAAAACAAACGTGACAATCTTGATGGAGGCAGACACAAGAAGATCATTGATGAGGAAGATTAGGAAAAGACAGGCAACATTTATAGGCCATTTTATGAGGAAAGGGGAATTAGAGCACCTGGTCACAATAGGAAAGCTGAAGGGAAAGAGAATACCAGGTAGACCCAGGGAGAAAATATTGGACGGACTTGGAGGGTGGCTGAGGACGAGAGGGTGGAAGATGTGCTTGCGGGACAAGGGATAGATGCATATGGAGGGCCATGATCGCCAACGCCTGGCGGCAGGGCACACGATGATATGATGATGATGATGATGATGATGATGATGATGATGTGATGATGTGATGTGATGATGATGATGATGATGATTGTTTGATATTGTATACGTTAAGGTCGACCTATCTGCATCATAGAGTTAAAGTTGACATGTCGCCATATCACCACTCCCCAGCTTTGTTTGTTTCTTCTTGATTGCTTCTTCACCTTCTTCCTTCTCCTAAGTTTGTAATGTATAATACACATTGTTGTTGTTAGGGGTTCACATGTAGCCTACTTGCTGTGCGTGTATCGACTTTTATCTCAGGCTTCTGTAATGCATTTGATCGATTGATACGTATATGCAGTGATAGTTAATCTATCATTTTGTTAGTTGTGTCATCTATCATCCACTCATCCATCCATATACATATAATATACATTACATATGCATATACATATGTATATACATACATACATACATACATACACACATACACACATACATACACACATACATACATACATACATACACACATACATACATACATACATACATAATACAAAATAATACATACATAGGCCTACATACATACATACTACATACTACATAGCATACATACATACATACATCATACATAGGCCTTACATACATACATGTATAATGTATACGTACATACATACATACATACATACACACACACACCATACATACATACTACTACTACATACACACACATACATAATACATACATACATACATACATACATACTTTACATACATACATACATACATACAATGATAAGCTCATGGCAGTATTTATACATTCTCTTGTTCTTGTTGTTAATGAGAAGGGTTGACATGTATTTATATATAGGCTACTTTAGTGAACAATTTATACCAACTCATTTTATAATTTGTTTACATTGTATGTGTTATGCTTAATTTTTATGCACATGTTTTGTGTGTAGAGTAACAAGGATTAGCTGTCAGACAGGTCCACTGGGACCCAGTGCTGATATCCTTGAGTAATAACGTATTCTGAAGTCTGAAGCCTGAAATCTGAAATGTTGCAGATATGCGGTACAAGGGAGAAAACTCGTAGTATTAACAGTATTATTATCGTTGGACCAAAATGAGAGATTGGCTCCCTTTAAATTGTGCCTCGTGGGATCCAGTCTGCAATAAGAAAGTTAACGCGTGTAGTTTTTTCGACTGTCAGACAGTCAGTAAGACCGATCGTATGTCTTTCTACACCTTTGGACGATGTTACGTGATTCAAAAGCAGAGGTCACTCTAAACAAACAAACAAAAAACCAAAACACAACAAACAACAACAAAAAACAACAAACAAACTGTTCCTAGAAAGACCAAACAAATCCTGTTGAAAAAAAAAAATTGTTTACATTCTTCGCACTGTCAACGATTGGAATAATCTGCCAGAAGAAGTTGTAACAGCAAAAAATGTGAAAATGTTTGAGACTTGAGACTTTAGACTTCAGACTATTGTATCACTCAAGGATAACTGCATAATGTCCCACTGGACCTGTCTTATAGCTAGTTCTTGCTAATATGCACACAAACTATAACATAAAAAACACATAACTCGTGAAACAAGTCTTAAAATGATCTATAATAATAAATAGTAAATACAGTATTTATACGGCGCCAAATCTTGACAATCCAAGTCAAAGAGCACTCAAGCACCAGGCATACGCATACAATCGACAAAGACGCCTTACAATATTTAATACACAGACTGAGGGAAAGAAGTAGTTGTAGAATTCATTGTTGGGAAAAGAGGTGGGTTTTTTTTTTCTTTTAAACTGGATTTAAAAGCAGAAAGGGTAGGCGTTAGGCGAAGGCAGAGCGGAAGTTAATTCCAGGCTGACGGTCCTGAGACAGCAAAAGAACGCTGGCCAACATTTGATAATTTAAATCTAGGGACCTGAGGGAAAGAGTGTCTCAAGCTGAGCACTAGCTGAGAGTTGGCATATAAATGTTGATGTTGTCGCAAAGGTATGATGGAGCAGACTGGTGAATATATTTGTAACACAGGTATCCAGCTTAGATTCAATTCTTTTTAAGACAGGCAACCAGTGAAGAAAGTGAAGGAGAGGACTGATTTGATCAAACTTTTTCTTTCTGAGGACAAGGCGAGCAGCTGTGTTTTGTATACGTTGTGATAAAGCAGTGACTATACATATATGCCAGTGGGTTGTGCGCTTTACAAACGCACGAGAGATAAAAGTACACACATGAAAATGATGCATATCAAACCTTAACAATAACAACAAGAACAACAACAAAATAAAATAACAATACTGCCAGGAACCAGAAGAAAAAAAAAACCACGACAACAGAATAAGAACACGTATTTAATACAACCAGACAAGACAGGAGCAAATTTTCGGCCACTGGCCTTTGTCAAGCGTATGATCACAAACAAACAACACCTAATACAAAAATTAGGAGAAAAAGACTGAAACTTCCCTGCTGCTTCGTCCAATGTGGCAGGGAAGTTTCAGTCTTTTTCTCGTAATTTTTGTGAGTCTTTTACTCACACTGGTCGAAGCAGCTGGAAGTTTCAGTCTTTTGCTCCTAATTTTTGTATTGGTGTTTGTTTGTTTGTGATCTTACGCTTGACAAAGGCAGTTGGCCGAAAATTTGCGCCTGTCATGTCTTGTTATTAAATACGCGTTCTTATTCTTTTTTCGTGTTTTTTTTTTTTTCTGGTTCCTGTTTGCTTGAACGCGGGCAGTCACACTTATTTTGAACAAGAACAACAACAAAATAAAATAACAATCCTGCCAGTAGTTGTACCAACATTCTATTTAGGAAAATAAGTTACAGACAAAGATCAAAGGGAAAGAAAGAACAAAAGGAAGCATTAAGAACCATCAAGGTGGGGAAGAGAGGAGACACGTCAACTAACGCAATGATGATAAAAGATTAAGTTTCAGTTTTTATTTTCAGTTTCAGTTTCTCAAGATGACGTCTCCGCACTCGGAACGAATTCCTTATGCACTAACGTCACATGTGCCATGTGTATGGTGATCATGGCACACGCCTTAAGCCTGCGCATAAACCCACGAACTGGCCAGGTCCTGAGGCCCTACCAAGACTATGTTTTACCTAATCCAAAACAAGTGCGACTGCCAGCGTCCAAGCAAAGCAGGAACCAGAAGAACACGCAAACCAAAAAGGACACGTATTCAATACAAGACAAGACAAGCGCAAATTTTCGACCAACCGGCCTTTGTCAAGCGCGAATGCACGATCATGAACAGACACCAACCAACGGATAATAAGAAAAGGACTAAAAACTTCCCTGCAGCCTCGTCCAGTGGATAAAAAGGGACTAAATGAAATGCCAATGTATCTATCACATTGGCATTTTCATTTAGTCCCTTTTTATCCACTGGACGAAGGCTGCAGGGAAGTTTTTAGTCCTTTTCTTATTATCCGTTGGTTGGTGTCTGTTCGTGATCGTGCATTCGCGCTTGACAAAGGCCGGTTGGCCGAAAATTTGCGCTTGTCTTGTCTTGTTGTATTGACTACGCGTCCTTTTTGGTTTGCTTGTTCTTCTGGTTTATGTTTACCTAGTCTATATTTCATACTGGTATTTTATCAGCCTTCCGCTGGAATA
>CM060312.1:93619875-93634875 GCA_030674185.1 Monoplex corrugatus
CGTCATTATGTTTGACGTGTGTCTCTGGATGCCCGCAGGCCCAGTGTATGGGCTGACATGTCTAATATCTATACACCAGACAACATTCCTGCCTCTCCTGAATCCACGCACGTTTTTCTTCTTTGTGTGTGTGTGTGTGTGTGTGTGTGTGTGTGTGTGTGTGTGTGTGTGTGTGTGTGTGTGTGTGTGTGTGTTGTGTGTGTGTGTGTGTGTGTTGTGTGTCTGTGTGTGTGTCTGTGATCTGTGTGTGTGTTCTGTGTGTGGTCTGTGTGTGTGTGTGTGTGTGTGTGTGTGTGTGTGTGTGTGTGTGTGTGTCTGTGTGTGTGCTGTGTGTGTGTCTGTGTGTGTGTGTGTGTTGTGTGTGTGTGTTGTGTGTGTGTGTGTGTGTGTTGTGTGCGTGTGTGTGTGCGTGTTGTGTGGTGTGTGTGTGCGTGTGTCTGTGTGTGTGTTGTGTGTGTGTGTGTGTGTGCGTGTGTGTGTGTGTCTGTGTGTTACTCTGTGTGTGTGTGTCTGTGTGTGTGTGCGTGTGTGTGTGTCCTATGTGTGCGTGTGTGTGCATATGTATGTGTGTGTGGGTGTGTGTGTATATATGTGTGTGTATGTGTGTGTGTGCGTGTGTGTGTGTGAGTGAGTGTGTGTGAGTGTGTGTGTGTGTGTGTGTGTATGTATGTGTATGTGTGTGTGTGTATGTGTGTGTGTGCGCACGTGCGTGTATGCGTGTGTGTGTGTATTTTCCAAGACAGACCTTGCTAGTGCGTAGTGCTTATGTGGAGATATCAGACTTATGGCATGATTAATTTGGATTTAATTCATTACATGGCATCTGTGGCGGCGATGTATATGGATTTTTTTCCTTTGAGCACCAGGTAGACCCAGGCAGAAAATACTTGGACGGACTTGGAGGGTGGCTGAGGACAGAGAGGATGGAAGATGTGCTTGCGGCAATAAGGGATAGACACATATGGAGGGCCATGATCGACAACGCCATGCGGCAGGGCACATGATGATGATGATGATGATGATGATGACGACAGTTCGGAAACACAGTCTTGAGAAACAGAAGCTGAAACATGAACTTTGTGTTCCATCTTTCACTGACAAAACCATGTGGTCAGCGTTGATTCGTTTACCAAGGTCCACATTAGACAGACATTCAGCGTCAATCAGTTCATTCAGATCTGCTTCAACACACGTCTCTTTCAACTGAAATCTGTGTTTGTCCTCAGATAGCAACTCGCTGTGGATTGCAGGAATCGGGCCATACAGGGTGTTGAATTTAATAATAATAATAAATAATTACAATATTTATATAGCGCAAAATCTTGATAAAATCAAATCTAAGCGCTGAAGCAGACACACACGCACGCACGCACGCACGCACGCACGCACACCACGCACGCACACACACACACACACACACACACACACACACACACGCATGGCTATAAATGGGGAGAAAGAATAAAAGCAATAAAAGCAAGAATAAAAGCAATGGAAAATTATAGAGAGCATAGCATATACAATTATATATTATAACCATGTGATTCCCCTCCGAGTGGAGACAGGCTGTAGAGGGGGGGGGGGGGGGGGGGTTGAGTGAGGTTAGGATTTTATGCGGAGGAGAAAAGGTGAGTTTTGAGAGCGGACTTGAAGGAGACAAAAGTAGGTTGCTGACGGACTGAGAGAGGAAGTTTGTTCCAGGAGAATGGACCAGAAACAGAGAAGGCTCGTGGACCATAGGTATTGAGCTTAGTGCGTGGAAAGCGAAAAGTCAGAGGATCGGAGGCAGAGCGGAGGGTACGTGAGGGAACATAGATCTCAAGTAGGCTTGACAGGTAATCGGGGGCTGCGTTATTGAGGCTTTTGTAGCACATGGTGTCTAGTTTGTACTGTATGCGCTTTGATACAGGGAGCCAGTGAAGTTGTGCCAGGAGAGGAGATATGTGGTCAGCTTTTTTCTTTTTGAGTACAAGGCGTACAGCATTGTTTTGAATGCGCTGTAGGATGTGAATGGTGGAGGCAGGAAGACCAGACAGGAGTGAATTGCAATAGTCAATGCGAGACATTATGAAGGAGAGAACGAGTTTTGCAGTTGTTTCGACAGAGAGATACTTCCTGATCAGCCTTATACGATGGAGATGATAGTAGCAAGATCTGGCAGTTTGAGAAACAAAGTTGTTCATGGAGAGGGTAGAGTCAATGCAGACACCAAGGTTTTTAGCTGAATCAGAAATTGGGACTGATGTGTTACATAATGGGAGAGAAAGAGGAGGCAGCTGAGAAAGTTTCTGACGGGTGCCAATGAGGATAGCTTCTGTCTTGTCATCATTTAGCTGAAGTTTGTTGTATGTCATCCAATTTTTGATGTCCGAGTAACACTCAGTGGTGCGAGTCAAGAGGCGCTGTATATTATCAGCATAGAAGTGGTGTTTTATAGAGTGGGAGTTGATGATGGTGGACAGGGGGGAGGTGTAAAGAGTGAAAAGAACAGGGCCAAGGACAGATCCTTGTGGAACACCACAGGTCAGGTATGCAGGTTGAGAGTAAGTGCCATTGATGAGAACAGTTTGTTTTCTGTTTGATAAATACGAAGTGAAAAAGGAGAGAGCAATGTCAGAGATGCCAAAAGTATGATGAAGTCTAGAAAGGAGAATACCATGGTCAATGGTATCGAAGGCTGCAGACAGATCAAGGAGAGTGAGGTGAGAGACTTTGCCAGTATCAGTTGCAAGGAGGAGATTGTTGAGAATGTGTAGTAGGGCAGTTTCAGTGCTATGGCACTGGCGGTAGGCTGACTGGAAAGGATTGAGGAGATTGTTGGCAGACAGGTGAGAGTTCAGCTGGTTGAGGACGACTTTTTCAAGGAGTTTTGACAAGAAAGAGAGATTAGAGATAGGCCGGTAATTTTTCAGTTCATTTGGGTCTAAATTGTGTTTCTTGAGGAGAGGGTGAACAATAGCAGACTTGAAAGAATCTGGGACAGTTCCAGTTTGAAGAGAAGTGTTGATGATGTCAGTGATGAATGGGAGGAGAGTAGGGAGACAGTCGGAGTAGAGAGAACCTGGAAGAGGATCCAGTTCGCAGGTTTTGAACGACATGGATCTGAGTGTGTTGAAAATTTCTTCTTGTGAGACTGGGGTAAAAGTAGTAAGAGGTGTGCCAGAGAAGGAAGGGTCAGGTCGGCATGGTTGACAGGGTGTCCTGTCAAGCCTGTCACGAAGAGTTTGTATTTTGGTGGTGAAATACTTGGAGAATACAGATGGGAGTTCTTCATTTGTATGTTTTGTTGGGAGAGGTAAATCTTTTCGTGTGCCAAGGAGATGATTCATGGTTGTAAAGAGTTCTTTTGAAGAAGAGGCATTCAGGATTTTGGTTTGGAAAAGTAGCTTGTTTTTGCTGATGCAATGAGGGTGGATACTTTTGTTTTAGAGGCTTGGAAAAGTTGCCTGTGTACAGTGAGTTTGGATTTGCGCCAGCGGCGCTCGGCTCTGCGGCGGGCACGTTTTGCACAGGCAATCTCATGAGTGAGCCAGGGGTAGGGGGGCGGTCAGGTAAAAGACGGGTTGTGGCTGGAGCATGAGTGTCCAGAAGATGGTGGAGAGTAGTATAGAATTCATCGGCAAGGTTATGTGACTTTTCAGAAAGGAGACGGGAGGCATCAGTTGAAAATGTGGAGAGGTCGATAGATTTGAGATTGCGTCGAGTCACTGTGCGCATGGTATGTGAAGGAGGAGAAATGTCGAGAGAACAGAGAATTGCAGAGTGATCAGATGGAAGGGCTGAAGTTAGACGGGTAGAAAGAACTAAGCAGTTGTCAGTAGCTGAATTGTGGTGATCACGAGAAATGATCCAGTCAAGAATGTGACCTTTTTTATGGGTTGGTTCAGAAATATGTTGTGTCATATTGTGATTGGACAGAGAGTTGATGATATGTCTTGTGTCATAATGGTGAGTGTTGTCGTAGTGGACATTGATGTCACCTAGAATGATGAGATTTCCAGGTAAGAGGCAGTAGTGGTCAAGCAGTTGGTCAAAGTCAGAGAGAAACGTGGATGTGGTGAGCTTATTGGCAGAGCTAGGTGGAGGTCGATAGACACAGGAGAAGGTGATGGGGTGAGGGGTGGATTGGAAGGATACTTCAACGTGCTCAAAAGAAGGATGGGAGAAAGGCAGAGATTGCGAGAAAGATAGGCGGGAATGGAGTGAGTCGTTGTAGAGGATGGCGATACCACTACCTCGGGATGGGCGATGGAAAGAAGCAAGCCTATATCCACTCGGAGTGAGATTCGCATGTATGGGTTCGTGACCAAGGGGGTTAAGCCAAGTTTCGGTGATAAATACAATGTCAATATGCTCGTCTGTGATAAGTCAGCAATGACATCGGCTTTGCCGTCTTTGCAAACTGACTGAGCATTAAACAGACATAATTTCAATTTATCACAGTCACATGGCGGTGGCAGAGGTGGAGATGAAGGCGGTACGACGAGACAGAAGATGAAGGCAGCACCAGCGGGACAAAAGATGAAGGCAGTACTGACGGGACAGAAGATGAAGGCAGCACCAGCGGGACAGAAGATGAAGGCGGCATTGACGAGACAGAAGATGAAGGCGGCACCAGCGGGATAGAAGATGAAGACGACACCAGCAGGACTGAAGATGAAGGCGGCATCGATGAGA
Organism: Monoplex corrugatus; assembly: GCA_030674185.1. Lineage (NCBI taxonomy): Eukaryota > Metazoa > Mollusca > Gastropoda > Littorinimorpha > Ranellidae > Monoplex > Monoplex corrugatus. Next base: position 93,624,553 of record CM060312.1, read on the forward strand.
CAGAAGATGAAGGCGGCATCGACGAGACAGAAGATGAAGGCGGCAACCAGCGGGAGAGAAAGTGAAGGCGGCACCATCAGGACAGAAGGTGAAGGTGAAGATGACAGAGGAGAAGGCGAGGTCTGCAGCAGCAAGGTCGAGGGCAGGGGCAGTGGAGGGGAGACTGGTTCAGCTGGAGGCAGGTTGTGCCAGAGACGGTGGAGACGTCCAGCACGACAGGATCGCGCAGTGCGGGGCTTACAACACAGCCCCAACTCGCGTATGCGTAGGTAACCGTCTCCACCGAGATAGCACTTGCTGTGTTTAAGAAGTGACAGTCCAATTTTTCTAATGCGGGACGCGTCCATTGTTGCAAGCCAGTCGGAAAAGGAAGATATTTGTAGGTTGGTGTGTGGGTTGGTCAGTTCACGACACTTGATTCAGAGAGACAAGAAGAAAATTCAGTGCAGTCTATGCATACGGCAAACTTACAAGCAACAGGAGAATTGTTCATGCACAAACGACAGTCGACTAAGGTTTAGGAGCTGTAGTATTGGGGCCAACACAATAGGCCAAAAATGTAAACACAGTTCACAGATAAAATGTCAGACCCGTGCGGCTGAACCAAAATGATGAAAAGTAGGTATCTAAAACCCTTTAACTCCCGCACCCTATCCACCAACTGCAAAAACTTAACCCTTTAACACCCGCACCCTATCCACCAACTGCAAAAACTTAACCCTTTGGTTCCCTCACCCTATCCACCAGCTTCCCTCAGGAAGCTGATGGATAGGGTGAGGGAATCAAAAGATTAAGTGTTCGTTTTGCTAGACTGGTCGTCTGTGCAGGATGCTGGTGGACAGGGTAAGGGAGTCAAAGGGTTAAGGACAGATGTGTCAGGGTAGTTTGGAGATCGTCTTCCTCTGTCACAGTGGGATTGTGCCTTCCCTTGTCGTTAGAAGTACGTGTTTGAGAAGCGAGAGGTCACCAAAGGCCTTTACTGAATAGGAGACGTCTCGATACGTCCCAGATTCGATATGTCCCAGGTTTGATACGTCCCAGATTCGATACATCCCAGGTTCGATACGTCCCAGGTTTGATAAGTCCCAGGTTCGATACGTCCCGGGTTTGATACGTCCCGGGTTCGATATGTCCCAGGTTCGATACGTCCCAGGTTCGATACGTCCCAGCTTTGATACGTCCCAGGTTCGATACGCCAGGTTCGATAGTCCCAGGTTCGATACGTCCCAGGTTCGATATATCCCAGGTTTGATACGTCCCAGGTTCAATGTGTGTGTGTGTGTGTGTGTGTGTGTGTGTGTGCGTGTGCGTGTGTGTGTGTATCTCTCTCTCTCTCTCTCACACACACACACCACACACACATGCACGTGCACGCACACACACAAACACAGACACAGACACACAGACACAGACACGCACACACACACAAACACAGACACAGACACACAACACACACACACACACACACACACACACACACACACACACACACACACACACACACACACACACACACACACACAGGTATGTCACTGGGAACGAAGCCAGCGGAGCAGACTGGGGAAACATTGCGTGGGAACATATGGACACAGACCGTGGTAGGTATTACACGGCAGATGGTCGGTTCTGAAAGATGAAGAACATGAACATTCTTTCTTCGTTCATCCCTGTCTTTTTCTGTCTCTCACACATGCACACACGCGCGCTGTACGTGCAATGAAAATACGCGACACACGCAAAAAAAACAAAAAAAAAATGAAAACAACCCGAGACGTTTTGTTCCTGGGACGTATCGCACCTGGGACGTATGGTAGGCTACCTGATCAGACTGGAATTCCTTCAATTTTTTTCCAGATTCATTTCTTTTTGTCACAATGGATTTACCACGTGACACTCGGGATGCTCTCTTCGTTGAGAGTGCGTCGCCGCAGTGTAGCGCCACCCATTTCCCTTGCTTCCCCCTTCATCCCCATGATTTTGATTCCCCGTCTCCCACTAGACCTCGAGTATGTAGTGTCAGTGTTTGTTTTTCGGTTCAGTTGATGATGAAGATCCCGCGTGCAGTATGCACATCATTGTGTAAAACAACAAAGAAAATAGCAAGGAAAAGGTTGTCACCTGCAGAAATCTATAGAGTCCATTTTAATTAGCCTGTGTAAAGAAAAGACCTACTACAAAACCTTGTGAATATAAAATCCAAAACAAGTGCGACTGCCCGCGTTCAGGCAAACAGAAACCAGAAAAACACAAGAATAGAGTCAGAATGTGTATTTTATACAAGACAAGACAGGCGTAAATTTTCGGCCAACTGGCCTTTGTCAAGCGTAAGATTACAAACAAACACCAGATGCAAAAATTATGTGAAAAAGACTGAAACTTCCCTGTTGCTTCGTCCAGTTGGAGACAGGCACTTTAACAGCAGGAAGACTGAAGTCATGGTAATCAGTAAAAAATATGTAATCCCCTCATGCAATATTACAGCAAATGGTGTAAGGTTGAGACAGGTTGTTAAGTTTAAACATCTGGGAACGGTCATCTCACCAGACGGCGGATGCACGTCAGAAATAGCCAGCAGCATCGGGCAAGCCAACACAGCATTCAAGAAGATTAAAAACGTTCTTACCAACAAATGCCATCAATTAACATCAGGAAGAGAGTCCTTGAATGTTGTATAGAACGATACTGTTATACGGTTGTAAGGTGCGGACGGTCAACACGCAAAGCCAGAACAAAACTGAGGCAGCCGAAAATTAATGTGGTTTTAAAGAAGAATGTTGAGAAATACACGGACAGCGAAGAAAACAAACGAGACAGTCTTGATGGAGGCAGACACAAAAAGATCATTGATAAAGAAGATTAGGAAAAGACAAGCAACAATTAGAGGCCATTTTCTGAGGATCGGGGGAATTAGAGCACCTGGTCACAACAGGAAAGCTGGATGGAAAGAGAACACCAGGTAGACCCAGGGAGAAAGTATTGGACGGACTTGGAGGGTGGCTCAGGATAGAGAGGGTGGAAGATGTACTTGCCGCGACAAGGAATAGATTCATGTGGAGGGCCATGATCGGCAAGGCACTGGATGATGATGTACGAAAAGACAGCTGAGAATGGAAAAAGGGTGGAGTTACATTATGGCCGCATGTTCTCTCCGGGGTAAAGCAGCCTGAAATTCCCGCGGTAAGCCTCCTGTGGCAGTGAAGAATAAAAACACAAACAGCCTCTCCCTCCACGCAAGTATGCAGCTCCTTTCAACCTCCGTCTTAAGGCGGTAATAACCCAAACAGAACCTCTCAGCATTCAAAGGGGGGGAGGAAAGGGGGGAAGCCGGCGCGGCGCTCCCCTTTTACCTAACGGGACAAGGCCCGTTACTCTCTAGCTAGCGAAGGCGTGAGGTGTCAGACGAAACTTCTTTCAACAAGTACGAAAGCGATTTGCTGACGCCAGTGATGCTGGAAGAAGGGGTGCAGATGGTAGCAGATCTGTTTCGTGTGCAAGTAAGAAATGTAGGTCTACATTTTGTGTGAAGCAGAGGAGTTTTTGGATCGATAGTGAAGGATGCCAAGTTGGAGGCCGCATTGTTTGAGGAGCTCTATCTACGAAACACGTGAGTTGGCTGAAAAGTTTTGTTTTGATTTCAAATGAACGTTGTGTTATCTGTCTTGATTTGTCCAGAGTGAATTAGATTTTCTCGACTGCATAGTTAAGTCTTGGTATCCTCACTCCAGAATATCTTGTGCAAGTGTACATGGAATCACACCTCGGTAATCATGGTAATGTCTGGTGCAGTTTGGTTTTCTTTAGTCTGTAGGCCTACTTCAGTGCAGCGATGGCTGGAACAGAAAGAAAATCTCCCTCAACCTAAAATTGCTGTACTCAAAAACACACGCACACACACACACGCTCTCTCTCTCTGTCTCTCTCTCTCCACACACACACACACGTGCGTGCGTGCACACACACACGTACACACACACACACACACACACACGCACACACACACGCACACACACACACACACGCACACACACACACACACACACACACACACACACACACACACACACACACACACACACACACAGAGTACTTGTGTGGCCTGACTTTGCACCATGATATATCTCCCTAGTTTAAAGATGTTTTCAAAACATGCAAACAAAAAAAGAAAGGAGGGGTGTGTGGCAGGAGTCGGTTTAACACTGATAATAGCAGTAAGGATTTAAAGGATAGAGTGGTGACCTAAATGGTTAAAGCACTTGCCCTGGAAGTGAGAGGCCATGGGTTTAATTCTTGATTGAACAGGGATCACACCCCTTCTTCACAAGACTTTGAGGATGGTCTGGGCGCCTGTCATTCAGATGAGATGATAAATCAAAATCCTGTTTGTTACATGCACTTAGTGCACGTAAAAGATCCCAACAACAGGAGAGTTGCCCCTAGCAAAATTTTGTAGAGAAATGCACTGTAAGTGTAATAGATAAACAATTATCCATGCATACAGGGGAGACAAGCAGGTGGCACTGTATTTTGGTGACGTGCTTACCTTGGAGAGACTCGCTTGTATTTTATGCATGTTGTTTTGTGTCTGTGTATGTACACTCGTGTATACACATTCATTCATATTTGGATATTTATTTATATTGTTTGGCGTTTTGTTTGGTCTGGTTCCTGATGCGTATGGAGTTATTATTGGAGTTATTAGAGTTATTTCAAGAGGGATTCACTGTGCACTGACAGCTCCATATATGCTCTGCCCAAATCTGCCAGCAATTATCTGACAGATTTCCTGAGCCTGCACAAAACCCTATGCTCTGGCAAGGTCTTGAAACAGGGAGAGGGGATGATGAAGGGACCTATCAAACACTAAGGTGGTGGTCAAGTTTTTAATGTTGCGGGCTGGGATTGAACTCAAGACATCAGATCTTGAGTCCATGGCTTTACCAACTAACCCATGTTAACGAGTTGCCAACAGCACCTGGTGTTCCCAGGCAGTCACCCATCCAAGTACCAGCTGGCCCGATGTTGCTTAACTTCAGTGATCCGACGAGAACCGATGTTTTCAGTGTGGTGTGGTCATTGGCAAAATGTATACGTTGCTGTGATTCCTTGTGCTTGTTTTCATTTCATGTTTTGTCATCCTCTGTTTTTGTATGATCAAAAGTTTGGTAATAAAGTGCATGCTTTTGACATGGACTGTTTGCAGTATAGAAATGAAATTATAGAATAATTCTTCTGTAACAAAAACATAAGCAAACAAGCAAGCATAACAAAAATGAACAGACAAACAAACAAAGAAGCAAGCAAAACAAAAATGAACCAACCAACCACCAAACAAACAAGCAAATTTCAATCCATTCAAATAAAAGGAAAGTAGTGTGACCTAACTGTCCTGCTTGGCGGCTGTGCATTACTGCCTGACCATTCTTTGACATTCAGTACCATTGACATTCAGCGCATTATTGTCTCTTACACCGTGCAGCATTGTTTGAAGTCCTTGACTAAAGTTATGTGGCACCATGTAATTTATAATGAACTGGACACATAAAACACCAGAACATCAACAGCAGTATAAACAAACCAACAAAGTAAATCATGAACATGAAAATCAGAGCAGTTTCACTATCAGTTTCAGTTTACTCAAAACTGTACTCAGAAAATTCTGTATAATGTATAAATACTTCAAATACCATGCAGTAGCAGAAAAAAGAACAAACAAAAAAAACAAAAAAACAAAAATTACACCAGATACTGTAATCCTACTCATCTGGGGGGTCTTGGAATTTTACCTAAGGTGTTACGGCTTCTGCTCTGTATTGCCTAGATCCTAGCACCAACATCAGCAGCAACAGCAACAGCAATCAGAGTATCATAATTGCTGTCGGCCCAAAGATCAAAGATCACTAGAGAGGCAGTTAACACATTTCCATGTTCAAAATCAGCAAGAGTAATAGCAGCAGCAGTAACAAAAACATCAACAACAACAGCAGCAGCGGCACCAGTGACAGCAGCAACCAACCATGTGTTTTTCTATCAGCTTGATATAATAAAAAATCACTGAAGAAGCAATTAACACATTCCGTGCTAGAAATCAGTGGCAGCGCATCAGCAACAGCAGCAGCAACAACAACAGCAACAATGATGGCAATTGCAACAACCAAACCATGTAATGCTGTAACTCCTATCAAACTGAAACAAGGAAAGATCTGTCAGAAGACAATTAAGGCATTCCATCATGTGTGAAATCATGATCCATGGCTGGTTTCATCAAACCCAGCTGTCTGTGTTTAATAACAGCACAGATCATACATTCAGTCTCTGTGGTAACAGCAGCAGATTATGACAGCCCACAGCTGTTCCTTTCATAGGTACAGGTAAAGGCTGTCACATAACCCATGTTTGCAGGGCAGTGAGCTTGTACTTTGTAGATACTTGATTTTTTTCTGGGAGCTGTTGGACTGGTCCCTCCACTCCCTGAATTAACAGCAGAAATCACTCAGTGACTGGACTGTGCTGGACTGTTGTGACTGTGTTTTATTGAACTGTGTTGTAACTTATATTGCACTAGGTTAACTATACTGTTATGCTTTTTGTAATGTAAAAAAAAAGTCTCTTGATGCTGAGGTCATAGAGTTTATTTTTTATTCCAAATAAAATGGCAGAAACTTCGCTTATTTTTCGAAAACCTGCATTATGAGGTTGCTGCCAATCTTGTCTTCCTTGTTATTCTACTTTCCCCAACCTTGCACAGGGTCTGGTTGCTATTCACAGCTGGGTGAACTGCAGACTACATACACAAACTTTTCTTAAGGATGTTTTGTTCAAATCACATACATACGCCTTATCTTTACTGTAGCATTCATCAGTATATGTGCCTTTGTACTTTGTAAAAAAAAGAAAAGAAAAAAAAAAGAATTAAAGTGAATTTGAAAGAGGGGAAAAAGGATTTTCTCAAGACAGACTCAAACGTGTGCAGTCAAGCTGAAAGATGAGAGTTCTGCCACCATCACTGGCTCCCTAATTAGAACCATGGACTCAAGAGTATTAACCCTTTGACTTCCGCCCCCTATCCACGTGAAAGAGAGTCAAAGGGTGAAGTTTTTGCTTGGCTAGCATGGTTGTCAATGCAGGATGCTGGTGGCAGGGTACGGGAGTCAAAGGGTTAAGTCCTTACCTGCAACAGAAACACTGGCCTGTTCCCTGCCCATCTTAATGCCTGGTCATTCACGGTCATTCTCACGGTGTCAGCTAACTGCTAAGTGTTTCATAGATCCTGCGCATAAGGTTTTGCACAAGCTCAGGGAGTCTGCCTGATAATTGCTTGCAGGCAGATTTTAGGTGGAGCATGTGTGGGATTGACCAAACGCAATAAATCCCTCTTGAACAAACTGGGAACACCAAACTCTGAACTTAGGTATGCCAGGTGGATCTGGTATCACTTTACAGGAAGATTGAAACAGAAACTGATAAGGTAGCCGGTGTAGTGATTTCCAGTCAGAACCATCTGTTTCACTTGGCGAATAATGCAATGCGAAAAATGTGGCTTGTATCTCTTGAATTGATTCACTGTTGTAGTTTGTGTGTGTCTCCATGCAGAAGGTCAATGTCTCTTTAAAGATTATTAGATGAGGATGTGCTTGTATGTGTGTGTGTGTGTGTGTGTGTGTGTGTGTGTGTGTGTGTGTGTAAGTGTGTGTGTGTGTGTGTGTATGTGTGTGTGTGTGTGTGTGTTGTGTGTGTGTGTCGGGTGTGTGGTGTGTGTTTTGTTACGTGCATGCATAGTGATTTGTTTTGTATCTGGTGGATAAGTATGTGAAGTGTGTGTGCTGTGTGTGTGTGCGGTGGCGGTGTGTGTGTGTGTGTGTGATCTATGTGTGTGTGTGTGTGTGTGTTCGTTGTCTTTATACGTCTTACATAAGTGATTTGGGTGTGTGTGTGTGTGTGTGTGTTGTGTGGGTGTGTGTTTTGTGTGTGATGTATTGTATGTGTGTGTGTGTATGTTGTCATGTATTATACAGTATGTGTTTGTGTGTGTGTAATGTGCGGCGTGTGATGTGTTGTGTGTGCGGTGTGCATGTTGTTGTGTGTGTGTGTGTATGTGTGTGAGTGATGTGTGTGTGTTGTTGATGTAACAGATGGCAGAGCAACAACAGTGGTTATCTATGTGTCTGTCTGAAGTGACATGTTCGCTAATGCAGTCTGACTTTGTTGCGTGCTGTAGCAGTTGTGTGTGGTGTAGTGTTGCTGTGTGGTAGGCTTTGCCTTGAGTTCTGTTGCTGAGTCATATGTGTGATTGTGCCCTGCCATTACATGTGTGCTGAGTCTGTGTTGTTTGACGTTATGTTGCTGTGAGTCATTGTATTGATTGCATTCATTTTTTGATGTGTACATGTATTATTTAACATGTCATTGTTGTTTGATGCATTGTGTAAATGTGCGCGCGTGCATGTGTGTGTGCGCGCGTGCATGTGTTGTGTGTGTGTGTGTGTGTGTGTGTGTATGCATGCATGTGTGTGTGTGAAGACAGATGGAGAGGGAAAAACAAGCAACATGGTGCAGGTAGTCTAGAGGCTGCAGAAAAGAAAACTGACACTGTTCTAACTGACAGTCTGACCTTTGTTGAGTAAGCTGTAGGCAAGATTGATAGATCATAGATGGTGCTAAGGTCTGCTTGCTGGGAAACACATAAGGCTTTATCCATTCAGCCACATTCACTGTTGCTTGAAGTCATCATGTTTGATTTAGCCACATTCACTGTTGCTTGAAGTCATCATGTTTGATTTAGCCACATTCATTGTTGCTTGAAGTCGTCATGTTTGATTTAGCCACATTCACTGTTGCTTGAAGTCATCATGTTTGATTTAGCCACATTCACTGTTGCTTGAAGTCATCATGTTTGATTTAGCCACATTCACTGTTGCTTGAAGTCATCATGTTTGATTTAGCCACATTCACTGTTGCCTGAAGTCATCTTGTTGATTAGCCACATTCATTGTTGCTTGAAGTCGTCATGTTTGATTTAGCCACATTCATTGTTGCTTGAAGTCATCATGTTTGATTTAGCCACATTCATTGTTGCTTGAAGTCGTCATGTTTGATTTAGCCACATTCATTGTTGCTTGAAGTCGTCATGTTTGATTTAGCCACATTCACTGTTGCTTGAAGTCATCATGTTTGATTTAGCCACATTCATTGTTGCTTGAAGTCGTCATGTTTGATTTAGCCACATTCACTGTTGCTTGAAGTCATCATGTTTGATTTAGCCACATTCACTGTTGCTTGAAGTCATCATGTTTGATTTAGCCACATTACTGTTGCTTGAAGTCATCATGTTTGATTCAGCCACATTCACTGTTGCCTGAAGTCATCTTGTTTGATTTAGCCACATTCACTGTTGCTTGAAGTCATCATGTTTGATTCAGCCACATTCACTGTTGCTTGAAGTCATCATGTTTGATTTAGCCACATTCACTGTTGCTTGAAGTCTGAGGTCCAGAAGTTAGCATTTTATCATGTTCCCAAGCTATATGGAGATCAGCTCTGGTCTCTTGTTGCATGGACACCAGAAGTGTGCCCAAGGTAGTTCTGCCCTTGTGTATTTTTCAAGTTTTTGCCTACAGGGTGCCCAGGTTGTCAACCTCATGTTTGCCGCTACATCACATGCTGGATTAACCCTTTGACTCCCACACCCTATCTACAAACTGCAAAAACTTGACCCTTTGATTCCCTCACCCTATCCACCAGCTTCCTGCAAGAAGTTGGTGGATAGGGTGAGAGAATCATAGGGTTAAGTTTTTGCTTTGCTAGCATGGTTGACAATGCAAGATGCTGGTAGACAGGGTGTGGGAGTCAGAGGGTTAATTGTTCATGAAAGTACCTGTAAAATTTGTAAATGATTTTGCATGTCATGTATACACCAGATTTCAGTGGAAAGGTGGTATATAAATGCCTGTCAAAACTTAAAGACATGCCTAACCTGTCCCAGAGGGGTCTGGCCTGAAGATGTACTGCGCTATTTGTAAAGCTGGCCTGCATGTTTTGTCAGATCATCACTAGCAAGAATGCTTTGGCTATTGCAAAGTGTTTGCATTGTTTGCATTTGTGACTATTCTTGAGTGGTAAGCTCCTGAAATAATAGCTATCACTGTGTCAGTCTTCAGAAACAGCTAAAATTACCCAGAATATGGCAGGACTTTAGATTTTTAAACTTCCATTCTGTGAAATAGGTTGTATGTGTCAACCTTTGTATAGATATGGGTGCATAAAAGTTTAACCCTTTGACTCCCGCACCCTATCTTATCAACTGCAAAACCTTAACCCTTTGACTCC
>CM060312.1:93637375-93639875 GCA_030674185.1 Monoplex corrugatus
ATTTATGATCAAACTGGCCCAGATTTTAAACAAAATGACAGAGACTAAAGAAAGAGCACCCATCTTCGTCCATAACAATGAATGTACAAAGAGGGGGAAAAAACCTATCGTCATATAAATGCACTATCATTTATCAATTAATATCTTTTAACTTTGTCTCAACGCTGTGTTGAGGTATGAAGTTGTTAATCCGACAAAACAAACAGATTGATGCTAGAGCCTTCATGGTCTATGGATTCAGTGGGTAGCCATTCCGTGTTACTATGTATGTCTGTGGTCTGGTCTGAGGTTGAAGGCCATGCACTGCTGGAGGTCAATGCCAGGAGACGATAAATGACAGTTACACACACAAAAGGAGGGGTGGGGTAGGGGTGAGGGTGGGTGGGGTGGAGATGTGTGACAGGGACGGGTGGCGTGGTCAGGGACACTGTAGGGTTGCTGTTGCTGTTGCTGTCATGTCATTGATTATTGCCTGTCTGCCTGCACAAGCAGCCAGCTATGTGAGAGTCTGTGTACGTGTCTTTTTCACTGTCTGTCTGTGTACGTGTTCCCATTTCAGTGCCATATTTTGTACGCAGCTGTTTTCATCAGTAGTGTCTGTACGCTTCAGATGAGTATTTAGACTGTCAGCTTTTGCCAGAACTTTCCTTCAGTGCCGTATGCCAAATGCAACATTTTTGTTTATTGGTACTTTCTGTGTGTGTGTCAGATAAGTGCTCGTGTTACTGTGTTCAGTTTTGCAGGAATAACAACGACAGATGTCATTGCAGAAGGCAAGAACATCTAGGATGCAGGATCTGTATGTGTTTAATTCTTAGCAAACTTGATTGTGAATTATAGTTCTTTTCTTCGTACAAGTTCCGTATGTTCTATATGTTAACCTTTTTTCTTGTGCACATTGGCATCTTTGTGTTTGTCATGAATGCGTGAAGACCTGTTGTCTGCTGTTGCCGTCTGACGTCTTGTTATGACGAGCGCTGGTGAATTGGTGAGGATAGGTCTTGCCTTAGCAGTCTAATGGTTCTGTTCAAGAGTGAATTGGTGAGGATAGGTCTTGCCTTAGCAGTCTAATGGTTCTGTTCAAGAGTGAATTGGTGAGGATAGGTCTTGCCTTACCAATCTAATGGTTCTGTTCAAGAATGGATTCCCTTCGTACAGTTCTGATTATCGTTTTGGAGGTGCTGTTTGTTTTTGTTGACCAGAATGCTGGTGTTTCCAGTTTGTTGAACCAGTAGAATGAGGAAGAGATGATAAGCAAGTGTTTCGCGTTTGCATGGACAATCGTGTTTCATCAGTTATCCGCTTATCCTTTATTCAGACTTCAGTAATATATACATCTTCGTGAATGGACCATTTCTTTAACAGTGTGGTATTGAAGTTGTTCCCCATGAGTGCCAGCAAAGTCTGTACTGTCTTCGGTCGTGTGTGTCGCCGTGCACGAGGAATGAACAGATGAAACGGCTGCGTCAGTGCTCCGCCAGGATTTCCCGTATGTTTAGTAAGTTGACTGTCGTTTACAGACTGTGTTGTGGTCAGTGTTGTGAGTATATGAAGATAAAGGTTGGTCTGTTGTATCGATGACGATGGTGGTGATGATGATGGTAAAAATTGATCGATTGATTGATTGATTGATATAGTGTGTGTGTGTGTGTGTGTGTGTGTGTGTGTGTGTGTGTGTGTGTGTGTATTGAGTTGCTAGGTGTGATTTGAGTAGTAGAGAGGAGGAGGGAGAGAGAGGAGAGAGAGAGAGAGAGAGAGAGAGAGAGAGAGAGAGAGAGGTGTTAGGTGGGGGTGGGTGTAGTATGAACTTTTCATTTGTTTGTGGGTACATTCATGCAGCGACTACAAACAAATGTGTGCGTGATAGGCTGTATGTAGTCGTGTTTATTCCATTGTTTTGAAATATGTAGAAGGCCAGTTACATTACACCACACATACACACACACACACACACACACACACACCACACACACACACACACACACACACACACACACACACACACACACACACACACACAATATATATATATACCCCACACACACACACACTCACAACACATACACATACACACAAGCACATACATACAAATACACACACATACACACACACATACACAACACACACACACACACACACACACACACACACACACACACACACACACACACACACAGAACTACAGTACACGCCTTTTCGCTCGCGCGTGTCATATACATCCTAACCTCACTCAACCCCCCTCTGCAGCCTGTCTCCGCTCGGAGGGGAATCACATTGTTATAATATATAATTGTATATGATATGCTCTCTATAATTTTCCATTGCTTTTATTCTTGCTTTTATTGCTTTTATTCTTTCTCCCCATTTATAGCCATGCGTGTGTGTGTGTGTGTGTGTGTGTGTGTGTGTGTGTGTGTGTGTGCGCGCGTGTGTGCGTGCGTGTGTGTGCGTGCGTACGTGCGTGCGTGCGTGTGTGCGTGTGTGGTGTGTGTCTGTTTCA
>CM060312.1:93647375-93652375 GCA_030674185.1 Monoplex corrugatus
GAGAGAGAGAGTTACATTTTACTTTCAGAGAGAGAGAGAGTTACATTTTACTTTCAGAGAGAGAGAGAGAGAGTTACATTTTACTTTCAGAGAGAGAGAGTTACATTTTACTTTCAAGAGAGAGTTACATTTTACTTTAGAGAGAGAGTTACATTTTACTTTCAGAGAGAGAGAGAGAAGAGAGAGAGTTACATTTTACTTTCAGAGAGAGAGAGAGAGAGAGAGTTACATTTTACTTTCAGAGAGAGTTTACATTTTACTTTCAGAGAGAGAGAGTTACATTTTACTTTCAGAGAGAGAGAGTTACATTTTACTTTCAGAGAGAGAGAGTTACATTTTACTTTCAGAGAGAGAGAGTTACATTTTACTTTCAGAGAGAGTTACATTTTACTTTCAGAGAGAGAGAGTTACATTTTACTTTCAGAGAGAGTTACATTTTACTTTCAGAGAGAGTTACATTTTACTTTCAGAGAGAGAGAGAGAGAGAGTTACATTTTACTTTCAGAGAGAGAGAGAGAGAGAGTTACATTTTACTTTCAGAGAGAGAGAGAGAGTTACATTTTACTTTCAGAGAGAGAGAGTTACATTTTACTTTCAGAGAGAGTTACATTTTACTTTCAGAGAGAGAGAAGAGAGTTACATTTTACTTTCAGAGAGAGAGAGAGAGTTACATTTTACTTTCAGAGAGAGAGAGAGAGTTACATTTTACTTTCAGAGAGAGAGAGTTACATTTTACTTTCAGAGAGAGAGAGAGTAGAGAGAGAGTTACATTTTACTTTCAGAGAGAGTTACATTTTACTTTCAGAGAGAGTTACATTTTACTTTCAGAGAGAGAGAGTTACATTTTACTTTCAGAGAGAGTTACATTTTACTTTCAGAGAGAGTTACATTTTACTTTCAGAGAGAGTTACATTTGTACTTTCAGAGAGAGAGAGAGAGAGAGAGAGAGAGAGAGAGTTACTTACAGAGAGAGAGAGAGAGAGAGAGAGAGAGAGAGAGAGTGTTACATTTTACTTTCAGAGAGAGTGGGTTACATTTTCTTTCAGAGAGAGAGAGAGAGAGAGAGAGAGAGAGAGAGAGAGAGAGAGAGAGAGAGAGATTACTTTCAAACGATACAAGTCATAGGAGAGGTATAACGCGAACGGACTACGTCACGACAGGCCTATGCCCCTTGTGAACGGGGGAAGGAGAGAGTGACACCGAGATACAGACACAGACACAACAGACACAGAGACACAACGAGAGACAGAGACAGAGGGACAGAGACAGAGACAGACAGAGACTGAGAGAGACTGAGAGATACAGACATAAACTGTGTGTGGCGGGAAAGGGGTACAAGATCTATAGAAATGGATTCGCAAACACACAAGGAATAATGCACGGGAGCTGTCTGTTTTTCAGCCCAGATAATGCACTTGCGTTTGTTATGGCTCTTTCTTGGGGGGGGGGGGGGGGGGGGGGGGAGGGGGGGGAGAAGAAGAAGAAGGGGCCAGATTGGCGCGGAAGTTGACTTCCCGCCTTCCAGTCTGACTGTAGGGATTCCACTCTGACCAGAGAAAAATATTTATGAGTGCAGTCCCCAGTCCACCCAGCTGTGAATTGATACCTGACACTGTTCAGGTTTGGGGAACATAAAGCCGCAATGAAGAGGGGGTGGGCACTACACTGGAACTCAGCTATGAATGAATACCTGACCCTTTTCTGGTTTGGGGACGATAAAGCTGAAGTGGAGAGATGCGGGGCATCGCGTTGGGAACCCAGCTGTGAACTGATACCTGACCCTTTTCTGGTTTGGGGAAGATAAAGCCGCAGTGGAGAGGGGCTGGGCATCACATTGGGAACCCAGAACCCAGCTATGAATGGATACCTGACCCTTTTCTGGTTTGGGGAAGATAAAGCTGCAATGGAGAGGGGCAGGGCATCACACTGGGAACCCAGCTATGAATGGATACCTGGCCCATTTCTGGTTTGGGGACGATAAAGCCGCAATGGGGAGGGGGTGGGCACTACACTGGGAACCCAGCTATGAATGAATACCTGGCCCTTTTCTGGTTTGGGGAAGATAAAGCCGCAGTGGAGAGATGCTGAGCGTCGCACTCGGAACCCAGCTGTGAATGGATACCTGACCCTTTTCTGGTTTGGGGAAGATATAACTGCGATAATGCCGATCAATTAACATCAGGAAGAGAGTTCTTGAGTGTTATTAGAACCGATTTTGCACGGTTGTGAGGCGTGGACAGTTAACACGCAAAGCCAAAAAAGTGAGGCAGCCGAGATGTGGTTTCTAAGAAGAATGTTGAGAGTTCCATGGACAGCAAAGAAAACAAACGAGACAGTCGTGAAGGAGGCAGACATAAGAAGATCATTGATAAAGAAGATTAGGAAAAGACAGGCAACATTTATAGGCCATTTTATGAGGAAAGGGTAATTAGAGCACCTGGTCTCATCAGGAAAGCTGGAGGGGAAGAGAACACCAGGTAGACCCAGGGAGAAAATATTGGACGGACTTGCAGAGTGGCTGAGGACAGAGAGGGTGAGAGATGTACTTGTAGCGACAAGGGGATAGATTCGTGTGGAGGGCCATGATCGCCAACACCATGCGGCAGGGTACATGATGATGATGATGATGGTGATGATGATGATGCTGATGCTGATGAAAGCTGCAATGGAGATGGGCTGGGCATCGCACTGGGAACACAGCTATAAATGGATACCTGACCCTTTTCTGGTTTGGAGAAGACAATGCTCGCCAACACCATGCGGCAGGGTACATGATGATGATGATGATGGTGATGATGATGATGCTGATGCTGATGAAAGCTGCAATGGAGATGGCTGGGCATCGCACTGGGAACACAGCTATAAATGGATACCTGACCCTTTTCTGGTTTGGAGAGAGGCTGGTCGTCGCACTCGGAACCCAGTTGTGAATGGATACCTGACCCTTTTCTGGTTTGGGGAAGGTAAAGCGGGGAGGGAGAGGAAAGGTGTATGAATATTCACCCTCATGATTTTGGCCCCGAGAAAGCTGATATCCCCACTACCTCACTCCTCTACGACATGGTTTTCCTACCACAATGGATAATGTATTACATGGGAGCTTTCTGATTCTTGGCTGAGATAATGCACGTGCGTTTTGTTTATTGCCTCTCTGTCTGCAACAACAAGACGGGGGAGGGAGAAGAGTGGCTGGAAGAGGGTGGGGTGGGTGAGGGTGTGTGGGTGATGATGGCAGCGAAGGGAGAGAGAAAAACGTGTGTGCGATCAAAGACCTTGTTATATCATACGTTTTGGACTGAGATTGTGTTTTGGGGGAAGACGGGCTCTTTTGATGTTAACTGGACGGTTGTGTGTGTGTGTGTGTGTGTGTGTTGTGTGTGTGTGTGTGTGTGTGTGTGTGTGTGTGTGTGGTGTGTGTGTGTGTGTGTGTGTGTGGTGTGTGTGTGTGTGTGTGTGTGTGTGTGTGTGTGTGTATGTGAGAGAGAGAGAAGAGAGAGAAGAGAGAGGTGTGTGTGTATGTGTGTGTGGTGTGTGTGTGTGTGGTGTGTATGTGTGTGTGTGTGTATGTGAGAGAGAGAGAGAGAGAAGAGAGAGAGAGGTGTGTGTGTGTATGTGTGTGTGTGTGTGTGTGTGTTTTGTGTGTGTGTGTGTATGTGAGAGAGAGAGAGAGAGAGAGAGAGAGAGAGTGTGTGTGTGTGTTATGTGTGTGTGTGTGTGTGGTGATGTGAGAGAGAGAGAGAGAGTGGGAGGTGTGTGTGTATGTGTGGTGTGTGTGTGTGTGTGGGAAGGGAGAAGATGGAGTGAGAAGAGTGGTGTTGTTATCGTATGTGTGTGTGTATGTGGTGGGTTATATGATGCACCCGTTCTCTTTCTACATGCAACCCTTGTATTTGAGCTCTCTCTCTCTCTCTCTCTCTCTCTCTCTCTCTCTCTCTCTCTCTCTCTCTCTTCTCTCAGTATGTGCGCGTGTGTGTGTTGTGTGGTTGTGGGATTATGCTGAGTGCATCCGATCTTTTTCTCGTGTGGGGGAGGGGGGGTTGTTATTCTGAGTGCACCCATGCTCTTTCTGTTTCTGTGTGCAACCCTATGTTCCTTAGTATCTCTCTCTCTGTGTCTGTCTCTCTTTCAACTCCCTCTTTCTCTGTCTGTCTCTCTGTCTCTCTCTTTCCTCTCTCGCTCTGTCCCCCCTCTGTCTCTCTGTGTCTGTCTGTTTCTGTGTATGTGTGGTGTGTTTCTCTCCCTCCCCTTTCTCTCTGTCTGTCTGCCTGTCTCTCCCTCCCTCTGTCTCTCTGTGTGTGTCTCTCTGTGTCTCTGTCTATCTGTCTGTCGCTCTCTCTCTCTCTCTGTCTCTCTCTCTGTGTCTCTCTCTGTGTGTCTGTGTGTCTCTCTCATCGCCCTCTCTATCTCTCTCGAGACCTTCGTCATAAGAGATAGGCGGTTGTTGTGTGGTTGTGCGACTTAAAGCCTATGCTACAGAATGAGTAGAGGGAGAGATCAAGGCAAGATACTGTCCTTTTCAATGTGTTTACACCCTGCGGTCCCGCTGATAACTTGAACGTGCTAGAGAGAGAGAGAGAGAGAGAGAGACAGAGACAGAGACAGAGACAGAGAGAGATTTTTTTCCATTGGTTTAACCCTTTGACTCACGTACCCTCTCCACCAGCATCCTGCATAGTCAGCCACGCTAGCAAAGCAAAAACTTAAACCCTTTGACTCCTCACCTATCCACCAGCTTCCTGCAGGAAGCTGGTGGATAGGGTGAGGGAGTCAAAGGGTTAAGTTTTTGCAGTTGGTAGATAGGGTGTAGGAGTCAAAAGGTTAAGCTAAGCAAGAAGGGTATTGTTGTAAACGTGCTGAGTGGCGTACATGTTGGCAAGTGCGTACAACATTAGCGGACTGGAAATAATCACAGATTCACGAACTCACGAATACATCAGCGGTTATATTTATTATGCACGAAATGTTTGTGCATGCTGATGTATGAGTGGGAGTCTACGGCA
>CM060312.1:93659875-93664875 GCA_030674185.1 Monoplex corrugatus
TCTCCTCCACCCTCTTTGTCTGTTGGTGTCACTGCTTACTGCTTTTAAAGGTCCTGCCCCCTTTCCCTCTTCTTTGTTTCGTATGTTTGATACTTTGTTTACTTTCTTCTCTGCGTACTTTGTGTCCTTTCTTTGTATCTTTATGTTTGTACAGTTCAGTTTTACTCTGTTTAACCCTTTGACTCTTGCATCCTATCCACCAACTGAAAAAAACCCTGATTTCTCTGACTCCCTCACCCTATCCACCAGCTTCCTAAGCTCTGACTCCCTCACCCTATCCACCAGCTTCCTGCAGGGTGATAGGGTGAGGAGTCAGAGGGTTATGGTTTTGCTTTGCTAGCAAGGCTGACGATGCAGGATGCTGATGGCCTGGATGGCTGGAGTCAAAGGGTTAAAGTAATGCATTTCACTCTTTTTTGTCTTTATGCTTACATGTGTCATGTAGCAAAGACTAGCTGTGAGATAAGTGTAGTGGTAACTAATGCTACAATCCTTGGGTAATAGTGTGTTTTGAAGTTTGAAGACCTTGTCTGCGCATAAATTTTTGTGCAGGCTCAAGTAGTCTCCCATGTATTTGCTGGCGGAAGTGGTTGGAGCGCATATGGATTTGTCCGAATACACTGGTTCCCGCTTGAACAAACTGGCACTTGGGCAGGGAAAGGAATGGGAGGGAAGAAGTGTGACGGTGGTATCTTGGACTTTGCTGTGTGAGGGTTTGTGTCAACTTTTTGATATGATCTGAATGGTGTGGCGGTTCTTATCTGTTGTTGTTCGGCTTTCACCATCTGTCTTTATTTGTTGCTTGCTGTTGTTGTTGTTATCATAAAAACCAAAGCTGATTTAGCGTTCATGATATGTTATTAAGACCTGTCACAGGACTTCAACGCTTTTATCTTTTGCTTGTTCTCTCTCTCTCTCTCTCATATATATGTGTGTGTGTGTGTGTATGTGTGTATGTGATGTGTATAGATGTGTGTGTGTATATATATATATGTGTGTATATATTATGTGTGTATATATATATATGTGTATATATATGTGTGTATACATATATATATATATATATATATTGTGTTGTGTGTGTGTGTGTGTGTGTGTGTGTGTGTGTGTGTGTATGTGTGTATAGATGTGTCTGTGTGTATATATATATATGTGGTGTGTGTATATATTATATGTATATATATAATCTATATATATATATATATATATATAAAATATATATATAGTCAATGCTCTTTTATGTCCGAACATTAATTAGTCTATCTCTTTTCTATTATCTTGAAGTTATACTCTATCTCTCTATCTCTCTATCTATCTATCTATCTATATATATATATATATGTGTGTGTGTGTGTGTGTGTATGAACAATATTTACTCATTTTCACGAAGACAACAGTCAAATAAACAGTGGGGTCAAAGACGATGCTGAATAAGTTGGCGAGAGAGAGAAGAGAAGAGAAACACGTCCGGAAATCTGTTTTTACTCTTTTGACAGTCTGCTGTTGTCTTAGAATGTCTGATGCACATCCATTTTTATTTCAGCCAGGCCTTCTTTTAGGATCGCATTGACCTCGAAAAGTGCAAAGTCTAGATTTGCTGTGTTGATTTTTGTGTAAAAAAAGATCTGTTTGAATGGCTTAACCATTTTCCCCCATTTAACCCCTGCCCCTCGAAGAGCAATTTATGGAGCCCGAAGGACTGAGATACGATACAAGCACTGCAGTCCAACAGATCCCAAACAGGTAGGCGAATTAAATAACAAACCACGGCACCTCTACCTGTCCATGCTGGTCGGTTTCCAGGCAACTGACTGCAGCTAACAGGTAAAAAACAGGTGTTTGTTGACCTTGGGCCGCACAAGTTTGTCCCCTTTCGTATCAAGGTAAATCTATCTTCCTGCTATATCACGCTGGCTTCTGCCAGACCTAAACGGTTCTCTGAGTCCGCTGCCAAGTTGTCAGTACAGCCAGAGACATACAGGGACCGGCCACTGCACGACTGGAGTTATCATTATTGGAGTTATTTCAAGAGGGATTCGCCGCGCTCGGACAACTCCATATGCGCTTCGCACAAATCTGCTAGCAATTATCTGACGATTTCCTGAGCCTCACAAAAACCTATGCGCTGACCGGGCCTTGAAACGGGGAAAGGGGAGAAAGGACCTATCATCAAACCCGGTTGATGGCCTGACATCAACCTAGGAAACGAATGGTTAACATTAAGATAGGCAGCCAACAGGCCAGTTTTTAATGTTGCAGGCCGGGATTGAACTAAAAATATCAGATCTCGAGTCCATAGTTCTACTGAACTGGTAGTCTCTCTGCATGCTTGGTTTCTTGTTTAAAGAATTTTTTGGACAATCGAATCGAATGAAAAATCAATTCATTATGTACAACTGTATCAATGGCACTGCACTATTATCTCTGTGACCATCTTCTAACGTACAGCCCTGCCCGACCTCTCTGTTCTACTTCTAATTATACTTGTTTACACATTTCTTGATACAGATGTTCCATAGTCGGTCGCTGTTTTTTTTCTGTGTCTGGTCCATACAACTGGAACGAGTTTTCTGTCTTTTTGACATCCACACTGCTTCCTGCAAGTCTAACTTGAAGATATAATCTTTTCATTCATGCAGTGATGTCCCCATCTGTGTGCCAACCCCTTTTGTCCTACTCCCCTCCTGTCCTGCCCCACCTGGTCTGTGTGTTTGGTACCCTGAGTTGTTTGTCGTTGCGAGTGAATGTTTTGGTGAATGATGAGAGTGCGTGCTATGATTTGATTTGTGTATATTATCAATATTTGGCACCGTATAAATGTCTCATCATCATCCATCGTCTATCACATCATCATTCATATATATCATCATTATTTCAATTATTATTATTATGTTATTACATTATTATTATTTATCTATTTATTATTATTAGTTGTTGTTATTATTGTTGTTATTATGCTGCCAGTAATTATTTGGAAGATTCCTGTGAGTCTTTGCAAATCCTGTACGCTGGCAAAGTCATGAAAGAAAGGTGCGGAGCAAGAAGGGAACCTGTGTAACACAGAGCTGACGTCACCAGAATGATTGGAACATTCAAAGTGGCAGTAAACAGGCCAGTCTTATGTGAGGGCTGGGATTGCACTCTAGACGTCAAATCTTGAATCCACGGTTCTGTCAACAGAGGCCACCAGAACAGAGATACATCCAGTCAGACGGCACAAGTTGGCGCAGATTACAAATTGTGCTTGAGTGAAACATTGTAGGGTCGGTCTCCAATCCACCCAGCTGTGATGGGTCCTTGATGCTGTTTTTTAGGTGTTAGGGAAGGTAAAGCGGCTAGGAAGATGACATGTGGCAGTGCCGGCATAATGCTGACCCAGGGAGATGTTTAGGTCTCTGGCATCTCAGTCCGGTACGAACCTCAGCAATATGGGACAACCTTTACCGTTTTTTCCCTGTCCTGTGGGTCTTCAGATTGAGGCAGCCGAGATGTGGTTTCTAAGAAGAATTAGGTTCCATGGACAGCAAAGAACACCAACGAGACAGTCTTGATGGAGGCAGACACAAGGAGATCATTGATAAGGAAGATTAGGAAAAGACAAGTAGCATTTATAGGCCATTTTATGGGGAAAGGGGTATTAGAGCACTGGTCACAACAGGAAAGCTGGAGGGAAAGAGAGCACCAGGTAGACCGAGGGAGAAAATATTGGACGGACTTGCAGGGTGCTGAGGACAGAGAAGGTGGAAGATGTGCTTGCGGCGACAAGGGATAGATACATAATTGTGGAGGACCATGATCGCCAACGCCATGCGGCAGGGCACATGATGATGATGTGGCTCTTTATCTTTTCAATAGTGTCTCGCATGACCGACACCAACGATGAGTCATTAGAGTCACTGAAATCTGAGGTTTGTGGGGTTTCGAACCTTCTCTAGCCGTGTGTGCTCTGGGCTGTGTGTCACCAGTCTGTCTTCATGTGTTCACAGACATAAATTTATATAACGTGTCACAGAGTGAGTTACTGGTTTGTCTTTTTTGTGTTGACATTTTATTACACATGAACAGTTGAATTAGATCCCACTGGATCAGTCTTAAGTTAGTCCTTACTATATTTATTTTTGCAAAAAGCGTACAGAAGCAGTACATACATAGGCAGCGTAGGACAGAGCAGAGTACTTCTCTTTGTCCATGTCTGTGAAACTTGTTGAGTGCCAGAGCTTAATGCTGTATAGTGTCACAGAGTTACTGGTCTGTCTGTCTGTTTTACAGACATATATTGATGACAGAACACCGCCGTTCTTTTCTTTTATGTCTTTGAGCTGAGCAAGCTTGTCTCCTCTCCTATCAAGACAGATTTAATCTTCCCTGTGTGTCTTGCCCGTTTTGTAGCCTGTGTGAACAGTTGGCAGTGTCTTCTGCCAAGTTGGTTGTGTAATCTCAGAGACATGGATAGACAAACCGGCGGTCACAAGATGTCACCCGAGACATGTGGGGAGATGGAAACTGGCTGTGTGGCGTGTCGTCTGTCCAAAGACATAGAAGACATAGTGAACTGACTTCGACATGCAGTTGTGTTTTTCTGGCCGCATTGACCCTAGACCCCATGCATACAGCGCTGCAGAGGGCCAAGACTGCAGTAAGCACAGACTGATTATTGACGTTGACCATCTGTGACTGTGATCACCAGCAGAATCGTGTAGTTACTGTTCTCGTGTAGACACGTGTCTGTGATTTCACTGGTGACCGCTGTCTCACTTATTGACGCCAGCAGTCAGTCTTCATTTGCAAAGTATGTCTTAGACAGTTTGTTTTTCTTTTATTTTTCTTAGTCTGTCCGCGTGCACCATCTTTGTTGTCATGAGGAGAACAAGCTGATGGTCACAAATGAGCTGGATGGTGTGAAGTGGAGAAATGCTGTATGATATCAAGGTCACAGAAAACATCTACAGAAACCTGTGGCTGGGCCGTCATCAAACCCTCTGCAGCAGTTTGTTTCTTGC
>CM060312.1:93669875-93682375 GCA_030674185.1 Monoplex corrugatus
AGGAGATGATAGTCTGCACCAGGAGGCGTTGTGGTCATGACGTGCACTTTCTGCTGTGGCTGTGCAGGCCGATTCTTGAGTGCAATCTCTGATTTAATGAATTAAGCATTAATTTAATGAATTAAGCATTATAATAATGATGTGATACTTACTGTATACCTACTTTTGCACCCCCCCCCCCCCGTATTGCCTCCTCTATGTATCTCCCTGCGTGCGGGCATGTGTGTGTACTTTGTGTTTTGCTGCTGGCTTGGTCTTCTCTGGCTGATGTCTTTCTGTTTCTGTCTGTTTATGTTGCCTCTTCTATGTATCTCCCTGCGTGCGTGCGTGTGTGCGTGCGCTCGCACCCCTTATATTTGCGTGTGTTTGTCTTGATCTCTCTCTCTGTCTCTCTGTCTGTCTCTGTTTCTGTCTCTCTGTCTCTCTCTCTTTCTTTCTTTCTGTCTGTCTGTCTGTCTCTCTCTCCTTCTCTGCCTGTCTGTCTTTCTCTCTCTCTCTCTTTCTCTCTGTCTCTCACTGTCTCTGTCTGTCTCTCTTTTTCTCTCTTCCTTTCTCTCAGTCTTTCTGTCTCTGTCTCTCTCTCTCTGTCTGTCTCTCTCTGTCTCTCTTTCTCTCTGCCTGTCTGCCTGCCTGTCTGTCTCTCTTTTTCTCTCTCTGTCTCTCTCTTTTTCTCTCTCTCTGTCTCTCTCTGTCTCTCTTTGTGTCTCTCTCTTTCTTTCTGTCGGTCTGTCTCTTTTTCTCTCTTCCTCTGTCTCATTGTCGGTCTCTGTCTGTCTGTCTCTTTCTCTCTGTCTGTCTGTCTCTCTCTTTCTTCCTCTCTCAGTCTTTCTGTCTGTCTCTATATGTCTGTCTGT
The DNA here is from genome assembly GCA_030674185.1 of Monoplex corrugatus. Lineage (NCBI taxonomy): Eukaryota > Metazoa > Mollusca > Gastropoda > Littorinimorpha > Ranellidae > Monoplex > Monoplex corrugatus. Next base: position 93,670,730 of record CM060312.1, read on the forward strand.
CTGTCTGTCTGTCTGTCTGTCTGTCTGTCTCTCTGTCTCTCTCCGTCTCTCTCCGTAGATTACTTGTACGGTAAATACAGTCAACAACATCCTGAACAATGACCGTTTCAGTGTCTCAAGATAACGTCTCCGCGCTGGGAATGTATCCCATAATACACTGACGCCAGCGATGCCATGTGATGGAGACGATCCAAAATGGCCATGAAGTAAGCCCTATGCCTTGGCAACGTCTTCACGAAATACACGTGGCTCTCCATAGGATTGAACACACACCGCTTGAGTCAGAACCATGACGCTGTAACAACAGAGCTAATGAACTACCCCCGTGGGGATGCCGGGGGCTCTTTCGGTTTAACTCTTTGACTCATGCACCCAATCCACCAGCTGCAAAAACATAACCCTTTGACTTCCTCACCCTATCCACCAGCTTCCTGCAGGAAGCTGGTGGATAGGGTGAGGAAGTCAAAGGGTTAAGTTTTTGCTTTGCTGGCATGGTTGACAAAACAGGTTGATGGTGGATAGGGTGAGGGAGTCAAAGGGTTAAGTTTTTGCTTTGCTGGCATGGTTGACAAAACAGGTTGATGGTGGATAGGGTGAGGGAGTCAAAGGGTTAAGTTTTTGCTTTGCTGGCATGGTTGACAAAACAGGTTGATGGTGGATAGGGTGAGGGAGTCAAAGGGTTAAGTTTTTGCTTTGCTGGCATGGTTGACAAAGAGGTTGATGGTGGATAGGGTGAGGGAGTCAAAGGTTAAGTTTTTGGTTTGCTGGCATGGTTAACAAGCAGGTTGATGGTGGATAGGGTGAGGGAGTCAAAGGGTTAAGTTTTTGGTTTCCCTGGCATGGTTGACAAAGCAGGATGCTGGTGGACAGGATGCGGGAGTCAAAGGGTTAAATAGTACGCCCACCTTCTGTAAAATTCTGTGCTAGAAATTTCCTCTTGTCTGTCCCGTTCTTTGTTCCTTTCTTCCTCCTTTTTCTTTCTGTCATTTCTTCCTATCATTTTCTGCCTTGCTGGCCCATTCAGCTGTATGTGTTCATAAAGTCTTACGTACTTTCTCTTAGGGTTGATATTGGGTTCGTGTATTAAGTACATTTTTGGCTCTAGGGAGGTGACATATGCGAAAGCAATTTTAGGCAATTCATGCCTGTTTTTATACATGTTTTGTTGTCCTTAGTTATGTTTAAATTTGTATTCAGGTATGTGGTTTTTTTTTAAATCTCTTGTGTGATAAATTGGACGGAGTGGTCAACGCCAGGGGCATGTTTTAGATTATGTGCGCGATGCATTGATATGTGTACTTAATTTTCTTTTCTTTTTCCCGTTGAGTATTGGTTGTGTTTGAAACGGTTATAGCCCTGATATGGCTCTGCACAGTCGGCTGGGCTTTAAACAAAATAACAGTAATAGCTAATCAGCCACTTTTTTTTAAAACCATGAACAGCAACAACAAACAAATCATTCAAAGAAAAAAAACAGCAACAGAGCTGTACAATTATCAGAGACATTCTGTGGTAAACAGAGCACGAGCTAGCTTCTACAGATAAATATTTTGTTTTCATAGTGAATACCAGGTGAGGTAAACACGTATTTATGCAAAACCTCACGTATTAACCCTTTGACTCCCTTAGACTAACCACTAGCATATCCTTGCTTTGTCAGCCACCACAGCAAAACACAAATTTAACCCTTTGACTCCCTAATCATATCCACCAGCTTCCTGCAGGAAGATGCGGAAGCAATTTTAGTTAATTTAGGTCCGTTTTATGTATGTTTTAGTGTCCTTAGTTACATTTAAATTTGTATTCAGGTATGTTTTTTTTAATTCCCTGTGCGATAAATTGGACGCTGTGGTCAGCGCCAGAGGCATGTCCTTAGATTGTGTGCGAATGCATTGATATGTGTACTTAATTATCATCTCCGTTTTTTCCTGTTGAAGTATGGTATATGTTTTGAAATGGTTATAGCCCTGATATGGCTCTACGCAGTCGGCTGGGCATTAAACAAAAATATTAATCCAGCAGGAAGCTGGTGGACATGATTAAGGAGTCAAAGGGTTAAATTTGTGCTGGGGTGGACAGGGTGCGGGAGCCAAAGGGTTATGATGGGACCAGAACTGATTTAAGGGACCTTGTCGTCCTGGCGTCACGTCCTGTGGGGTTTCAAGGGCCGTCAGGGGATGGAGGGTCGTGTGATGGTAGTAAAGTAATTCTGGTCTACCTGCCCTGTCTGACCTCACGGCCCGTTCTCCATTTCTTGTCATTAGTTCCTCTGATATCGTCTGTGTCGGTGTCCGTCCTTTGATTCGTAACGCCTCTCCTCCCTTCCTCCTGCCTTCGTTGTTATTCCGTTCTTTGTCTTGGTGTCGTTTGCTCTGTGTCTGTTTATCTGTGTGTCTTTGTCTGTCTGTCTCTTGTCTCTCTCTCTCTCTTTGTGTGTGTGTGTGTGTGTGTTTGTGTGTGTTTTTGTGTGTGTGTGTGTTTGTGTATGTATGTGTCTGTGTGTGCGTGTGTGTGGTGTTGTTTGTGTATGTATGTGTTGTGTGTGCGTGTGTGTGTTGTGGTGTTTGTGTTGTGTGTGTGTGTGTGTGGTGTGTGTGTGTGGGGTTTGTGTGTGTGTGTTGTGTGTGTGTGTGTGTGTTTGTGTGTGTGTGTGTGTGTGGTGTTGTGTGTGTGTGTGTTGTGTGTGTGGTGTTGTGTGTTGTGTGTGTGTGTGTTGTGTGTGTGTGTTGTGTTGTGTGTTGTGTGTGTTGTGTGTTTGTGTATACATGAATGTGTTTGTGTGCGTATGTGTTGGGTGTGTTTGTGTTGTATGTATGTATGTATGTATGTGTATGTTGGTGTGTGTGTGTGTGTGTGTGTGTGTGTGTGTGTGTGTGTGTGTGGAGAGAGGAGAGAGAGAGAGAGAGAGAGAGAGAGAGAGCCATCTTTCTGAACATCCAGGTTAGTGTATGCTGCTGTGTACCTGTGTGTTTGTCTTCCTGTCTGATGACTGCTGAACATTTCGCTTGATGGTTCAGGTTATGTAATCCGTCTGTCAGTCATGCCCCCCCCCCTCCCATTTTTGTTTTTTGCTTTATTTATTTATTTATGTATTCTGTGTTTATTTACCTGTCTCTTCACTGCAAGCCATTCTGCTTGTGTGCAGATCAGTCTGTCTGTATGTGAATGTTTTACGGGCTGTTTTTCTCATCGGTCGCTGCTAAACGTTTTACCTTGACTTTGCCTTGCTTACTGCCATCATTGTTTGATCAGTGCGTGGTTTAGACTATATATATCATTCTTCTTTTGTGTTGTACAGTGTGAGGCTTTTCTTTTTGGTCTCCACGGCTTTCCAGCGGCAAGTTTGAAAGAGGAAAAAAACTTTAAACTAATAACTTTACTGCTGGAAAATTCTGTCTCATTTTCATTATCATTTTTTTTATTTCCGTCTCATTGTTGTAGTACAATACACTAGCATCCATTTGTCCTGCCAGTTAAACCTTCCTCCTTTTTTCCTTCCCTTCCCCACTCTCTCTCTTTTTTCCCTGTGCCTCCTACCCCATCCCACTCCCCCTCTTTGGTATTCCAGTTTTGCATCTTTCTGTTACTTTCATGCTGTCGTAGTGTAGACCTCGCTGGACGAGGGCTTGGTGTCATAGAGCAGTAATACGTATGCCACTGATCTCGAAAATGGACGAAAAAAGTTCTTGTTATTGTTCTCTATCAGTCTGTGCAGTGATGCTCATGCCACTAAGCTGGACATTTTTGTTCTTCTTCTTCTTGTTTTATCAGTCTGTCAGTCTGGGAGGTTCCTGCTGTATGTCACTTCCTCGTTCGTCAGTTAACAGTCAGTCTTTTATCTCGTCCTTTCTTCTTCTTTTTTGATTTGTCTGTTATATTTTGTGTTATTTTTGTTTGTAAATCTACCTCTTTTGGTCGGATGATCAGTCTTTGTTCATTTTTTTCTTCTTTCTTCTTCTTCTGCTTTTGATTTCTTTGTTATATTTGTATTATTTTTGTTTGTAGATCAACCTCTTTTGGTAATATGTGATGCCCAAGCGATTTGGATGGAGTAATTGATTTTCTTGGGTTGTTATTTGACATGAGATGATGCTGGCGTTGTGTTTTGTTGGTATTATTTTTTTCCTCAAGTAATGATTATTACTCATTATATTGAAACTATTTGTATAAATGTGTAACTTGTTTACCGAACACTGTATAATTATTGTAAACTAAAAATCAAGGTTGTGACCGAGCAGTGAACGTGCGTCAAACTTAGCTTCCTTTTTCTCCATCGTAGAGCGGAAGTTACTTCCCTTGTCTTTGTCCTGTCTTCCTCATCTGTCTGTCTGTCTGTCTGGTTATGGCTGGCTTTGCCATCATTAACCGACACAACATGCTTCTTTCTTCTCTTACTTCCGTAAAGACTACACCAGTTCACTGGCGTACAAGTCGTTATATGCAGAACTGTGTCTGAAATTTCCGTCATTCCACAGAATCTTCACTGATGGATCACAGTCTGATGGTGTTGCTGCCGCTGCCTTCCGTTCCGCTGTTCCCAATCGTTCACTTTTAGAACATTTTCCGTGCGACAGTTCCGTTTATACTGCTGAACTGACTGCTCCGGTTTTGCACAAAAAATGGTGTCCCAATGCAAGCATAAAGATTTTCTCTTTTTTTTTCTGACTCCCTTTCTGCTTTGCAGGCAATTGCTGGCCAAAACATTAGTCACCCGAAGCTTCTGAAGTTCTTCGAACTGTTTTCTACTCTTTCAAATGAGTGGCTGGATTCCTGGCCATGTTGGTATTGGAGGCAGTGAAAAAGCTGACTGCCTGGCCAAGAAGGCCACAAAGAAAAAGATGTCTAAATCGTTGATTCCTTACACAGATGTCAAATCCGAAGTACACAGTTCCGTGAGAAATCTGTGGCAGGAGGATTGGAATAAACAGACAGATAACAAACTTTTCCAAATCCGCTCTACCCTGAAAGAAATTCTCCCATCTGCTGCAGGGAACCGTAAGAGTTTTATGTAGGTAATAATATAATATATTTTATTTATATAGCGCAAAATCTTGACAAAATCAAATCTAAGCGCTGAGCGTATACATGCATACATACCTACATACATATGAGCGTATACATGCATACATACATGCTTACATACTTACATACATAAATCTAAGCTGAGCGTATACATGCATACATACATACATACATAAATCTAAGGTAACACGCGGGTCACATATCTTACTCTCATCTGTACCTTTTAAAAAGTGAAGAAGCACCGTGGTGTACACCATGTGAAGAACCATTGAGCATCAGATACCTTCTCTTGATTGCTGGGACTTGTATGATGTGAGACATAAGCACTGCACGGCGGACTCCTTAAAGAACCTGTTTCGAGACGTCCCTCCAGATGCAATTATCCATTTTTTTTTTACAAAAAATTAATAGATTTCACATGATATGATTTTACCGTCTGTTTTTTTCTAATTGCATATTGGACTTGCAAGGTTAACGGTGAGCATGGTTTTTAACTGTTGCTTTTTATCTTAACCTGGTTGTCGTTTTTGACGTGGTGTTAGCCCTGATATGGCTGTAGTAGTCGGCTGGGCTGTAAGCAGTATGAACTTGAACTTGCTTCCCTTTCTGTCAGACTGTCTGTGTGTCCCCGCCCCCCCACCCCCTTCCTTCTTTGCTTCCCCTCCCCTCCCCTCCCCTCCCCTATTGTATGTAGTTAACCGACCCTGCGGATCATGTTGTAGCCGGTCTGACTACATCACGGTAAAGCAGGAAGTGTGGCTTACTGACCATGGTACTTTGCCCTGTGGGGACCCTATAATATGTATACTTGTCAACAATTGATAGGTACCATTAAACACTCCACGTCATGCGCTAGGGCAGCAAAAGAATATAACATGACAGATGTAGCAGAAAACAAGTTGCTGATTACAAACACACAAAAACGTTCACATCAAGGGACACAGCGATAAGTAAACAGGCACGAAACGGTCCCGACAAGAGCTCGACACAAAACAGTGATACCTGAAGATCCTTATCCCGTGTTGCGGGGTATAGATGAAGGTTAATGGCGTGTGTGTGGCGGATACCTGACACGGTCAGACGAGTGTGAAGAAAGGAACCAGGGTCATGCTCCCATGACATAAGTCAAGGGAGAGAAGCCATGCAAGTCAATCACAGCCGGCCTGGGGCTCCCACTCCATACACAATATACACACCTTTAACCTTTTCACCCCTTCACCTGTCCACTAGCTTACTGGATGGAGACTGGATGGGGGTGAGGAGTAATAGAGTTAAAAAGTCCCCCATACTCTCGAAACCTACCTTGGGCTCTGTTTGTCCACAGGTCTTTAAGAACTCCTCTCACACTCATACTTTCCCCCCATACTGGGATTTCTTTGTCGATAGATTTTTTCCTCAGTTACCAAACACCCGTGTTGTGGGTGTGAGGATTTGTGTCCTGTCGGTCTGCGCGCGCGCGCGCGCGTGTGTGTGTGTGTGAGTGTGGCCGCGTGTTTAGCTTGAACAAATATTTCTTTTGGAAAGTGTAAGTTGGTGGAAAAAAAAAGTGATGACGCAAGAGCAAAAACTAACATCGCCTAGAGAGGGTGATTGTGATCTGTGTTCTGTGTCTTGGATCGTTAAAAAAAAAGTTTTCATTATTTCAGACACTTGTGAATCAGTGAAAAAAAAGTTATCACAGGATAAACACACACCGCTTGTAGAGTGATTGTTTACATTTGTGGGGTGTGACTTGGACGAAAAAAGAGTGGAAACTTGGCAAACTGTGAAAAAAAAAACAAAAAAAACAAAAAAAAACAACCCACCCCGCATCAAACAACACTTTCCATGTTGTGATGTGTCTTTGATTAAGGAAAGATGGAAACGTGTCAGTCTTTGGGAAAAAAAAGTGTCAAACAACAAATACTGTTCATATTGTGATTTATAACGTGTCTTGAACATCTATATATATATCTGTATAACTATATATCTATGTTTATACCTGTCTATAAAACATTGGAGATAGGTTGATTTCCCAGGTCCCTCCACTTTGAAGACCAGTCGGCCTTTCTGCCTTTCTGAAGTCTTGGTAAAAACAGTTGGGTGGCGCTGCACTATATATATCTATGTCTGTATCGATGTCTGTATCTATATCTATAAAACATTGGAGATAGGTTGATTTCCCTGGTCCCTCCACTTGAAGACCAGTCGGCCTTTCTGCCTTTCTGAAGTATTGGTAAAAACAATTGAGTGGTGCTGTACTACATATATCTATGTCTGTATCTATATCTATAAAACATTGGAGATAGGTTGATTTCCCAGGTCCCTCCACTTGAAGACCAGTCGGCCTTTCTGCCTTTCTGTCTTTCTGCCTTTCTGTCTTTCTGCCTTTCTGTCTTTCTGCCTTTCTGAAGTCTTGGTAAAAAAAAAAAATTGGGTGGCGCTGTACTGCTGTGACGCGCTCTCAAAGAAAAACAACAACAAACAACGGAAACATAACAATCTGTGGAGAAAAAATCAAGACACAGTACTCATGATATTTAAGTCTGTGTGATGTGGCTGAGATGCTTTAAACAGACATATTGCGAGGAAACAGAACGATCACGTTCAGTCTGTGTGTGCTGGTGTGTTCTTTGTTTTTTGTTTTTTGTTTTTTGCTTTCGTTTTGATTTTATCCAAACAGTTTTGTTTTGTTTTGTTTTTATGCAAACAGTTATTGCCACAGTAAATGAATTGGATTTGGTTAATAGTCAACACTGGTTGTTGATTTTTGTGTTGGATTCGGAAAATACGTTACAGTTGCTGTGTGTACTCATAGAGTAAATTTCCTTACTGAAAAACGGGAAAACACTTTTTGCGGAGCTATGCTCTGAAAAAAAGGCAATATAAAAAGGTAATCTTCAAACAAATGATGTTTGTCACCAGTAAAATTGAATAAGCACATCGTCCACGTTCTGCTATATCTTATTTTCATGTTGTATCATGATGTTCCTTCGTTGGCTTATTATCCATTGTGATGAATGTAAAGACAAGGGAACTGTCCAGGTATTGTGTAGCAGGGGCAGATAATGTGACCACTTGGATAGGAATGTCGTATAGCGCATATTTTGGTATGTATGTCATCATCATCAAGTGCCTTGCCACATGGCGTTGGCGATCATGGCCCTCCATATGCACCTGTCCCTTGTTGCTGCAAGCACATCTGCCACCCTCTCTGTCCTCAGCCACTCTGCAAGTCCGTCCAATATTTTTTCCCTGGGTCTACCTGGTGCTCTCTTTCCCTCCAGCTTTCCTGTTGTGACCAGGTGCTCCAATTCCCCTTTCCTCATAAAATGGTCTATAAATATTGCTTGTCGTTTCCTAATCTTCCTTATGAATGATCCTCTTGTGTCTGCCTCCATCAAAACTGTCTCGTTTGTTTTCTTTGCTGTCCATGGAACTCTCATTCTTCTTAGAAACCACGTCTCAGCTGCCTCAATCTTGTTCTGGCTTTGCTTGTTGACTGTCCACGCCTCACAACCGTATAACATTAGCGGTTCTATATAACATTGAATAGATAATTTAGGTTACGGATAATAATAATAATAATAATTACAATATTTATATAGCGCAAAATCTTGATAAAATCAAATCTAAGCGCTGAAGCAGACACACACGCAAGCACGCACGCACGCACGCATGCACACACACGCACGCACACACACACACACACACCCACACCCACACACACACACACACCCACACACACGCATGGCTATAAATGGGGAGAAAGAATAAAAGCAATAAAAGCAAGAATAAAAGCAATGGAAAATTATAGAGAGCATAGCATATACAATAATATATTATAACCATGTGATTCCCTCCGAGCGGAGACAGGCTGCAGGGGGGGGGGGGGGGGTTGAGTGAGGTTAGGATTTTATGCGGAGGAGGAAAGGTGAGTTTTGAGAGCGGACTTGAAGGAGACAAAAGTAGGTTGCTGACGGACTGAGAGAGGAAGTTTGTTCCAGGAGAGTGGACCAGAAACAGAGAAGGCTCGTGGACCATAGGTATTGAGCTTAGTGCGTGGAAAGCGAAAAGTCAGAGGATCAGAGGCAGAGCGGAGGGTACGTGAGGGAAGATAGATCTCAAGTAGGCTTGACAGGTAATCGGGGGCTGCGTTATTGAGGCTTTTGTAGCACATGGTGTCTAGTTTGAACTGAATGCGCTTTGATACAGGGAGCCAGTGAAGTTGTGCCAGGAGAGGAGATATGTGGTCAGCTTTTTTCTTTTTGAGTACAAGGCGTGCAGCATTGTTTTGAATGCGCTGTAGGATGTGAATGGTGGAGGCAGGAAGACCAGACAGGAGTGAATTGCAATAGTCAATGCGAGACATTATGAAGGAGAGAACGAGTTTTGCAGTTGTTTCGACAGAGAGATACTTCCTGATCAGCCTTATACGATGGAGATGATAGTAGCAGGATCTGGCAGTTTGAGAAACAAAGTTGTTCATGGAGAGGGTAGAGTCAATGCAGACACCAAGGTTTTTAGCTGAATCAGAAATTGGGACTGATGTGTTACATAATGGGAGAGAAAGAGGAGGCAGCTGAGAAAGTTTCTGACGGGTGCCAATGAGGATAGCTTCTGTTTTGTCGTCATTAAGCTGAAGTCTATTGTGTGTCATCCAGTTCTTAATGTCCGAGTAACACTCAGTGGTGCGAGTCAACAGGCGCTGTATATTATCAGGTGAGTCACTGTCTTGAAGTTGGGTGTCATCAGCATAGAAGTGGTGTTTTATAGAATGGGAGTTGATGATGGTGGACAGGGGGGAGGTGTAAAGAGTGAAAAGAACAGGGCCAAGGACAGATCCTTGTGGAACACCACAGGTCAGGTATGCAGGTTGAGAGTAAGTGCCATTGATGAGAACGGTTTGTTTTCTGTTTGATAGGTATGAAGTGAACCAAGACAGAGCAATGTCAGAGATGCCAAAAGTATGATGAAGTCTAGAAAGGAGAATATCATGATCAATGGTATCAAAGGCTGCAGACAGATCAAGGAGTGTGAGGAGAGAGACTTTGCCAGTATCAGTTGCAAGGAGGAGATTGTTGAGAATGTGTAGTAGGGCAGTTTCAGTGCTATGGCACTGGCGGTAGGCTGACTGGAAAGGATTGAGGAGATTGTTGGCAGACAGGTGAGAGTTCAGCTGGTTGAGGACGACTTTTTCAAGGAGTTTTGACAAGAAAGAGAGATTAGAGATAGGCCGGTAATTTTTCAGTTCATTTGGATCTAAATTGTGTTTCTTGAGGAGAGGGTGAACAATAGCAGACTTGAAAGAATCTGGGACAGTTCCAGTTTGAAGAGAAGTGTTGATGATGTCAGTGATGAATGGGAGGAGAGTAGGGAGACAGTCGGCGTAGAGAGAACCTGGAAGAGGATCCAGTTCGCAGGTTTTGAACGACATGGATCTGATTGTGTTGAGAATTTCTTCTTGTGAGACTGGGGTAAAAGTAGTAAGAGGTGTGCCAGAGAAGGAAGGGTCAGGTGGGCATGGTTGACAGGGTGTCCTGTCAAGCCTGTCACGAAGAGTTTGTATTTTGGTGGTGAAATAGTTGGAGAATACAGATGGGAGTTCTTCATTTGTATGTTTTGTTGGGAGAGGTAAATCTTTTCGTGTGCCAAGGAGATGATTCATGGTTGTAAAGAGTTCTTTTGAAGAAGAGGCATTCAGGATTTTGGTTTGGAAATAGCTTGTTTTTGCTGATGCAATGAGGGTGGATACTTTTGTTTTAGAGGCTTGGAAAAGTTGCCTGTGTACAGTGAGTTTGGATTTGCGCCAGCGGCGCTCTGCTCTGCGGCGGGCACGTTTTGCACAGGCGATCTCATGAGTGAGCCAGGGGGTAGGGGGGCGGTCAGGTAAAAGACGGGTTGTGGCTGGAGCATGAGTGTCCAGAAGATGGTGGAGAGTAGTATAGAATTCATCGGCAAGGTTATGTGACTTTTCAGAAAGGAGACGGGAGGCATCAGATGAAAATGTGGAGAGGTCGATAGATTTGAGATTGCGTCGAGTCACTGTGCGCATGGTACGGGATAGGTAGACCCATGGTACGGGATAGGTAGACCCAGCATTAAGTGATGGCTACTCAAAGGCTTGTTAGAAAATGAGACTGAGCACGCATGGAATTGTCTACGCCTAATGAAAGGAATCTCAGTTGAACTAGTTCCAAATTCCGTATTGCAGGCTGCAGCTGGCTGGAGTCAGTCTCTGACACCCTCAGACTGTGTTGTGTTGTGTGCTGCTTGGGTCGTGCAGATAGTTCATTGATTGGTCGCTTTCTCTTGTCTCTGACTTTTGGCACTGAGTGCTCAGTCTTTGTACTGTCAGAGAGAGAGAGAGAGAGAGAGAGAGAGAGAGAGAGAGACAGAGAGACAGAGAGAGAGAGACAGAGAGACAGAGAGAGAGACAGAGAGAGAGAGAGACAGAGAGAGAGAGACAGAGAGGGAGACAGAGAGACAGAGAGACAGAGAGAGAGACAGAGAGAGAGAGACAGAGAGAGAGAGAGAGACAGAGAGAGACAGAGACAGAGACAGAGACAGAGACAGATTAGGACACTTGAAAATGAAAACTTAGTTCATATTTTAGACTTTAGTCACTAATGAAGGGATTTGTAC
>CM060312.1:93687375-93697375 GCA_030674185.1 Monoplex corrugatus
TTGTATGGAATGTGCACAAAGAACAGTCATGGAGATAAGTTACTTGTGACGGTAAATATTGTATGGAATGTGCACAAAGAACAGTCACGGAGATAAGTACGGTAAATATTGTATGAATGTGCACAAAGAACAGTCATGGAGATCAGTACGGTAAATATTGTATGGAATGTGCACAAAGAACAGTCATGGAGATAAGTACGGTAAATATTGTATGGAATGTGCACAAAGAACAGTCACGGAGATAAGTACGGTAAATATTGTATGGAATGTGCACAAAGAACAGTCATGGAGATAAGTACGGTAAATATTGTATGGAATGTGCACAAAGAACAGTCATGGAGATAAGTACGGTAAATATTGTATGGAATGTGCACAAAGAACAGTCATGGAGATAAGTACGGTAAATATTGTATGGAATGTGCACTAAGAACAGTCATGGAGATAAGTACGGTAAATATTGTATGGAATGTGCACAAAGAACAGTCATGGAGATCAGTACGGTAAATATTGTATGGAATGTGCACAAGAACAGTCATGGAGATAAGTACGGTAAATATTGTATGGAATGTGCACAAAGAACAGTCATGGCAGTGTAAATATTGATGGAAGTGCAGACGTATGGAGATGTTTGTGACATAAATGTTGTACTGTACACTGTGGGGAGATCAGTAGAATGGCTTGACCATCTTGATATATTCGTGTGTTGTTGTTGTTGTTGTTGTTGTTTTGGGGGTGGGTGGCAGGGTAGATGGGTGGGTTATTGTTTTTGTGTGTGTGTGTTTGTTTCTTGTGGTCTCAGATGTATGTTTGATGTTAGCGCTCGTTAGTGTCATGTTTTCAGCACATCTTCAATCAGGTAGGTAAGTCAGGCGCTGTCTCGGAAAGATAGGCTGGTTTTCAGTCAGGCACTATCGCAAAAAGATATGTCGGTGTTTTATCTTAATGTATCCTGGGTTTCATAGTGAGACAGGTGAAAATGCCAGGGAAGATATCGTTAGTGTTTTGACTGGTTTGGGGAATGTTCTGATAACTATGTATCTCTCTCTGTCTCTGTCTCTCCGTCTGCCTCTGTCTGTCTGTCTTTCTGTGTCTGTTCTTCTTTCTCTCTCTGTGTCTCTGTATCTGTTCTTTCTCTGTCTTTCTCAGTCTCTGTCCCAGTCTCTGTGTGTCTGTCTGTCTTCTGTCTGTCTTTCTCTCTTTCTGTTCTCTGTCTGTTCTCTCTGTCTCTGTCTCTCTCTCTCTCTGTATATCTGTCTCTCTGTCTCGTCTTATATCATGATAAACCGAGCTTAACATATTTGACACGAGATTTCAATTTGATTTTGACATTGGTATGCTCTCTCTCTCTCTCTCTCTCTCTCTCTCTCTCTCTCTCTCTCTCTCTCTCTCTCTCTCTCTCTCTCTGTCCCTGTCTCTGTCTGTCTCTTTCTCTGTATCTGTCTCTCTTTTTTCCCCGCCTCTCTGTCTCTCTCTCCCCACCATCTTTATCTTTCTCTTTCCCCGTTCTCTGTCCTTCAAGAATATTCCTTTTGTTAAGAAAGAAATACCTGGGTAACCACTATGTCCTGTCAGTGCCAATTTTTCATGATAGAAAATACAGTTCCTACACAAGACTTGTAGCGACATGAACATGATTTTGGTCCCTTTTTATCCACGGCAGGGAAGTTTTTAGTCCTGTTTTTATTATCTGTTGTTTGGTGTTTGTGGGTCTGTTTGTGACCGTGCGTTCGCGCTTGACAAAGGCCGGTTGGCCGAAAATTTGCGCTTGTTTTGTCTTGTTTTGTTAAACACGCGCTTACATTTGATTTTCTTGTTCTTCTGGTTCCTGTTTGCTTGGGCGCGCAGTCGCACTTGTTTTGGATCATGATTTTGACGTTCACACCACTGGTTAAAGACTCTAATCTAAGGTGTTTGCCATCCTTGTTTTTGTTCGTCATGCTTTTGATCTTCGTTTTTCTTGGTACTGTTTTTAGTACTTGTGATTGTCTTGATGTGTAGTGGTTATTCGTTCCACCCAGCGATACAGGACGATGACCTAAATCATTAAAACATTAGAAACCAGAAAGATGTGAAAATACGGTGAGCACGTATATTATTTAATTACAAGTTAACAAAACAGACAGGGGCACTTTTTGGCCAATTGGTTTTTATTAGCGTACGCAGAAGACTACAAAGAAACAGCATTCACAAGATTTAGAACACAAACAACTGATAGATAACTTTCCTGATCTTGTGTTGAACTGGTCATGTTCTGTCTCTCTCTGTTCGTCTGTGTCTGTGTCTCTCTGTTGCTGTCTGTCTCTTCTGTTTCTGTTTTCTCTGTCTGTTTGTCTCTTCTTTCTGTCTGTCCTGTCTCTCTTTGCTCTCTGTCTGTCTGTCTTCTGTCTCTGTCTCTCGTCTCTTCGTCTCTGCTGTCGTCCTCTGTGTCTCTTTGCCTCACTGTCTCGTCTCTCTCTCTCTCTCTCTCTCTCCTCTCTCTCCTCCTCGGCCTTTTGGGCTCTCTGTCTCTGCCTCTTCTCTCTGTCTTCTGTCTGTCTGCCTGTCTGTCTCTGTCTCTCTCTGTCTCTCTCTCTCTTCCACTGTTACGTTTTGCTTTTGCCCGTAGGATTATTCAGGATCACTCAATTATACAGACACGCAAGTTGGACTGACTTCAGAGAGTATGATGGTGAGCTTGGCTAACAGAAACCATTCTTGTGTGTGTGTTGTTGTGTGCTGGTGTGGGGGTGGTGTGTGTGTGTGTGTGTCCCTTGTAGTGGTGCGTGATGTGTGTGTGTGTGGTGTGTGTGTGTGTGTGTGGTTGTGTGTGTTTGTGGTTGTGTGCTGTGCTGTGTGTGTGTGTGGTGCGTGCGGTGTGTGTGTGTGATGTGTATGTGGTGTGTGTGTCTGTGTGCAGGTGTGTATGTGTGTGTGTGTGTGTGTGTGTGTGTGTGTGTGTGGTGTGTGTGTGTGTGTGTTGTGTGTGTGTGTGTGTGTGTGTGTGTGTGAATTCCACTGATCAACAACAACACTCGACCTTTCACAACTAGAATGGAATGTAACCCTATCGTAAAGCTTCAGTGTGAAAAAGTTGACTGTTCACAGAGATGGGATGGTAGGGCACATTCACAACACACAACAATGTGTGATCCTAACACACAAACGGTAATACCAAAAGTAAAATAGTCAGGGATGATGTTGGTCACGTACCCTGCATACTAATGAACACTTTTGGATGAGGTAGAATTTTAGGATAATATGATGGTGATGATGATGATGATGATGATGATAATACGGAAATAAAAATGGTGATGATGATGATGAATAATGATAATGATAATAATAATATTTAAAATTAAGAAGAAGAAGAATTAGAATAATAGTAATAATAATAATAATGATAGATGAATGAATGATGAGATGACGACAACAAAAACAAGAACAACACCAACAAAATTAACATTGATGATGATGACGATAGATGATGATGATAATAATAATAATAATCAATAATAATAATAAAAATAATGATGAGATAATAATAATAATAATAATAATAACATCAATAATATAATAATAATAATAATGAATAATAATGATAATAATAATAATAATAATAATATTCAATAATATAATAATAATGATAATAATGATAATATATATAAAGATTAAATAATGATAATAATAATAATAATAATGATAATATATATAATAATATAATAATAAAATATATCCAGATGTTGCTAGTTAAATCAACCAAATCACACCTCTCATCATTCACTAGAACATTCACTCACAATAACAAGAACTCTTGAAAGGACAGAAAGCACAGGGAGACATGAGGGCAGTGAGGCGAAGGGGGGAAGCACGTAGGAAGGGAGATCACTGATGGACAAAAAGGTGTGTGAACGAGACAGGGGAAGCTCATTCCAGTTGTATGGACCAGACACAAAATGAGCGGCGACTTATTGTACTGTCATTTCCATGTTATCATCGTCATCATCATGTGCCCTGCGCATGGCGTTGGCGATCATGACCCTCCATATGCATCTATCCCTTGTCGCCGCAAGCACATCTTCCACCCTCTCTGTCCTCAGCCACCCTGCAAGTCCGTCCGATATTTTCTCCCTGGGTCTACCTGGTGCTCTCCTTCCCTCCAGCTTTCCTGTTGTGACCAGGTGCTTTAATTCCCCTTTCCTCATAAAATGGCCTATAAATGTTGCTTGCCTTTTCCTAATCTTCCTTATGAATGATCTTCTTGTGTCTGCCTCCATCAAGACTGTCTCGTTTGTTTTCTTTGCTGTCCATGGAACTCTCGACTCTTCCATTGTTAATATAGTTACATGTTTTCTTTGCTGTCCATGGAACCCTCGACTCTTCCATTGTTATATTCAGTGGTATCTGTTATTTCCATTATTATCAGTTATTGTTTCCGTTGTTATTTAATATATCCAGTGTTTTCCTTTATATCCAGTGTTATCTGCCGCGGGAGCCCAGCTCTGCCTGTGTTGTTTATTCATTTATGGTTTAGCTGAATATTGAGGTCTTTTGGTGATATAACGTACAAAGCACCACTTTGATTCAGATTGAGATCATATCTGATAGTAAAGAAAACAAACGAGACAGTCCTGAAGGAGGCAGACACGAGGAGATCATTAGTAAAGACGATTAGGAAAAGACAAGCAACGTTTATAGGACATTTTATGGGGCAAGAGAAATTAGAGCACCTGGTCACAACAGGAAAGCTGAAGGGAAAGAAATCACCTGGTAGACCCAGGGAGAAAATATTGGACGGACATGCAGGGTGGCTGAAGACAGATAAGGTGGGAGATGTACTTGCAGTGACAAGGGATAGATACATATGGAGGGCCATGATCGCCAACGCCATGCGGCAGAGCACATGATGATGATGATGATGATGATGATGATGATGATGATGATGATGATGATAGATGATGATCCAGTAACACTCGTACGTAGATGAAAACAGCCACCTCCCCTTTTTCCTACCCACTGCCCATTATTGTTCTTTTTTCACGTGCTTTAAATTTTTGTATCGTTCATTTCATAGCATTTATTGAAAAGTTATTGGCGACGTTTTATTTATTACTGACACAGATAAGTCTGTGAGGTGCATCTGGAACTGTCCAAACTGACAAATCGTTCTGGAACTAATCAAAGAACATAAATCTTGAGAAGTTCTACAGCATGGGAGATAATTCCTACGTGACTCTCAAGAGTTATGTTCTTTGATTAATGTCTAAAAATTCTCCCTGCTTCCCTCTTTTTTCTTTCGTTCTGGAACTAGTTTCCAATTCTCTGCACAGGTTGGGGTTAAATGGATACGGGGAAAACAGGAAGAAGTATTTGGAAGATTGCCACAGTCTTAGACCTTACCTGTGTTTCCATGGAAAACACCTGTGTCTCTTGTTCTTCGTGTGTACAACTCCATTCGCTCAGTAACCGGTGTGCTGTTCTCCATATGGCGACTACGTTGTTGAATACTGGCTTCGTTCTGTGTGTTGCTCCATCGTGTTTGGCTGAAGAAATTGATGACCTTGACCCACTGTCTCGAAGGATTTGTGATTTAACCCTTTGACTCCTGCGGCCTGTCCACCAAGCATCCTGCATTGTCAACCATTCTAGCATGAAGCTGGGGAATAGGTGAGGGAGTCAAAGGGTTAAGCTTTTACAGTTGATGGATAGGATACGGGAGTCAAAGGGTTAAGGCAGAATTGTGCTGTTTCTGTTGCTTTCTTTTGTTTGTTGTGTTATCTTGTATTGTATTCGTATCGTATTGTATTTGTATTTGTGTTGTGGTGTGTCTGTAGTGTGTGTGTGTGTGTGGGGGGGTGGGGGTGGGGGTGTGAGCGTGTGTATGTATGTATGTATGTGTGTGCATGTGTGTGGTGTGCATGCGTGAGTGTGTGTATGTGTGTGTGTGTATGTGTGTGTGTGTGTGTATCTGTGTGCGCGCGTGTGTGTATGTATGTGTGTGTGTGTGTGCGCGTGTGTGTGTGCGTGTGTGTGTTTGTGTGTGCGTGTGTGTGTGTGCGTGTGTATGTGTGTGCGTGAGAGTGTGGGGTGCATGTGTGCGCTTGTGTGCGTGTGTGTGTATGTGTGTGTGTTTGTATAGGTGTGCTTGTAAGAGAGAGAGAGAGAGAGAGAGAGAGAGTGTGTGTGTCACTGTGTGTGTGTGTGTGCGCGCGCGCGCGCGTGTGTGTATGTGTTGTTGTGTGTGTGTGTGTGTGTGGTGTGTGTGTGTGTGTGTTATGTGCTGTATTGCCTTGTGATAGACTCGTTCTGTTGTTATATCATTTTGGGTTGTATTTGTATTGTATTGTATTAGATTGTATTGTATTTGTATTGTATTGTATTGTATTAGATTGTATTGTATTGTATCGCGCGGTTTCTATATATCACACTATATTGTACGCTGCTTTGTTTTGCCTCATTGCCTTGTGGTGAGTGTCATTCCTTTGTTGTTTTGTATGGGGTTGTATTGTATTGTGTTGTGTTGATTTTGTAGCGTACAAGTACATGTACTCTGTGCTGGTTTGTTTTGCCGAGTTGCCTTGTGGTACGTCTCTTTGCCTTGTGGTACGTCTCTTTGCCTTGTGGTACCGTGTCCGTGTGGTATCGTATTGTGTTGTGTTGGGTTGTGATGTACTGTAGTGCGCTCTGTGATCGTCGAGTCGGAATGTGTCGCTATCAGTGCCATCTGTTCTCTTCTGAAGAACTTGTGGCTGTTTGCATTCGTTCCTGTCTTGTCTGTCTTTCTGTCTGTCTGTCTCTGTCGTCTCTGTATTCCGTTCCTGTCTCTGTCTGTCTATCTGTCTCTTCTGTCTCTGTCTGTCTTGTATTCCGTTCCTGTCTCTGTCTATCTGTCTGTCTGTCTCTATCTGTCTCTGTCTGTCTCTGTCTTTCTGGTCTCGTCTCTGTCTGTCTGTCTGTTGTCTCTATCTGTCTGTCTCTGTCTCTGTCTGTCTGTCTGTCCTATCTGTCTCTATCTTCTGTCTCGTCTCTGTCTGTCTGTCTCTGTCTGTCTGTCTCTGTCTGTCTGTCTCTGTCTGTCTCTCTGCCTTTCTGTCTCTGTCTCTGTCTGTCTGTCTGTCTATCTGTCTCTGTATGTCTGTCTCTGTGTCTCTTCTGCTTCGGTCTCTGTCTGTCTGTCTGTCTGTCTGTTTTCTCTTTCGCGTACTCAGCGTCACTTTCCGTTTCATTCAGTGGCGTTTTGAAGTTTAACCTTTTGACTGTCCCACCTTGTCCACCAACCGCAAAAACTTCATTCCCTCTCCTTATCCCCCAGCTCCTGCAGGAAGGAAGCTGGGGGATAGGGTGAGAAGGAAGCTGGGGGGTGGTGGTTGAGGGAATCAAAGGGTTAAGTTTTTGCTTTGTTAGCATGCTAATGGGCAGGGTGCCAGAGTCAAAGGGTTACTGTGACGGAGCAGAAGGTGCAGCAGATACATCAGTAGTGCAAAGCGGACAGACCCTAAACACTGGCATTCTGAGGCAGACGTGTCTTGAAATATGGCACGTGCAGAGAGAGAGAGAGAGAGAGAGAGAGAGAGAGAGAGAGAGAGAGAGAGAGAGAGAGAGAGAGAGAGGAGAAAGAGAGAGAGATGTGTGTATGTGAAAGAGAGAAGTGTGTGTGTGTGTGTGTGAAAGAGAGAGAGAGAGAGAGAGAGAGAAAGAGAGTGGTGTGTGTGTATGTGAAAGAGAGAGAGAGAGTGTGTGTGTGTGTGTGTGTGAAAGAGAGAGATAGAGAAAGAGTGTGTGTATGTGAAAGAGAGAGAGAGAGAGGTGTATGTTTGTGTGTGTGTGTATGTGTGGTGTGTGTGATGTAGTTGTGTGTGTGTGTGTGTGTGTGTGAGAGAGAGAGAGTGGTGTATGTTTATGTTTGTGTGTGTGTGTGTGTGTGTGTGTGTGTGTGATGTGGTTGTGCGTGTGTGTGTGTGTGTGTATGTGCTGTTGCGTGTGTATGTGCTACGTGTGTGTGGTGTGTGTGTGTGTGTGCTGTGTGATGTGCATACGTGTGTGTGCGTGTGTGTGGTGTGCGTGTGTGTGTGTGTGTGCGTGTGTGTGTGTGTGTGCATCTCAGGTGTGTGTAGAACACACGTACACAATGGTGCCGTCTGTCTTGTGCCTCGTTTTCAGTCCGTGAACACATAAACAGACTTGAAATGACTCCACAGGCAAAACAGGTTTTCTTCCCCTGTCTGTCAGACCTCTGTTTGTCCGTCTTTCCTCCCGCTACCTTACCTCCATTCCAGAGAAACATCCGATCATAGTAACGGTATTTCTTTTCCAGTGTCCGTGGGTACTGTTTGACCTAGTGTGATCTTACCCATGGCACTAAATCGGTATCAGTTGTACCTTTGTGTCCACCTATTTATATTTTTTCTTACCCATGACAATAAATCGGTATTAGTTATAACTTTGTAGTCACCGGTTTTTCTTACCCATGACAATAAATCGGTATTAGTTATAACTTTGTAGTCACCGGTTTTTCTTACCCATGACAATAAATCGGTATTAGTTATAACTTTGTAGTCACCGGTTTTTCTTACCCATGACAATAAATCGGTATTAGTTATAACTTTGTAGTCACCGGTTTTTCTTACCCATGACAATAAATCGGTATTAGTTATAACTTTGTAGTCACCGGTTTTTCTTACCCATGACAATAAATCGGTATTAGTTAATACCCTTTTTAGTCACCGGTTTTTCTTACCCATGACAATAAATCGGTATAGTTATAACTTTGTAGTCACCGGTTTTTCTTACCCATGACAATAAATCGGTATAGTTATAACTTTGTAGTCACCGGTTTTTCTTCCCCATGACAATAAATCGGTATCAGTTATACTTTGTAGTCACCGGTTTCTTACCCATGACAATAATCGGTTCAGTTATAACTTTGTAGTCACCGGTTTTCTTACCCATGACAATAAATCGATATCGTTATCCTTTGCAGTACGGTTTTTCTTACCATGCAATAAATCGGTATCAGTTATAACTTTGTACACCGGTTTTTCTCTTTGGCTAAGCCATTTACTATGTCAGACTTTTGTTTTTTAAGAACTGTGAATTACAATTACACCGGGACTGGGAGGTACACTTCCCATGACTATTGTAGGTACTGGCTGCAGTAATCTAAATGAAAGGAGATGTCCATTTGAACTGACGTTTTGCTTTGAGTACTGGCTCCCCAGTGGAGATGCGGGGGCTCTTTCAGTATAAACAGTATCCCCACCTTCTGGAAATTCTGTGCTAAAAATTTCCTCTTTTTGTCGCTCTCTTTGTTTCTGCCTTCTTCCTTTGCTTTCTGTCTTTTCTTCCTGTCATTTTCTTACTGGCTGGTCCATTCACATGTATGTTTTCGATAAAGTCTTAATACTTTCTCTTAGGATTGATAGTTAGATACATTTTTGGCTGTAGGGAAATGAGATATGCGGAAGCAATGTTATGTAATTTAGGCCTGTTTTTATATATGTTTTAGTGTCTTTAGTTATGTTTAAATTTGTACTCAGGTATGATTTTTAAATCCCCTCTGTGCGATAGATTGAACAGAGTGGTCAACACCAGGGGCATCTGCTCAGATTATGTGCGCGAATGCATTGATACGTGTACTTAATTTTCTCCCTTCCCCTTTTCTTCCCCCATTTTGGAGTATTGTGTATGTTTTGAAATGATTATAGACCTGAAATAGCTCTACGCTGTCGGCTGGGCTTTAAACAAAAATTACAGTAACTGACCTATGACCTACTGGACGGGGTAAGAAGGAAAAGGCATAAAATGTATGCTTGTCTGTGTAGAGCATACCCTTTTCTACATGGTCTCTGCTCCTGTGTATGATGTCATGGAGCCCCAGTTTGCAGGTGTCAGCGATGTTGTCCATGAAGAATTTTGCTGGCCTTCCTTGTTTTCTCTTGGCCTCGACTCTCCCCTGCAGGACTGATGTCATCAAGTCGGTACTTGTGTATCTGTATAGATCTACATGAAATATATCTATCTACAT
>CM060312.1:93707375-93712375 GCA_030674185.1 Monoplex corrugatus
CTCTCAAGATTGAATCCTTCTTGAACAAACCTTAAACTCTCAAGACTGAATCCTTCTTGAACAAACCCTAAACTCTCATGACTGAATCCTTCGTGAACAAACCTTAAACTCTCATGACTGAATCCTTCTTGAACAAACCCTAAACTCTCATGACTGAATCCTTCTTGAACAAACCTTAAACTCTCAAGACTGAATCCTCCTTGAACAAACCTTAAACTCTCAAGACTGAATCCTTCTTGAACAAACCTTAAACTCTCAAGACTGAATCCTTCTTGAACAAACCCTAAACTCTCATGACTGAATCCTTCTTGAACAAACCCTAAACTCTCAAGACTGAATCCTTTTTGAACAAACCTTAAACTCTCAAGACTGAATCCTTCTTGAACAAACCTTAAACTCTCAAGACTGAATCCTTCTTGAACAAACCTTAAACTCTCAAGACTGAATCCTTCTTGAACAAACCTTAAACTCTCAAGACTGAATCCTTCTTGAACAAACCTTAAACTCTCAAGACTGAATCCAAAACAAGTGTGACTGCCTGCGTTCAAGCAAACAGGAACCAGAAAAAACGCGAAAAAAGAATAAGAACGCGTATTTAATACAACCAGACAAGACAGGCGCAAATTTTCGGCCAACTGGTCTTTGTCAAGCGTAAGATCACAAACAAACAAACACCAGATGCAGATATATTGATAAGGTTATGACGTAGATGTTGATGTAGATATTGCTAGGTTATAATATAGATATTGATGTAGATATTGCTAGGTTATAATATAGATACTGATGTAGATATTGCTAGGTTATAATATAGATACTGATGTAGATATTGCCAGGCTATGGTGTATATATTGCTAGGTAATGATGTATATATTGCTAGGTAATGATGTAGATATTGATGTATATATTGCTAGGTAATGATGTAGATATTGATGTAGATATTGCTAGGTAATGATGTATATATTGCTAGGTAATGATGTAGATATTGCTAGGTAATGATGTAGATATTGATGTAGATATTGCTAGGTTATGATGTATATATTGCTAGGTAATGATGTAGATATTGATGTAGATATTGCTAGGTTATGATGTATATATTGCTAGGTAATGATGTAGATATTGATGTAGATATTGCTAGGTAATGATGTAGATATTGCTAGGTAATGATGTAGATATTGCTAGGTAATGATGTAGATATTGATGTAGATATTGCTAGGTTATGATGTAGATATTGATGTAGATATTGCTAGGTAATGATGTAGATATTGCTAGGTAATGATGTAGATATTGCTAGGTAATGATGTAGATATTGATGTAGATATTGCTAGGTTATGATGTAGATATTGATGTAGATATTGCTAGGTAATGATGTAGATAATGATGTATATATTGCTAGGTTATGATGTAGATATTGATGTAGATATTGCTAGGTTATGATGTATATATTGCTAGGTTATGATGTAGATATTGATTAGATATTGCTAGGTAATGATGTATATATTGCTAGGTTATGATGTAGATATTGATTAGATATTGCTAGGTTATGATGTATATATTGCTAGGTTATGATGTAGATATTGATTAGATATTGCTAGGTTATGATGTATATATTGCTAGGTTATGATGTAGATATTGATTAGATATTGCTAGGTAATGATGTATATATTGCTAGGTTATGATGTAGATATTGATTAGATATTGCTAGGTTATGATGTATATATTGCTAGGTTATGATGTAGATATTGCTAGGTTATGATGTAGATATTGATTAGATATTGCTAGGTTATCATGTAGATATTGCTAGGTTATGATGTAGATATTGCTAGGTTATGATGTAGATATTGATTAGATATTGCTAGGTTATGATGTAGATATTGCTAGGTTATGATGTAGATATTGCTAGGTTATGATGTAGATATTGCTAGGTAATGATGTATATATTGCTAGGTTATGATGTAGATATTGATTAGATATTGCTAGGTTATGATGTAGATATTGCTAGGTTATGATGTAGATATTGCTAGGTTATGATGTAGATATTGATTAGATATTGCTAGGTTATCATGTAGATATTGCTAGGTTATGATGTAGATATTGCTAGGTTATGATGTAGATATTGATTAGATATTGCTAGGTTATGATGTAGATATTGCTAGGTTATGATGTAGATATTGATTAGATATTGCTAGGTTATGATGTAGATATTGCTAGGTTATGATGTAGATATTGCTAGGCTATGATGTAGATATTGATGCAGATATTATTGCTAGCCTGTGATGTCGGTTTTGCTGTAAATATTAGTATTCCTTAGATAGGCTGTGATGTAGATTTTGCTAAATAATGATGTAGATATTGATAGACTGTAATGTAGATATTGCTGGCGTATGATGTAGATATTGCCGGCCTATGGTGTAGGTAATCTTTGGTTATGATGTAGATATCTATTGCTTAGCTGTGATATAGATATTGATATAGATGTTGCTAGGATATGAAGTAGATATTGCTTGGCTGGGGTGTCGATGTTGCTAGGCAATGATGTAGATATTACATATCACTAGAAATATCTGCCCCATGGAGAGATGTAGAGATTCACCTGAAGGAAGCCTTCAGAGTGCCAGACCTCTTAACGAGCACCAGCAAGAATCAGCGCCATCATAACTTCTATCGGACATGCTCGTTTCAAGTTATCAGCCCCAAAGACATCAACAAATTGGTAGGAACACAGACCTACATACATAGACAGGTAACATAGAGACCAGCAATTTGGTGTAACAGGTCACTGACTGTTCTTTGGTAAATTACTGTGACACTGTGGTGGCGGCGGTTGGCCTCTATAGGTGTTACCCTAGTTCAGCATTATCTCTCTGTATGTGGTTTCTTAAGAAGAATGTTGAGAGTTCCATGGACAGCAAAGAAAACAAACGAGACAGTCTTGATGGAGGCAGACACAAGTAGATCATTCATAAGGAAGATTAGGAAAAGACATGCAACATTTATAGGCCATTTTATGAGGAAGGGGGATTTAGAGCATCTGGTCACAACGGGAAAGCTGGAGGGAAGGAGAGCACCGGGTAGACCCAGGGAGAAGATACTAGACGGACTTGCAGAGTGGTTGGGGACAAGGAGGGTGGAAGAGATGCTTGAGGCAACAAGTGATAGAGACAGATGGAAGTCCATAAATCGCCAACGCCATGCGGCAAGGCACCTGATGATGATGATGATGATGATGATGTGCTCACATGCAAAATCGAGGCAACTGAAATGTGGTTTTTAAGAAGAATGTTGGGATTTCCGTGGACATCAAAGAAAACAGACGAGCAGTCTTGAAGGAGGCAGACACAAGAAGATCATTGATAAAGAAGATTAGGACATTTTCTTATAGGACATTTTTATGAGGAAAGAGAAATTAGAGCACATGATCACAACAGGAAAGCTGGAGGGAAAGAGAGCATCAGGTAAACCCAGGGAGAAAATATTGGCCGGACTTACGGGGTGGCTGAGGACAGAGAGGGTGGGAGATGTACTTGCAGCAACAGGGGATAGATTCGTATGGAGGGCCATGATCGTCAACGCCATGCGGCCGGTACATGATGATGATAATGTGCGCACATGCAGTATTTGTGTTTGTGGTGAAGACTTGTAGTCATTTGTGTTATTTTGCTCTTCTTTATACTTATTTACTATGGTTCTTAATACTTATGTTATTACGGATCATAATACTTATCTTCATTTTGTTTTTCAGTGGCTGTTATTTTGTCAGTGTCGTTTTATACTTGATTGTAAGATTTAATATATTCTGTTACAGTGCAATAAGCGTGGCTTTAAATAGATTTTGTGCTTTAAATGAAATGGTGATGGTGGTGATGATGATAATTATGATGATGAGTGATGGTGGTGGTGGTGATGATGATGGTGATGATGACGATGATGACGATTATTATATTGACCAAGATGAGAGATTATCCTCAAGTCTCTTTCGTGTTCTGCGTCAATCTTGAGCATTTTTGAACTGACTCCTCCGTTTAGAGTAACTTGAAAGTTGATTGCTTATCGTCTTCTGCTTTTCTAATACCACAAATTTGCCACAGAAGTGAATTGAATTAGTTGAACGACACAGCAGTGGTGTTTAAACCCTTTGACTCCCGCACCCTATCACCAACAGCAAAAACTTAACCCTTTGATTCCCTCACCTATCCACCAGCTTCCTGCAGGGAATCAAAGGGTCAAGTTTTTGCTTTGCTGGCATGGTTGACAATGCAGGATGCTGGTGGATGGGCTGCGGGAGTTAAAGGGTTAACGCTGTGTGCATGCAAGCCGAGCAGCGTAGAGAGATAATCCTATCACAGAGTGGGACAGAGCCACGTCCGGTCTGTCTGCCTGTCTATGTCTGTGGTATGACAGAACGGAAGCGCTAGACCACTTAACCAGGGTCAGCATCATGACAACTTCCATGGGACGTTTTATCCACAGATCTTGCTGGTCCTCTTTGCTGTTATCATTTCAAGGCAGCGCCCCCTGGAGTTGGACAAGTTGTTCTGATAAACTTCTCAGGACGGGGAAACCTCAACCCCCCCCCCTCCCTGCCAAACCACAGGCGATATTTTGGTTAACCCTTTCACTCCCTCACCATGTCCATCTTCAGCAGTTCTGCTGCCAAACTGTTCTCACACTGGACGAGCACAGGAAGTTCAGTCTTTTCTCAAATTTTTGTTCTGGTGTTTGTTTGTTTGTGATCTTACGCTTGACAAAGACCAGTTGGGCGAATTTGCAGGAACCAGAAGACAAGAAAACCAATGTAAGCGCGTATCCGACAAACAACGCAATTTTCGCAACCGGCTTTGTCAAGCGCGAACGCACGAAACAGACACAAACACAAACAACGGATAAAACAGGACTAAAACTCCTGCTGCATCGTCCAGTGGATAAAGGGACCAAATGGATGCCATGTCTCATGAGCAGTAGTAGAAGTGGGGAAGGAGCACTGATGTCAAGGGAAGTTGAGA
>CM060312.1:93714875-93717375 GCA_030674185.1 Monoplex corrugatus
AAGCTACAACACCAAGTGGTCCGTCTGACCACAGGACACATGTCGAACTGTATAGCACACAACAGGATCAGGACACAACAGGATCTGAACACAACAGGATCTGAACACAACAGGATCTGAACACAACAGGATCTGAACACAGGATCTGGACACAACAGGATCTGAACACAGGATCTGAACACAGGATCTGGACACAGGATCTGGACACAACAGGATCTAGACACAACAGGATCTAGACACAACAGGATCTAGACACAACAGGATCAGGTCACAACAGGATCTGGACACAACAGGATCTGGACACAACAGGATCTAGACACAACAGGATCTAGACACAACAGGATCTAGACACAACAGGATCAGGTCACAACAGGATTGGACACAACAGGATCTGGACACAGGATCAGGACACAGCAGGATCTAGACACAAAGGATCTGAACACAACAGGATCTGAACACAACAGGATCTGAACACAGGATCAGGACACAACAGATCTAGACACAACAGGATCAGGTCACAACAGGATCTGGACACAACAGGATCAGGACACAACAGGATCTGGTCACAACAGGGTCTGACACAACAGGATCAGGACACAACAGGATCTAGACACAACAGGATCAGGACACAGCAGGATCTGGACACAACAGGATCAGGACACAACAGGAACTGGTCACAACAGGATCAGGTCACAACAGGATCAGGACACAACAGGATCAGGACACAACAGGATCTGACACAACAGGATCAGGACACAACAGGATCTGGTCACAACAGGATCAGGTCACAACAGGATCAGGACACAACAGGATCAGGACACAACAGGATCAGGACACAACAGGATCAGGACACAACAGGATCAGGACACAACAGGATCAGGACACAACAGGATCTAAACACAACAGGATCAGGACACAACAGGATCTAAACACAACAGGATCAGGACACAACAGGATCTAAACATAACAGGATCAGGACACAACAGGATCAGGTCACAACAGGATCAGGTCACAACAGGATCAGGTCACAACAGGATCAGGACACAACAGGATCAGGACACAACAGGATCAGGACACAACAGGATCAGGACACAACAGGATCAGGACACAACAGGATCAGGACACAACAGGATCAGGACACAACAGGATCAGGACACAACAGGATCTAAACACAACAGGATCAGGACACAACAGGATCTAAACACAACAGGATCAGGACACAACAGGATCTAAACATAACAGGATCAGGACACAACAGGATCAGGACACAACAGGATCAGGTCACAACAGGATCAGGTCACAACAGGATCAGGACACAACAGGATCAGGACACAACAGGATCAGGACACAACAGGATCAGGACACAACAGGATCAGGACACAACAGGATCAGCACACAACAGGGTCTGGACACAACAGGATCAGGACACAACAGGATCAGGACACAACAGGATCAGGACACAACAGGGTCTGGACACAACAGGATCTAAACACAACAGGATCAGGACACAACAGGATCAGGTCACAACAGGATCAGGACACAACAGGGTCTGGACACAACAGGGTCAGGACACAACAGGATCTAAACACAACAGGATCAGGTCACAACAGGATCAGGTCACAGGATTTAGACACAACAGGATCAGGTCACAACAGGATCTGGACACAACATCAGACTGTCTTTCCAGAAATGTTTTTATGACATCTTTGTGTCGTATACATGTGACTGATGATCTGACCAACGAAAGAGAAAGATTATAAAAAAAAATGTGATGGATGATGACTGTTCCACACTGACGGGACACTACACAGCAGCCCAGACAAAGAAGCGTGGCCAGGATTCTGGGCGGGAAAAAAAAAAAAGAGGACAGAACAAAGTGAGTGTTGACGGGGTAAGGTGGGTTTTGTCCACGTGTGGGAATGTTCACCTTCTTCATACCCAGTGTTTTGTTTCGTGTACACCTTCTTTTGATTTCTGATTTGTCAGTCGGCTGCAGAGGGTGAACATCTGACTGTAGATTTGTGGATGAGGAATAGTGTGTGAGCAGACTGTTCAGTCATTTTGGTGAAGCAAGTGTGTGTAAAATATGATAAGAGAGGTACGTGTCGAAATTCTTCACTTGTATCTATCAGAACAGACCTTGTTCAGAATCCTTTGTCAAGCAGGTTTCAGGGGAAAGGGGTTTTTGGGGGAGGTACCTTGGTATTGAGGACACCGAGATGTGGTTTCTCAGAAGAAAGTTGAGAGTACCATGGACGGCAAAGAAAACAAACGAGACAGTCTTGATGGAGGCAGACACAAGTCGATCACTATAAGGAAGATTAGGAAAAGACAAGCAACATTTATAGGCCATTTTATGAGGAAGGGGGATTTGGAGCACCTGGTCACAACGGAAAAGCTGGAGGGAAAGAGAGCACCGGGTAGACCCAGGGAGAGAATGCTGGACGGACTTGCAAGGTGGCTGAGGATAAGGAGGGTGGGGGAGATGCTGGGGGCAACG
>CM060312.1:93727375-93737375 GCA_030674185.1 Monoplex corrugatus
CCTGTAATTCAGGAAATCATAAATCTCAGCCTTCAGTCGGGAACCGTACCCAAACCTCTTAAGCAAGCTATTGTCAAACCACTACTCAAAAAGCCTGGTTTAGACCCTGAGATCCTAAATAATTACCGTCCAGTTTCGAACTTGCCATTTCTTTCAAAACTTATAGAGAGAGCCATTGTGGATCAGTTGACAGCACATCTTGTCTCACACAATCTCGAAGTGAAGTTCCAGTCAGCGTACAAATGTGGACATAGTACTGAAACTGCACTTCTCTGCATATTAAATGACCTCCTTTCTTTTCTTGACCACGGTGACAATGCCATTCTTGTTCTGCTAGACTTGAGCGCTGCTTTTGATACCATGGATCACACCCTTCTCTTGCAGCGTCTTCACACTGAAATCGGCCTGAACAAAACTGTTTTGTTATGGTTCACTTCATATCTTTCTGAGAGATCTCAAAAAGTTCTTGTCCGGTCTTCATATTCGAAAGAAACACCTCTTCTTACAGGCGTTCCGCAAGGATCGGTCCTCGGACCTCTTCTCTTCTCTCTATACACAAGACCCCTGGCTTCTCTGATTGAACAGTTCAATGTTGACTTTCATTTCTTTGCGGATGATTCCCAACTTCTATTCCCGCCTTCCCTCCGACAATACTCTCGCTCTTGAATCAAAGAAAAATGTTGAATTGTGCTGTCTGGAAATAAAACATTGGATGTCTGCAAACCGGTTGAAGTTGAATGAAGAGAAAACTGAAGTTCTGCTGGTCGGAACTGCTCCTAAAAGAGAAATTGTCCCTTTTTCTTCACTTTCGGTCTGTAGTGCAGACATCCCTTTCTCGAAGAAAGTAAAAACACTAGGAATGTTTCTGGATGCTAATCTCTCGATGCGTGATCAGATCAATTCAATCATCAGAACTTGCTACTGCCATATCCGATCTCTTGGTAAAGCCCGCCAGTACTTGACTATTCAAGCTGCTAAGACTGTTGCTGTCACACTAGTACTCTCAAAATTAGACTACTGTAATAGTCTACTTGCTGGTCTCCTCAGGTGAAAATACAGCGTCTGCAGGCTGTACAAAACGCAGCTGCCAGAGTAATCTCTAGATGCAGGAAGACTGAACACATAACTCCCATCTTACGGAATCTGCACTGGCTCCCAGTTCAACAACGCATCAATCACAAACTACTAACTATCACCTACCGTGCACTCAACTCTAGTAGTCCTTCTTATCTTAAAGATCTTCTTTCTGAATATAAACCTGTTCGCAGTCTGAGATCTGCTTCCAAGTCTCTTCTTCATGTTCCTGGGACAAGGGATGTTAAAACCAAAAGATATGGTCAGCGAGAATTTAAATACCTTGCCCCTACCAAGTGGAACATGCTTCCCATGAGCATCAGGGAGAAAAAGACTCATTCATCCTTTAAATCTAGTCTCAAGACACACTTTTTCTAATGTTGTATGGGATTGCTTATTTGAATGTGAATACCTTGAATGCCTTTATGAATGTTGGTGCAAAGGCTGTGTGGAATTGTTTTTGTGCCCCCCCCCTCCCCCCCACCGTGCGCCGCGAGCATGCTTTTATAGCATGGAGATTTTTGTTGCGCGATATAAATTTTCATTCATTCATTCATTCATTCATATCTGTGTGTGTGTGTGTATGCATGTGTGTCATAATGTTTGTGCGCGTGCATGTGTTGTGTGTGTGTGTGTGTTGTGTGTGTGTGTGTGTGTGTGTGTGTGTGTGTGTGTGTGTGTGTGTGTGTGTGTGTAAGTTTTAAATTACACTTAAAAACTCTTGTAATCATGTTATAATTTCTGATTTGCTCAGTGCATTTTAACAGTTGTAAACATAGTACTCAAGTGTCATACAGAATGTATATATATACATCTTGATACCTTATCGTCTATAACTTATAACTTATCTTCTATCCATCTGTTATGGCATTTCCCTCTTGCCACGTAGTCTGACTCGTCAACACATCACCATACTTGAGTTTATTCAGTGTCCTTGTGCCATAGTCCATAGAAACTGATGATACCAAGTTGCTGTGGAGTCACTCACCGGAGGAGATTCTGCGCTGCTGCTGAGTCAGTGTGGTGGAGTTCATTACGGCCTATTGTGATCCAACATGCCCAGGACAGTGCCTGCTAATGACAGTAAACACTGAGTCACAGAACCAGTCACCAATTCTCATTGAAAAATGTAAAGTCTTGACCGCAGAAACTTACAGACTTCATCAGACTGGACTGCAAATTCATGGGAAGGGGTTTTGTCCATGGAACAGTTTTTTTTTTAATGTTTCTTAGTTCTTAAAACAGAAATGTTTCTTAGTCCTTAGAACAGAAATGTTTCTTTGTCCTTAAAACAAAATGTTTCTTAGTCCTTAAAACAGAAATGTTTCTTTGTCCTTAAAACAGAAATGTTTCTTTGTCCTTAAAACAGAAATGTTTCTTAGTCCATGGAACAGAAATGTTTCTTAGTCCTTAAAACAGAAATGTTTCTTAGTCCTTGGAACAGAAATGTTTCTTAGTCCTTAAAACAGAAATGTTTCTTAGTCCTTAAAACAGAAATGTTTCTTTGTTCTTAAAACAGAAATGTTTCTTTGTCCTTAAAACAGAAATGTTTCTTTGTCCTTAAAACAGAAATGTTTCTTAGTCCTTGGAACAGAAATGTTTCTTAGTCCTTAAAACAGAAATGTTTCTTAGTCCTTAAAACACAAATGTTTCTTTGTTCTTAAAACACAAATGTTTCTTGTCCTTAAAACAGAAATGTTTCTTAGTCCTTAAAACAGAAATGTTTCTTTGTCCTTAAAACAGAAATGTTTCTTAGTCCTTAAAACAGAAATGTTTCTTAGTCCTTAAAACAGAAATGTTTCTTAGTCCTTAAAACAGAAATGTTTCTTAGTCCTTAAAACAGAAATGTTTCTTAGTCCTTAAAACAGAAATGTTTCTATACCTTAAAACAGAAATGTTTCTTACCTTAAACAGAAATGTTTCTTACCTTAAACAGAAATGTTTCTTAGTCCTTGGAACAGAAATGTTTCTTAGTCCTTAAAACAGAAATGTTTCTTAGTCCTTAAAACAGAAATGTTTCTTTGTCCTTAAAACAGAAATGTTTCTTAGTCCTTAAAACAGAAATGTTTCTTAGTCCTTAAAACAGAAATGTTTCTTTGTCCTTAAAACAGAAATGTTTCTTAGTCCTTAAAACAGAAATGTTTCTTAGTCCATGGAACAGAAATGTTTCTTAGTCCTTAAAACAGAAATGTTTCTTAGTCCTTAAAACAGAAATGTTTCTATACCTTAAAACAGAAATGTTTCTATACCTTAAAACAGAAATGTTTCTTAGTCCTTGGAACAGAAATGTTTCTTTGTCCTTAAAACAGAAATGTTTCTTAGTCCTTAAAACAGAAATGTTTCTTTGTCCTTAAAACAGAAATGTTTCTTAGTCCTTAAAACAGAAATGTTTCTTTGTCCTTAAAACAGAAATGTTTCTTTGTCCTTAAAACAGAAATGTTTCTTAGTCCTTAAAACAGAAATGTTTCTTAGTCCATGGAACAGAAATGTTTCTTAGTCCTTAAAACAGAAATGTTTCTTAGTCCTTAAAACAGAAATGTTTCTATACCTTAAAACAGAAATGTTTCTATACCTTAAAAACAGAAATGTTTCTTAGTCCTTGGAACAGAAATGTTTCTTAGTCCTTAAAACAGAAATGTTTCTTAGTCCTTAAAACAGAAATGTTTCTTTGTCCTTAAAACAGAAATGTTTCTTAGTCCTTAAAACAGAAATGTTTCTTAGTCCTTAAAACAGAAATGTTTCTTAGTCCTTAAAACAGAAATGTTTCTTAGTCCTTAAAACAGAAATGTTTCTTAGTCCTTGGAACAGAGATGTTTCTTAGTCCTTAAAACAGAAATGTTTCTTAGTCCTTAAAACAGAAATGTTTCTTTGTCCTTGAAACAGAAATGTTTCATAGTCCTTAAAACAGAAATGTTTCTTAGTCCTTAAAACAGAAATGTTTCTTAGTCCTTAAAACAGAAATGTTTCTTAGTCCTTAAAACAGAAATGTTTCTTAGTCCTTAAAACAGAAATGTTTCTTAGTCCTTAAAACAGAAATGTTTCTTAGTCCTTAAAACAGAAATGTTTCTTAGTCCTTAAAACAGAAATGTTTCTTAGTCCTTAAAACAGAAATGTTTCTTAGTCCTTGGAACAGAAATGTTTCTTAGTCCTTAAAACAGAAATGTTTCTTTTTCCTTAAAACAGAAATGTTTCTTAGTCCATGGAACAGAAATGTTTCTTAGTCCTTAAAACAGAAATGTTTCTTAGTCCTTGGAACAGAAATGTTTCTTAGTCCTTAAAACAGAAATGTTTCTTAGTCCTTAAAACAGAAATGTTTCTTAGTCCTTAAAACAGAAATGTTTCTTTGTCCTTAAAACAGAAATGTTTCTTAGTCCTTAAAACAGAAATGTTTCTTAGTCCTTAAAACAGAAATGTTTCTTAGTCCATGGAACAGAAATGTTTCAAGTCTTTCAGTGACCTTTCCAGTCATATCATCCTGCAATATACACGTCACTTTTAACATATGTACATCAGTTAGCAACACAAAGATGTCAAACTACACGTGCAGGAAGTTCATCTTATTGAAACAAGTTTGTGTTTTTGAGAAATATGTACCTGAAAAATCATTTGATCCTCTTCTGTATATGTGTAAAGAAAAAAATCATCGAATTTTCATGATGATGATGATAATGAATATTCAGTGTATGTTATATATCGTAAGATCCGAAGGTTAAAGTAGTAGGTATATCGTTTATGTCTGTGTTAGTGTGTACACTACTCGTATTCAAGCCCTAAGTTGAGTAGAATACATTTGTTTTCTTAACAGTTTGGCATCTTATGTGTTGCTCTTTTTCTCACTATACGTTGTTAGTATTTTGCTTTTTTTTTCCAGATGAGAGGCGAGGTGTGGCAGTGGTTGAACTACAGAAGAAGGAAGGATGTGGTTTGGGATTGACTGTGTCTGGTGTGTATAACATCTTTATCTGTGTGTCTGTGTGTACTGTGTGTTGCTTGTCTGCATGCATATACATGTAACATTTGTATTTGTGTGTCTGTGTGTACTGTGTGTTGCTTGTCTGCATGCACACATGTATGTAAATGTAACACCTGTATCTGTGTGCTTGTGTGTTGTTTGTTTGCATACATGTTCATGTAACATTTTTATCTATCTGTGAGTCTGTGTGCTGCTTGTTTGCATGCGTGTACATGTAATACTTGTATCTGTGTGTATGTGTGTCTGTGTGTTGCTTGTATGCATGCACACACATGTAAATGTAACACCTATATCTGTGTGTTTGTGTGTCTGTGTGTTGCTTGTATGCATGTACACACATGTAAATGTAACACCTGTATCTGTGTGTTTGTGTGTCTGTGTGTCACTTGTATGCATGAACGCATGTGCAACATCTTTGTGTGTATGTGTGTATTTATGTTGCTTTCGTGCACACACACATGTAGATGTAACACCTTTATCTGTGTGTATGTCTGTGTGCTACTTGTATGCATGCACACACAATGTACATGTAACACCTTTATCTGTGTGTATGTCTGTGTGCTACTTGTATGCATGCACACACAATGTACATGTAACACCTTTATCTGTGTGTATGTCTGTGTGCTACTTGTATGCATGCACACACAATGTACATGTAACACCTTTATCTGTGTGTATGTCTGTGTGCTACTTGTATGCATGCACACACATGTACATGTAACATCTTTATCTGTGTGTATGTGTGTTGTTGTTTGTATGCATGCACACACATGTAATGTAACACCTTTATTGTGTGTATGTCTGTGTGCTACTTGTATGCATGCACACACATGTACATGTAACATCTTTATCTGTGTGTATGTGTGTATGTTGTTTGTATGCATGCACACACAGTACATGTAACACCTTTATCTGTGTGTATGTCTGTGTGTTACTTGTATGTATGCACACACAATGTACATGTAACACCTTTATCTGTGTGTATGTCTGTGTGTTGTTTGTATGCATGCACACACATGTACATGTAACACCTTATCTGTGTGTATGTCTGTGTGTTGCTTGTATGCATGCACACACATGTACATGTAACACCTTTATCTGATGTGTATGTCTGTGTGCTACTTGTATGCATGCACACAATG
This sequence comes from Monoplex corrugatus, assembly GCA_030674185.1. Classification (NCBI taxonomy): domain Eukaryota; kingdom Metazoa; phylum Mollusca; class Gastropoda; order Littorinimorpha; family Ranellidae; genus Monoplex; species Monoplex corrugatus. Next base: position 93,733,565 of record CM060312.1, read on the forward strand.
TAGATGTAACATCTTTATCTGTGTGTATGTCTGTGTTACTTGTTGCATTGCACACACACATGTACATGTAACACCTTTATCTGTGTGTATGTCTGTGTGTTGTTTGTATGCATGCACAACAATGTACATGTAACACCTTTATCTGTGTGTATGTCTGTGTGTTGTTTGTATGCATGCACACACAATGTACAGTAATGTAACACCTTTATCTGTGTGTATGTCTGTGTGTTACTTGTATGCATGCACACACACATGTACATGTAACACCTTTATCTGTGTGTATGTCTGTGTGTTGTTTGTATGCATGCACACACAATGTACATGTAACACCTTTATCTGTGTGTATGTCTGTGTGCTACTTGTATGCATGCACACACATGTACATGTAACACCTTTATCTGTGTGTATGTCTGTGTGTACTTGTATGCATGCACACACATGTACATGTAACACCTTTATCTGTGTGTATGTCTGTGTGCTACTTGTATGCATGCACACACATGTACATGTAACACCTTTATCTGTGTGTATGTCTGTGTGTTGTTTGTATGCATGCACACACACATGTACATGTAACACCTTTATCTGTGTGTATGTCTGTGTGTTGTTTGTATGCATGCACACACACATGTACATGTAACACCTTTATCTGTGTGTATGTCTGTGTGTTACTTGTATGCATACACACACATGTACATGTAACACCTTTATCTGTGTGTATGTCTGTGTGCTACTTGTATGCATGCACACACATGTACATGTAACACCTTTATCTTTATACTTTCAAATTCTGGACAGGACAGATGTAACACAGCATGGGAAAATCTGACAAAAGACAGTCATGCTGTCATAGCTGAGATCCTTCCATTTTTCAAGTCTTATTGTCAGTTTCCCAAAGTTTTATCGTATCTAATTATTGAAAGCATTATAAAAAATTCAAAATTTTATGAATGCATTACGTCATTTGTCAAAAATACATTTACAAAGTTCAGAAGTGTCTAAAAAACAACAACAAAAAACAAAAAAAACAAAAAACGCACACACACCACACTAAAAAAACTATAGTTAGTAATTTACTGCGTTTTTTCGTGTTCATTTATTAACTTTAAAATTTTAAGATGAGTCAAAAACTCAGAAGTGAAATTTTGCAACTTAGTTTGGTTTTCCCATGTTGGGTCACTAATTTCCTATTTCAGTTTCAGTTTCAGTTTCTCAAGGTGATGTCTCTGCGCTTGGAACGAATTCCATATGCACTAACGTCACATGTGCCATGTATATGATGATCATGGCACAAACCTTAAGCCTGCACATAAACCCATGAGCTGGCCAGGTCCTGAGGCCCTACCCAGCCTATGTTTTACCTAGTCTATATGTTATACTGGTATTGTATCAGTCTATCACTTGAATAATCTTGGTTAAATGTAAATGATATATGTGTATCTGTGTAATCTTCAGAAAGTACGTGTGTATGTCTGTTGCAGCTGTGGGTATATGCATGTAATTACCGTTATTGTATTCATCTCTTATGTACTTTGTTTTGTATTAATTTGTTCACCAATTACGTGTATACTTACTTACTGCTTAGTTGCTTACATACTTACTTGCTTTGTTACTGACAACTGACTGACTGACTGACTGACGACTTTCTTACTTACTTACTTACTTACTTACTTACTTACTTACTCATTTACTCACTTACATACGTGACTTACTTACTTACTTACTTACTTACTTACTTCTTACTTACTTACTTACTTTCTTACTTACTTACTTTCTTACTTACTTTCTTACTTTCTTACTTACTTTCTTTCTTACTTACTTTCTTACTTACTTTCTTACTTACTTACTTACTTACTTACTTTCTTACTTACTTTCTTACTTTCTTACTTACTTTCTTTCTTACTTTCTTTCTTACTTACTTTCTTTCTTACTTACTTCTTACTTTCTTACTTACTTCCTTACTCATTTACTCACTTACATACGGTGACTTACTTACTTACTTACTTACTTACTTACTTACTTTCTTACTTACTTACTTACTTTCTTACTTACTTACTTACTTTCTTACTTACTTTCTTACTTTCTTACTTACTTTCTTTCTTACTTACTTTCTTACTTACTTTCTTACTTACTTACTTACTTACTTACTTACTTCTTACTTTCTTACTTTCTTTCTTACTTTCTTTCTTACTTACTTTCTTTCTTACTTACTTTCTTACTTACTTCCTTACTCATTTACTCACTTACATACGGTGACTTACTTACTTACTTACTTACTTACTTACTTTCTTACTTACTTACTTACTTTCTTACTTACTTACTTACTTTCTTACTTTTCTTTCTTACTTTCTTACTTACTTTCTTTCTTACTTACTTTCTTACTTACTTTCTTACTTACTTACTTTCTTACTTACTTTCTTACTTACTTTCTTTCTTACTTACTTTCTTACTTACTTTCTTACTTACTTACTTACTTTCTTACTTACTTACTTACTTTCTTACTTACTTTCTTACTTTCTTACTTACTTACTTTCTTACTCATTTACTCACTTACATACGATGACTTACTTACTTACTTACTTACTTACTTTCTTACTTACTTACTTACTTTCTTATTTATTTACTTACTTACTTACTTTCTTACTCATTTACTCACATACATACGATGACTTACTTACTTACTTACTTACTTACTTTCTTACTTACTTACTTACTTTCTTATTTACTTACTTACTTACTTACTTTCTTACTCATTTACTCACTTACATACGATGACTTACTTACTTACTTACATACTTACTTTCTTACTTACTTTCTTATTTACTTACTTACTTACTTACTTTCTTACTTACTTACTTACTTACTTACTTACTTACTTTCTTACTTACTTTCTTACTTACTTACTTACTTTCTTACTCATTTACTCACTTACATACGATGACTTACTTACTTATAATAATAATAATAATAATAATAATAATAATAATAATTACAATATTTATATAGCGCAAAATCTCGATAAAAATCAAATCTAAGCGCTGAACATACACTTACGCACGCGCGCACACACACGCACACACACACACACACATGGCTATAAATGGGGAAAAAGAATAAAAGCAATGGAAAATTATAGAGAGCATATTATATACAAATATATATTACAATGTGATTCCCCTCCGAGCGGAGACAGGCTACAGAGGGGGGATGAGTGAGGTCAGGATTTTATGCAGAGGAGAAAAGGTGAGTTTTGAGAGCGGACTTGAAGGAGACAAAAGTAGGTTGCTGACGGACAGAGAGAGGAAGTTTGTTCCAGGAAAGTGGACCAGAAACAGAGAAGGCTCGTGGACCATAGGTATTGAGCTTGGTGCGTGGAAAGCGAAAAGTCAGAGGATCGGAGGCAGAGCGGAGGGTACGTGAGGGAACATAGATCTCAAGTAGGCTTGACAGGTAATCGGGGGCTGCGTTATTGAGGCACATGGTGTCTAGTTTGTACTGTATGCGCTTTGATACAGGGAGCCAGTGAAGTTGTGCCAGGAGAGGAGATATGTGGTCAGCTTTTTTCTTTTTGAGTACAAGGCGTGCAGCATTGTTTTGAATGCGCTGTAGGATGTGAATGGTGGAGGCAGGAAGACCAGACAGGAGTGAATTGCAATAGTCAATGCGAGACATTATGAAGGAGAGAACGAGTTTTGCAGTTGTTTCGACAGAGAGATACTTCCTGATCAGCCTTATACGATGGAGGTGATAGTAGCAAGATCTGGCAGTTTGAGAAACAAAGTTGTTCATGGAGAGGGTAGAGTCAATGCAG
>CM060312.1:93739875-93742375 GCA_030674185.1 Monoplex corrugatus
ACATGACACATAACACAACACACACACACACACACAACACAGCACACAACACAGACACAACACAACACAACACAACACAACACAACACAACACAGCACACACACACACACACAAAACACACCAGAACACACACATACACACACACACACACACACACACACACACACACACACATGACACATAACACAACACACACATACATACACACACACACACACACACATGACACATAACACAACAACACACACACACACAAAACACACACACACAACACAACACACAACACACAACACACACACACACACACACACACACACACACACACACACACACACACACACACATACATACACACACATACACACACACAACACACACACACAACACACACACACACAACACACACAAAACAAACACAACAGAAACACACACAACAACACACACACACACACACACACAACACACAACACACAACACACAACACAACCAACACACACACACACACACACACACACACACACACACACCACACACACACCCCACACACACACACAGAGTTTAATATGATCTTTAAGGGTTTCTGATTGGCGGTGCATGGTAGGATGTGAACATCATGTCCTGCTGAGAGTCTGAGTCCAGAATCATCTCCATCACATGGCGTCACTGGCATCTGTGCACATCATCATCATCATCATCATCATCATCATCATCATCATCATCATCATCATCATCATCATCATCATCATCATCATCATCATCATCATCATCATCATCATCATCAGGTGCCCTGCCGCATGGCGTTGGCGACCATGGACTTCCAACCATCTCTATCTCTCGTTGCCCCCAGCATCTCCCCCACCCTCTTCATCCCCAGCCACTCTGCAAGTCCGTCCAGCATTCTCTCTCCCTGGGTCTACCTGGTGCTCTCTTTCCCTCCAGCTTTCCCGTTGTGACCAGGTGCTCCAAATCCCCTTTCCTCATAAAATGGCCTATAAATTTTGCTTGTCTTTTCCTAATCATCTTTATGAATGATCTACTTGTGTCTGCCTCCATCAAGACTGTCTCGTTTGTTTTTTTTTGCTGTCTATGGAACTGTCATGGAATTCATTCTGAGCACAGAGACACTACCTTGAAAAACTGAAACTGAAAATGAAAAAAGATTTTCTTTTTTTATAGGATCATTACACTCAGGGAGGTTACCTTAGTGCTCACCTTTTTTTTTTCCATCTCATTTTCTACGCCACTGTAATGGCAAATGAAGCTGAAGCAGTTTATATTATGCGATGATGATGATGTTGATGAGGATGATAATCATGGTGCTATGGAGTTCCATCTAGGATTGAAACTGCGTGACAGGGCTGTACTCTACGTTACTATCATAATGTATCCTGGTGTCAGCCTGGCCTGAGAGATACAGACACCTGCGGTGTTGGTCAGAAGATTTGAGCAACACCCCTAATGACACATCCGCGAAGTGGATGAGACTCGACTGTGTGGTTCCAGTCTTCCCAATGAGCCCGTAGCACGCCCAACTCTGGGTAGTAGCCTGTTAGAGCCGAAAAATCCCACAATGATTTTTGAAGGTACTGATGGGGATTCGAACCCACAACCTTCCAGTGTGTAGTCTGTAGCGTTAACCACTACACCATGGCGGCTGGTTAATTGAAACTGAAACTTAATGTAAGACATTTTGTCCTACAACCTTTGCATCCTGTACACAGTGCTGTACATGTGTTCTGTTCTGTTCACCTGTGTTCTGTTCTGTTCACCTGTGTTCTATTTTGTTCACCTGTGTTCTGTTTTGTTCACCTGTGTTCTGTTCTGTTCACCTGTGTTCTGTTTTGTTCACCTGTGTTCTGTTTTGTTCACCTGTGTTCTGTTTTGTTCACCTGTGTTCTGTTTTGTTCACCTGTGTTCTGTTTTGTTCACCTGTGTTCTGTTCTGTTCACCTGTGTTCTGTTTTGTTCACCTGTGTTCTGTTTTGTTCACCTGTGTTCTGTTTTGTTCACCTGTGTTCTGTTTTGTTCACCTGTGTTCTGTTCTGTTCACCTGTGTTCTGTTTTGTTCACCTGTGTTCTGTTTTGTTCACCTGTGTTCTGTTCTGTTCACCTGTGTTCTGTTTTGTTCACCTGTGTTCTGTTTTGTTCACCTGTGTTCTGTTCTGTTCACCTGTGTTCTGTTCTGTTCACCTGTGTTCTATTTTGTTCACCTGTGTTCTGTTTTGTTCACCTGTGTTCTGTTCTGTTCACCTGTGTTCTGTTCTGTTCACCTGTGTTCTATTTTGTTCACCTGTGTTCTGTTTTGTTCACCTGTGTTCTGTTCTGTTCACCTGTGTTCTGTTCTGTTCACCTGTGTTCTGTTTTGTTCACCTGTGTTCTGTTTTGTTCACCTGTGTTCTGTTCTGTTCACCTGTGTTCTGTTTTGTTCACCTGTGTTCTGCTTTGTTCACAGGTGGCTCAGACAAAGGATGCAAAGCTCACATCTCCAGCTTGCGGGCTGG
>CM060312.1:93744875-93762375 GCA_030674185.1 Monoplex corrugatus
ATTTTCCTGGTCTACCTGTTTTGATGTCACTTTATGAGTGAGAGGTTGACATTTACCTGATCTACCTGTTTTGGTGTCACTTTATGAGTGAGAGATGGACATGTTCCTGGTCTACCTGTTTTGGTGTCACTTTATGAGTGAGAGGTGGACATTTTCCTGATCTACCTGTTTTGGTGTCACTTTATGAGTGAGAGGTTGACATTTTCCTGATCTACCTGTTTTGATGTCACTTTATGAGTGAGAGGTTGACATTTTCCTGATCTACCTGTTTTGATGTCACTTTATGAGTGAGAGATGGACATTTTCCTGGTCTACCTGTTTTGGTGTCACTTTATGAGTGAGAGGTTGACATTTACCTGATCTCCTGCCTGTTTTGGTGTCACTTTATGAGTGAGAGGTGGACATTTTCCTGATCTCCTGCCTGTTTTGGTGTCACTTTATGAGTGAGAGATGGACATTTTCCTGGTCTACCTGTTTTGGTGTCACTTTATGAGTGAGAGATGGACATTTACCTGGTCTACCTGTTTTGGTGTCACTTTATGAGTGAGAGGTTGACATTTTCCTGGTCTACCTGTTTTGGTGTCTCTTTATGAGTGAGAGATGGACATTTACCTGATCTCCTGCCTGTTTTGGTGTCACTTTATGAGTGAGAGATGGACATTTTCCTGGTCTACCTGTTTTGGTGTCACTTTATGAGTGAGAGATGGACATTTTCCTGATCTCCTGCCTGTTTTGGTGTTACTTTATTAGTGAGAGATGGACATTTTCCTGGTCTACCTGTTTTGGTGTCACTTTATGAGTGAGAGATGGACATTTACCTGATCTCCTACCTGTTTTGGTGTCACTTTATGAGTCAGAGATGGACATTTACCTGATCTACCTGTTTTGGTGTCACTTTATGAGTGAGAGATGGACATTTACCTGATCTACCTGTTTTGGTATCACTTTATGAGTGAGAGATGGACATTTTCCTGATCTACCTGTTTTGGTGTCACTTTATGAGTGAGAGATGGACATTTTCCTGATCTACCTGTTTTGGTGTCACTTTATGAGTGAGAGGTGGACATTTTCCTGGTCTACCTGTTTTGGTGTCACTTTATGAGTGAGAGGTGGACATTTTCCTGGTCTACCTGTTTTGGTGTCACTTTATGAGTGAGAGATGGACATTTTCCTGGTCTACCTGTTTTGGTGTCTCTTTATGAGTCAGAGATGGACATTTTCCTGATCTACCTGTTTTGGTGTCACTTTATCATTATGAGTGAGAGGTTGACATTTTCCTGATCTACCTGTTTTGGTGTCACTTTATCATTATGAGTGAGAGGTTGACATTTACCTGATCTACCTGTTTTGGTGTCACTTTATCATTATGAGTGAGAGATGGACATTTACCTGATCTACCTGATTTGGTGTCACTTTATGAGTGAGAGATGGAAATTTACCTGATCTACCTGTTTTGGTGTCACTTTATGAGTGAGAGATGGACATTTTCCTGATCTCCTGCCTGTTTTGGTGTCACTTTATGAGTGAGAGATGGACATTTTCCTGGTCTACCTGTTTTGGTGTCACTTTATGAGTGAGAGGTGGACATTTTCCTGATCTCCTGCATGTTTTGGTGTCACTTTATGAGTGAGAGATGGACATTTTCCTGGTCTCCTACCTGTTTTGGTGTCACTTTATGAGTGAGAGATGGACATTTTCCTGATCTCCTGCCTGTTTTGGTGTCACTTTATGAGTGAGAGGTGGACATTTACCTGATCTCCTGCCTGTTTTGGTGTCACTTTATGAGTCAGAGATGGACATTTACCTGATCTACCTGTTTTGGTGTCACTTTATGAGTGAGAGGTTGACATTTACCTGATCTCCTACCTGTTTTGGTGTCACTTTATGAGTGAGAGATGGACATTTACCTGATCTCCTACCTGTTTTGGTGTCACTTTATGAGTGAGAGATGGACATTTACCTGGTGTCCTACCTGTTTTGGTGTCACTTTATGAGTGAGAGATGGACATTTTCCTGGTCTCCCAGTTCAGCATATTTTCAGAACTGCTTTTGCCTAAACTGCCTTTTTGTGTCTATTCATAGAGAACTTCAAATACATGTGTTAAAGTTCTTGAAAACGATATCAGCGTTCAAGCTTCGTGACTGCACCGCACTACATGCACAAATAAATGAGATAAAGAAATAAACAAGTAAACAAATAGATGAATAACTGCATCATATTTGCTCACAGGTCAGATGCTCTGGTGGTTGGGGACTTCATTGTGTCAGTAAACGGGATTCGAACTTCAAGCCTGAAACATGATGAAATCGTCAACTTGCTGAAAAATGCAGGGGAAAACATCACGCTGGAGGTGGAGTATGAGATACCTGAATCACGTAAGTTGTCATGTGTGTGTGTGTGTGTGTGTGTGTGTGTGTGTGTGTGTGTGTGTGTGTGTGTGTGTGTGTGTGTGTGTGTGTGTGGTGTGTGTGTGTGTGTGTGTGTGTGTGTGTGTGTGTGTGTGTGTGTGTGTGTGTGTGTGTGTGTGTGTGTGTGTGTGTGTGTGTGTGTGTGTGTGTGTGTGTGTGTGTGTGTGTGTGTGTGTGTGTGTGTGTGTGTGTGTGTGTGTGTGTGTGTGTGTGTGTGTGTGTGTGTGTGTGTGTGTGTGTGTGTGTGTGTGTGTGTGTGTGTGTGTGTGTGTGTGTGTGTGTGTGTGTGTGTGTGTGTGTGTGTGTGTGTGTGTGTGTGTGTGTGTGTGTGTGTTGTGTGTGTGTGTGTGTGTGTGTGTGTGTGTGTGTGTGTGTGTGTGTGTGTGTGTGTGTGTGTGTGTGTGTGTGTGTGTGTGTGTGTGTGTGTGGTGTGGTGTGATTTGGTGTGGTGTGGTGTGTGTGTGTGTGTGTGTGTGTGTGTGTGTGTGTTTTGTGTGTGTGTTGTGTGTGTGTGTGTGTTTTGTGTGTGTGTTTGTTTGTTTGTGTGTGTATGTGGTGTTTGTATATGTGTATGTGGTGTGGTGTGGTGTGTGTGTGTGTCTGTACGTGCATGCGTGTGTGTGTGTGTGTGTGTGTGTGTGTGTGTGTGTGTGTGTATGTGTGTGTGTGTGTGTGGGTGCGTGCGTGCGTGCGTGTGTGGTGTGTGTGCGTGGGTGTGTGTGTGTGTGTGTGTGTGTGTGTGTGTGTGTGCGTGTGTGCATGCATGCGTGTATGTGGTGTGGTGTGTGTGTGCGTGCGTGCATGCGTGCCCACCCCAACTTTGATGGATAGAACTTAGAAGCCCCAGAAATATGGACAGTGTTTCATAGTGCATTGGGAGAATTAAACCTGATGATGATGACATAATATTATAGTGATGCATTACTGCTGATGATGATGGCATATAGTGATGCATTACCGCTGATGATGACCCAGCAGGTCGCTTTTATTACCGTCATGATCCTGGCATCAACCGGGCCGGTAATACAGGCACCTGCAGTGTTTGGGTCTAATCAGATAGAGCATCACAGTCAAATGTCACAGCTGTTCAGTGGATGTGAGATAACTGTAATCCTCGACCTTCCCATAAAGTCCATGATATCTACAATTCTTTGTGGTTATGGACTGGTGTTGGAGGGGGAAAAATTGATATTAGCTGGCTGGATGAAAACATTATTTCAGTGTGCTGGGCATTGCCTGCTGTGCTGTGTTGCCTTTTCTCAAAATCCCCTTGATTTGAGTAGGAGGAAAAAGAGGGCAATGAGTGTGATGGAAATTTATCATTCATCAAAAACGAGCTGAAATAGACACAGAGTTGAAGAGTGTAATGCAAAATACAAGGGTAAGTATATCAAATTTCAGGCTGATTGGTTACATTATTCTGCAGTTATTGATTCCTTCATCACAAATTGATCAGTTATGACTCTTTTTATATATTAAGTAGAATTTATTAGTAGTAATGATGATGTAAGGTTTCTCTTTGTATTTATGTCTCACTCTGATAACCTGTATGTGTTATGTTGATGACTTTAATGTCATAACTAACCACTTGCTCTGTATTTTGCTCCTTCATCTTTTTTTTTCCCTTTTTTTTTCTCTTTATTCTTTTGCAGATTTTTATTTTTTCCCGTGGATTGAAATTCTATGAGTTTATATTATAAATGATTTTGTGCATTCTAAAGAGAAAAGTAACAAGTTAATGGAAAACAAATTATTGTTTATGTGTTTGTTTGTTTGCTTCATCAACATTGTCAGCAGAAGCATAAATATTTGAGTGTTTAAAAAACTGAAAGACAACTTGATATGTAGATTTCCAGAGCTAAACTACATTGTAAACTCAGAAAGAAGTTAGCAATGAATAGATAAATGAATGAGGAAATAAATGAACACAGAAATGAAGGAGTGGAGAATCAGGAATGAATGAATTATTATATTTAATGCTACCAATTTGAAGAACAAGGTCTCCCAACAGTGTAAAAATCGCTACTCACAGTTCCGTAGCTTTCGATGGCGTTCTCGCCATCTTCGTCAGCGCTCTAATGCTGTCTGCGTGAATCTCTACTCAGATCTAATTATTATATTATTGAATGAAGAATACACAAGCAAACAAACGAATAAATAGAACTTACTTTTTCTCATCCCCAGCTTGCAGCACAGCCAACATACAGACCAGGCAATGGGAAATAACTCTGGACAAGGAAGGTCCAGGCTACGGCTTCACGCTGCGTGGAGGGATGAAAGTGGAGAACATGCGACCTTTCCCCTTCACCGTCGTCGCCATCCGACCTGGCAGCTCTGCTCACCGGCATGAACACCTGAAGATGGGGGATCGTGTGACACAGGTGAACGGATACAAGGTGACACACCTGAATCTGACCGAGATGTGGGCATTGCTGCAGCAGTGTGGGCACCAGACGACTTTCACTGTGGCCTACGATGTGGCCGTCATGGGTAGGTTTTACAGTTGGGTTTGTGGTTGGTGGAGTTTGTGGAAATATGTCTCTGCGAGCGATTCTTTTTTTTATTTTCTTTATATTTCTGTCTCCCTGCCATGTGATGAGAGAAGATCCAGAATGATCTGAGCAAAATCATAAACCTGCACATAAGTCCCATGTATTGGCAAGATCTTCAAGTTCTACCTAGTGTATAGGATTTTTTTTAATCATATATGATCATAATCATATCCATATATATATAGATGGAGTCCATAGTATGCTCAACTCTGGGTTGGAGCTTATAAACAGAAATATCTGGTAGTGATTTTTTTTTAAACTGATGGGGGTTCAAACCCATTGTGCTAACCACTTGGTTACGTTGAGTTGTTTATTCGTATTCATATTCATTTCTTTTGTCATAGTGGATTTACCATGTGAAATTTGGGTTGCACCCCCCTTTGAGAGCAAATCGCAGCAGACACCGCCCAGTTTTTTTGGTTTTGTTTTTTTACTAAGATTTTAAAAAGGCAAGAAGGCTAACTAGACTTGAAATGGAGAGATCTGAGAAATCAACCTATCTGTCCAATGTTTTATACCAGGGCAGCCAGGCAAAAGCCCTACTTTTCACCATCTTCAACTGCCGTGGGGATCTTTAATGAGCGCAAGCCAGAAGGCACACGGGTCCAAGTTGTTTTTTGTCCACTTCCAAACGACAAGACGTTCAGTTCGATTTTCTGATCAAACTGAGGAGAAAAGTTGAGGCCCAGATGGGAAATTAACCCTTGAGCCTCAAGTTTAGTTATTGGTGGGCAAGTGTGTGAGCTTCCTACTTTTACCCTTATTTTCATTCTTGTGAATTTTTAACTGTATAATGATTGTCAGTGCAGTGGAGCAAGATGGCCCCTGTTGGTGGAGATTGACAAGACGCCGGTTCGGCGCTGATGTCCTGACTCAGAGTCTACCAGCTAATCCTGTGTCTGTGTGGAGAGTATTCGTCTATGAGTGTTGTCGACAGTGGTGTGTGTGTGTGATGATGTGTGTGTGCTGTGTGTGTGTGTGTGTGTGACAGTGAGGTGTGTTGTGTGTGTGTGGTGTCTGTGCTGACAGTTGCTGACAGGTGTGTGTGTCATGTGTGGGTGTGATGTTGGTGTTGCTGACAGGTGTGTGTGTGTGGTGTGTGTGTGTGTGTGTGTGTGAGTGTGTGTTTGCTGACAGGTGTGTGTGTATGTGTGTGTGTGTGTGTGTGTGTGACAGTGTGTGTGTGTTTTGTGTGTGTGTGTGTGTATGTGTGTTGTGATGTGTGTGTGTGTTGCTGACAGGTGTGTGTGTGTGTGTGTTGCTGACAGGTGTGTGTGTGTGTGTTGCTGACAGGTGTGTGTTGTGTGTGTTGCTGACAGGTGTGTGGTGTGTGTGTGTTGCTGACAGGTGTGTGTGTGTGTGTTGCTGACAGGTGTGTGTGTGTGAGTGTGTGTGTTGCTGACAGGTGTGTGTGTGTGTGTGTGTTGCTGACAGGTGTGTGTGTGTGTGTGTTGCTGACAGGTGTGTGGTGTGTTGCTGACAGTGTGTGTTTGCTGACAGGTGTGTGTGTGTGTGTGTTGCTGACAGGTGTTGTTGTTGCTGACAGGTGTGTGTGTGTGTGTTGCTGACAGGTGTGTGTGTGTGTGTTGCTGACAGTGTGTGTGTGTGTGTGTGTTGCTGACAGGTGTAGTGTGTGTGTGTGTTGCTGACAGGTGTGTGTGTGTGTTGCTGACAGTGTGTGTGTGTGTGTGTGTTGCTGACAGGTTGTGTGTGTGTGTGTTTTGTGCTGACAGGTGTGTGTGTGTGTGGTGTGTTGCTGACAGGTGGTGTGTGTGTGTGTTTGCTGACAGGTGTGTGTGTGTGTGTGTGTGTTGTGACAGGTGTGTGTGTGTGTTTGCTGACAGGTGTGTGTGTGTGTGTGTGTGGTGTTGCTGACAGGTGTGTGTGTGTGTGTGTTTGCTGACAGGTGTGTGTGTTGTGTGTTGCTGACAGTGTGTGTGTGTGTGTGTTGCTGACAGTGTGTGTGTGTGTGTGTTGCTGACAGGTGTGTGTGTGTGTGTGTGGTGTGTGGTGTGTGTGGTGTTGCTGACAGGTGTGTGTGTGTGTGTTGCGGACAGGTGTGTGTGTGTTTGTGTGTTGCTGACAGGTGTTTGTGTGTGTTGCTGACAGGTGTGTGTGTGTGTGTGTGTGTTGCTGACAGGTGTGTGTGTGTGTGTGTGTGTTGCTGACAGGTGTTTGTGTGTGTTGCTGACAGGTGTGTGTGTGTGTGTGTGTTGCTGACAGGTGTGTGTGTGTGTGTGTTGCTGACAGGTGTTTGTGTGTGTTGCTGACAGGTGTGTGTGTGTGTGTTGCTGACAGGTGTGTGTGTGTGTTTGTGTGTATGTGTGTGTGTGTGTGTGTGTGTTGCTGACAGGTGTTTGTGTGTGTTGCTGACAGGTGTGTGTGTGTGTTGCTGACAGGTGTGTGTGTGTGTGTATACGTGTGTTTGTATGTGTGTTGCCAAAAGATTGGTTATATTACTCTGTGCATATGTGTGTCAGCAAGTTAGCATGTGATTTGTATGCGTTTAGGAGTAATTGCATTTTTGCGCATACAGAAACGCACTGTCTCTCTGTCTTTCTTTCACCTCCATTCTCTCTTCCTAGAACTGGCATTTCATTTCTGTTGGTATGAGTGAATCTTTTCCTGTTTACTCATTCTTTTCTCTCATGCATTTCTTTGCTCTCTTTTTCCATGTAATTAACTCCCTTCCTATTATTTAGGAGTGGCGCTCTTCATGTGGGAGATCATATCCTGTCCATCGATGGAGCCAGCGTGGAACACATGTCAGTGGCCGAAGCCACGCAGCTGCTGAGGTCAGGGTCAGAGAACTGCATCAAGCTGGAAATTCTCCCTGTCACGCATTTACAGCACTGCGCCTCGCGTGAAGCCTTGGCTAGAAAGTGTGGGTGTTTTTGTTATTGTGTTGGTTTGTGTGTGTGTGTGTGTGTGTAGAGGGGAAGGGGAGATGGGATGTTTGTGTGTGTGTGTGTGTGTGTGTGTGTGTGTGTGTGTGTGTGTGTGTGTGTGTGTGTGTGTGTGTGTATGACATGTATGTATGGTATACGTGTATACGTGCAAACGTATATGTGTGTGTGTGTTTATATGAGAAAGAAATATAAAGTATGCGTGTGCTGGTAAGCTGCGCCAAATGGCCCTTTCTGTAAACATACATTCATCGCTTGTCATAAAGAGAATAAAAATCCTTCAGGTGTGTGTGTGTGTGTGTGTGTGTGTGTGTGTGTGTGTGTGTGTGTGTGTGTGTGTGTGTTGCTGAAAAGGTGTGTGTGTGTGTGTGTTGCTGACAGGTGTGTGTGTGTGTGTGTTGCTGGAAGGGAAAAGCGGAGTCCCCGGAGAAAAAACCTGCCATTGCCTAGTCTTCCTCCATGTGTATATACACAAAAGCAGAATATCAAATGTGTGTGTGTGTGTGTGTGTGTGTGTGTGTGTGTGTGTGTGTGTGTGTGTGTGTGTGTGTGTGTGTGTGTGTGTGTGTGCATTTGAGAGAAAGAGAGAGAGACAGAGAGAGAGAGCATGCAAACTTGTTTTGTTATTTGTTTGAGGCACTGTGCCTGGCATGAGATGTAGGCAAGACACTGTGGTTTTCGGCTTGTGGGTGTTTTGTTGTATTGTAGCAGGATTTTGTACGTAGGGATGTTGTGTATGTATATTTGGTGAATCAGGTAGTGAAGTGGGCAAAAACATCAAACTTACGATCAGAGGTCCTGGATTTGATCCACCCGGATACCTCAGCCTGGTGGGTAAAGGATGGACATTTTTCTGTTCTCCCAGGTCAACATGTGTGCAGACCTACCAGTAGGACCTAGAAAAAACATGTAGAAAGAACAAGAACGTGTATTTGATACAACAAGACAAGACAGGGGCAAATTTTCGGCCAACTGGCCTTTGTCAAGCGTAAGATCACAAACAAACAAACACCAGATACAAAAATTAGGAGAAAAAGACTGAAACTTCCCTGCTGCTCCTTCCAGTGTGAGAAAAGGAATAAACTGACTAAAATGACATCATACCGTGTTTTTGAGTAAATATGATGTCAGAAGTGAGATGAGTTCTGCAATTCTGAAGAGTGATCATGCCATATTAATATTGTTCTATCCTGAAGAGGGTCCAGGGCTGAAATTAAAATATGATGCGCTAGCGAAGAGTAGTGTTTGGAATGTAAAGGATCCCACTATTAAATGATGCATAAGAGAAAATATAAGCATATGATCAACTGAATGGGAAAATATATAATCAAGAGATATGGCTGATGTAAATGGATTGTGCCTAGTGCAACAAATCCGGTCTGATTATAGCTGGCCAAGTGTATTTGCTGAGCCCCGAGGCACGAGAGCCGCGCGACAGGGTGGCGAAATGGCCGATGCCAGAAGTGGATGCGGCGTGGGAAGAGAAGGCCGGCAAGGTGGCGATTCCATTGTGAGTGGGACTCAAGGCAGGGCTGCTGGGAAGGTTGACAGAGGACACAGATGGAGTAGGAAGAAAAACATCCTAGACCAACAGCCAATGGGCTGAAGGGAAAAGCGGAGCCCCCAGAGAAAAAACCTGCCATTGCCTAGTCTTCCTCCATGTGTGTATACGCAAAAGCAGAATATCAAATATGTATCAGAAAAAAACACGAAAGAAGAATATGAACGCGTATTTAATGCATCGAGACAAGACAGGCGCAAATTTTCGGCCCACTGGCCTTTGTCAAGCGTAAGATCACAAACAAACAAACACCAGGTACAAAAATGTTGAGAAAAAGACTGAAACTTCCCTGCTGCTCCTTCCAGTATGAGAAAAGGAATAAACTGACTAAAATGACATCATACCGTGTTTTTGAGTAAATATGATGTCAGAAGTGAGATGAGTTCTGCAATTCTGAAGAGTGATCATGCCATATTAATATTGTTCTATCCTGAAGAGGGTCCAGGGCTGAAATTAAAATATGATGCGCTAGCGAAGAGTAGTGTTTGGAATGTAAAGGATCCCACTATTAAATGATGCATAAGAGAAAATATAAGCATATGATCAACTGAATGGGAAAATATATAATCAAGAGATATGGCTGATGTAAATGGATTGTGCCTAGTGCAACAAATCCGGTCTGATTATAGCTGGCCAAGTGTATTTGCTGAGCCCCGAGGCACGAGAGCCGCGCGACAGGGTGGCGAAATGGCCGATGCCAGAAGTGGATGCGGCGTGGGAAGAGAAGGCCGGCAAGGTGGCGATTCCATTGTGAGTGGGACTCAAGGCAGGGCTGCTGGGAAGGTTGACAGAGGACACAGATGGAGTAGGAAGAAAAACATCCTAGACCAACAGCCAATGGGCTGAAGGGAAAAGCGGAGCCCCCAGAGAAAAAACCTGCCATTGCCTAGTCTTCCTCCATGTGTGTATACGCAAAAGCAGAATATCAAATATGTATCAGAAAAAAACACGAAAGAAGAATATGAACGCGTATTTAATGCATCGAGACAAGACAGGCGCAAATTTTCGGCCCACTGGCCTTTGTCAAGCGTAAGATCACAAACAAACAAACACCAGGTACAAAAATGTTGAGAAAAAGACTGAAACTTCCCTGCTGCTCCTTCCAGTGTGAGAAAAGGAATAAACTGACTAAAATGACATCATACTGTGTTTTTGAGTAAATATGATGTCAGCGGAAGCGAGATGAATTCTGCAATTCTGGAAAGTGGTCATGCCATATTAATATTGTTCTATCCTGAAGAGGATCCAGGGCTAAATTTAAAACTACGATGCACTAGCGAAGAGTAGTGTTTGGAATGTGAAAGATCCCACTATTAAATAATGCATAAGAGAAAATATAAAGATATGATCGACTGAATTGGAAAATATTTAGTCAAGAGGTATGGCTGATGTGAATGGATTGTGCCTAGTGCAACAAATCCAGTCTGACCATGGAATAGGAGAAAAACATCCTAAACCAACAGCCAAGGGGCTGAAGGGAAAAGCGGAGCCCCCAGAGAAAAACCCTGCCAGTGTCTAGTCCTCCTCCATGTGTGTATACACAAAAGCAGAATATCAAATATGTATGTTAAAGATCCTGTAAGTCGTGTCAGTGTCTGGAAACATGAAAACACCCGACATGCACACCTACCGAAGATGCCGACGATGCACCAACATGGTGGACTGTGGTTAGCTCACCTAACAGTTTGAGTCTCTGTGCTCCACTACAAAATCTGATTATGTGTAATGCGTAGTTAGTCCGTATAAGTTTGGACAATAGAGGATACAAGAATGATTTGTAATAATTTATGTGGTTGTACGGGGTGACAGCTTGATGAGAAACTGTTCGTATTTTCTGTTACCTTATGGTTTTTGTGTGGTGTGTGTGTGTGTGTGTGTGTGTGTGTGTGTGTGTGTTGTGTGTGTTGTGTGTGTGTGTGTGTGTAAAATATGTTTGTGCATTGTCTGTCTTCATTTTACTCTTTTTGTATTCTAGGTTTTTCTGTATATGTTAATTACATATTTCTGTCAGCTACATTCGTACAATGCACTGAGCTTTGGTGATACCAGACGTTGTGGGCTTTGTACGTATTTCATTAATATAATTATATTCACAGCCTTGGCGCCATCTGTGTCCTCTGTCAACCTTCCCAGCAGCCCCTGCCTTGAGTCCCACTCACAATGGAATCGCCACCTTGCCGCCTTCTCTTCCCATGCCGCATCCACTTCTGGCATCGGCCATTTCGCCACCCTGTCGCGCGGCTCTCGTGCCTCGGGGCTCAGCAAATACACTTGGCCAGCTATAAACCGCAAAGTGAACTCTTGTAGTGAGTGTGGTTTTTTGATTGTCAGTGTTTTTGTTTTGTTTGTTTGTTCTGTTTTTCCCTATTTTCTTCTGTCAGGTACCCGGACAATCTTTAACCCTTTGACTCCCGCACCCTATCTACCAACTGCAAAAACTGAACCCTTTGATTCCCTCACTCTTTCCACCCGCTTCTGCAGAAGCGGTGGAAAGGGTGAGGGAATCAAAGGGTTCAGTTTTTGCTCTGCTAGCATGGTTGGCAATGCAGGATGCTGGTAAATAGGGTGCGGGAGTCAAAGGGTTAAAGTGCAGCAGCAATGCTCTTGGTTAGTATACTACCAGAGCGTACATTTTTGTTTATTTGGTTTTCTTCGTTACCACCATGGGAATACTGGAGGCTGTTTCAGTATAAATAGGATCCCCACCTGATGAAAATTCTGTGCTAGAAATTTCCTCTTTTCTGTCACTGTCTTTGTTTTTGCCTTGCTCCTTTGCTTTCTGTTATCTTGTTCTATCATTTTCTGCCTTGCTGGTCCACTCACCTGTATGTGTTCTGTAAAGCCTTTCATACCTTTTCTTAGGATTGATAATTAGGTAAATGTGTATTAAGTGCATTTTTAGCTTTAAGGAAATGTGGTGTGCAGCAGCAATTTGAGGTCATTCAGGTCCATTTTTATGTATATTCTAGTGTCTTTAGTTGTGTTTAAATTTGTATTCAGGTTTGTTTATTTAAACCCCCTGGTGATATTTTAGATGGAGTGATCAAGGCCAGGGGCATATCATTAAATTATGTACACAGATGTATTCATATATATTCTTAATTTTCTTTTCTAGTTTTTTCCCAGTGAGGTATTGTGTTTGTATAGAAATGGTTATAGCCCTGATATGAATGTGTACAGTTGACTTGGCTTTAAAAAAAAAAAAAAAAAGTACATTTTAGGACGTTTGTTCCCTTGGAGAGCTCCAAGCGCCATTACAATTTCTTAAGAAGGCAAGAATATTTACACACTCATCCACAAAACTACTCATCCGCACGCAAGTATATATACACTTATCACCATAAAAGTATACATATAATATAGATTAAAAGGCTTCAGCACTTAAAACCTATGGCATCGGTTACACCTCATCACTTAAAACCTACGGCGTCCGTTTCACCTGGTGTTAACTTATACATCAGTCAAATGGAGTTTGAACAGGTGGGTCTTAAGCCCAGCCTTAAAGGCTGACAGTGTGGGGCATTTCTAAGTGACTGGGGGAGTGCGTTATGAATTGAAGGACCAACAAATGAAAAAGAGCGTCTGCCATATTTCTTCAGATGGAAGAACAAAAAAGAACAATTTTTCTTTGTGCCTTCCTCCTCCTTCTCTTGTTCTGTCTTCTTTCTGTCTCTTTTTCTGTGTTTCTTTCCCTCTGTTCCTCCTCTGATTTTTCCGTATCTTTTGTTGTTGTTGTTGTTGTTGTTGTTGTTGTTGCTGATGTTTATACTCTTGTTGCTTGTGTTGCTGGCAATATCATGTCCATGTTGCTGTTGTTATTCATGTTTTTATTCTTCTTGTTGTTATTGTGATATTTGTTATTCTTGTTACTGGTGTTGTTGATGTTTATATTCTTCTTCTTATTGTTGATATTTACATTCTTGTCACTGCTGTTGATGTGTGTTATTCTTGTTGCTGGTGTTGTTGATGTTTGTTACTCTTGTTGTTGTTGATGATGCTGATATTGTTGTTGTTGTTGTTATGGTTGATGTTTATTTTCTTGTTGTTGATGATGTTTGTTATTCTTGTTGCTGATATTGTTGATATTTATATTCTTGTTGTTGATATTTATATCTTGTTGCTGTTGTTACTGATGCTTATGTTTTCTTGTTGTTGCTAATGTTTCTATTCTTCTTCTTCTTGTTGATGTTTGTATTTTGTTGTTGTTGATATTTATATTCTTGTTGGTGTTGTTGATGTTTATTTTCTTCTTGTTGTTGTTCTCTAGTAGTTAGCTGGGCTGTAAGTAATATGACTTGAACTTCTTGTTGTTGTTGATATATATATTCTTGTTGTTTTTGTTGTTGTTGTTTATATTCTTCTTGTTGTTGATATATATATTCTTGTTGTTGTTTATATTCTTGTTGTTGTTGTTGATATATATATTCTTGTTGTTGTTGATATATATATATTCTTGTTGTTGTTTATATTCTTGTTGTTGTTGTTGATATATATATTCTTGTTGTTGTTGTTGTTTATATTCTTGTTGTTGTTGTTGATGTTTTCATTCTTGTTGTTGTTGTTGTTGATGTTTATATTCTAATTGCTGTTGTTGTTATTTATATTCTTGTTGCTGTTGTTGTTATTTATATTCTAATTGCTGTTGTTGTTATTTATATTCTAATTGCTGTTGTTGTTATTTATATTCTTGTTGCTGCTTTGATGATGATTTACATTTTTGTTGTTGTTGATGTTTATATTCTTGTTGTTGCTGACACTGACCATTCTGTTCTTGGCATTGTTTTTGATGTTCAGTGTCCATGGTGTCGACGGCGACGTCAGTTAAGACGGCCAACAACCAGGTGTGTCACACAGAGACTGTGGAGGTCATGCTCTTTGGTGACCACAAGGGCCTGGGTATCACCCTGGAGGGCGGAATCTTCTCCACCGCCGTTCTGTCCCATCCCCCCACTATCGCCACCATAGACCCCCGCAGTGCTGCCGATAAGTGAGTGACGTTTTGAAGACATTTTGATAAAGACATTTTGATAAAGACATTTTGATAAAGACATTTTGACAAAGACTTGTCATGAGTAAGATGTAAAGGTGTGTGTGTGTGTGTGTGTGTCTGTGTGTCTGTGTGTGTGTGTGTGTGTGTGTGTCTGTGTGTGTGGTGTGTGTGTCTGTGTTTGTGTCTGTGTGTGTGTCTGTGTGTGTGTCTGTGTTTGTGTGTGTGTGTGTGTTTGTGTGTGTGTGTGTGTGTGTTTTGTGTGTATCTGTGTGTGTGTGTGTGTGTGTATCTGTGTGTGTGTGTGTGTGTGTGTGTCTGTGTGTGTGTATCTGTGTGTGTGTGTCTGTGTGTCTGTGTGTGTGTCTGTGTGTGTGTATGTATTTGTGTGTGTGTGTGTGTGTGTGTGTGTGTGTGTGTGTATTCATGTGTGTATTTTGTGCACGAAAAAGACAGAAAAATGTATTCAATGCTTTTGAGATATGAAAAATTTTTTTTTTTTAAGTTGAATCCATTTTCATTTTTTTAAACATTGTATTATTAGAGATCATCTGTTTTCATCACAGCAGTAGGGGTTGACATGTATTTGGTTTACGTGTGTCTGTCTTTCTCTCATGCTTTTGTGAATCACTTAGGGTTCTGGAGAGATAAGGCGCTGTACAAGTAATTATTATTATCATTATGTTGTGTAGGCACCACAACCAGTGACCATTGTTCTGTCACTCGCTCTGTTTCTGCCTTGCCCCTTAGCTGTCTGCCTTCTCTGCCTGTCTCGTTTTCTGCCATGCTGGTCCATTCACCTTTTTCTGCAAAGCCTGAAATACTTTTCGTCTGTTAAGATTGATAAGTGTGTACATATACATGGGTGCAACTTTTTTCCGGAAAATCCATTTTTTGAAAAAATTGCCGAGCTAGGATTGTTTTTTGTTTTTTGTTTTTTTTTGTCTAAAATTGTTTATCGAACATGAATGTTTGGCGATGGTTACTCTCCAGTGTAGAGAGGAAAGCAGAAGCACTCTTTTGTGAAGGAAGCTATGAAAGTCAATGCCCATGCTCTGTTGCGAAATCTCCCATCAACTTCCATGAAATCGCCGCCGTTTTCGAGTGTCGCATGTTGAGCAAACTTCACGATGCCAGCGGTGAAGAAAGGCGAATCTTTCACCTTAATCGACGCAACTGTCAAGAATAAATGGCATCCATAGTCAGTCAAGGAGACTTATTTTACAGTCATTTCCTTTTTTTTTTTTTTTTCAAGGCTTATATAAGTTATGAAGATACTTGAAATTGTCTGAAATAGGATGAAAAGCATCTGCTGTTTTTCTTAAATTTAATTGCAGGAGAAAGCTTAAGATTCAGTTTTATTTTTACAAAAGTTTCATCATCTGGGGGCATAGCCCCCTTGATCCCCCATATGGGGCGCTGCCCCAGTACCCCAACAGGAACCCTCCCCCCCCCCGGACTTCTTTCAGTTTTTTGACTTTTTCTAAGTTGCACCCTTGCACATATGTAAATTGCATTTTGAGCTGTAAGGTAATGTGAACTACATAGTGGTGATTGTGGGTACTGTAGGCAAGTTTTATGTACGTTTTTGTGTACTTAGTTTTGTTTTTGTGTTTGTATGCATGTTTATTTTTTGTTATTCTCCTGGTGATAAATTCTGCAGAATGGTCAGTGGCAGGGGTATCTCCTTGATTGTTTGTGTGAATACAGCTCTGTGTGTGTTTGATTTTCTTTTCTAGGTTTTGCTTTTTCCAGGGTCTCTTTTTAGACATGTATGTTTTGTTTGAAATAACTATGGCCCTGATATATCTCTGAACAGTTAATTGGGTTTTGAACAGTAATAATGATAATAATTTCACAGTATGAAGAGATCAGTCAACAAGCAAAGCCAGAACAAGATTGAGGCAGCCGAGATGTGGTTTCTAAGAAGAATGTTGAGAGTTCCATGGACAGCAAAGAAAACAAATGAGACAGTCTTGATGGAGGCAGACACAGGTAGATCATTCATAAGGAAGATTAGGAAAAGGCAGGTAACATTCATAGGCCATTTTATGAGGAAAGGGGAATTGGAACACCTGGTCACAACGGGAAAGCTGGAGGGAAAGAGATCACCAGGTAGACCCAGGGAGAAAATACTAGACGGACTTGCAGAGTGGCTGAAGACAAGGAGGCTGGAAGAGATGCTTGAGGCAACAAGAGATAGAGACAGATGGAAGTCCATAATAGCCAACGCCATGTGACAAGGCACCTGATGATGATGATATGATGAAGAGATCTCCAGATTACTGTTTCTGGTTACTGGCATGTGTATGTGTCAGCCCCGTAAGTCTCACTATTAACACTGTGCACTGTCCGCACTTCTTTTTTTCTTTTTGTTTAAAATTTTTTTTTCAACAAAGGCAGCACTTCTGTCTTTCTCGCCCATGCATTCTAGTTGTGATCCTGTGTTTCACTTTCAGTTTCTCAAGACGACGTCTCCACGCTCAGAATGAATTTCATATGCACTGATGTCACAGGTGCTTCGTGATGGAGAACATCCAAACTGACCTTGACACAAGCCGTACACCTGCACAAAACCCGTGAACTGGCCAGGAAAAAAATCAGTGGCTGACATGGGAGTTGAACTTTCCACTTCCACATTATCAGCATGGTGCTCTAACCAACTGAGCTAGCGGCCATCTCAGAAAATGTGGCCCACATGGGGTTTGAACCCATGACCTCCACATTATCAGCACATTGCTTTAACCCTTTGCCTCCTGCACCTGTCTACCAACTGTAAAAATGTAACCATTTGACTCCCTCACTCTATCCACCAGCTTCCTGCAGGAAGCTGATAGATAGGGTGAGGGAGTCAAAGGGTTAAGGTTTTGCTTTTCTAGCATAGTTGACAATGCATAATGGTGGTGGACATGGTGTGGGAGTCAAGGGGTTAAACCAACTAATCCCATGGATAATTAGCAGTTATGTGTGTATTGTGTTGAAATGTTTTTCAGCTGTTTTGCGTGACAAAAAGTATGAACAGTGCAATAATTCTGATCAGTGTGTTCTCCAATGAACACAAAGATAGAGAGAAGACAGTTAATTC
>CM060312.1:93769875-93779875 GCA_030674185.1 Monoplex corrugatus
TGGAAATCTTACCAGAAAGAAAGGCAGGTTGTTATAAGTGGAAATCTTACCTGAAAGAAGGGTAAGCTGTTATAAGTGGAAATCTTACCAGAAAGAAGGGCAGGCTGTTATAAGTGGAAATCTTACCTGAAAGAAGGGTAAGCTGTTATAAGTGGAAATCTTACCTGAAAGAAGGGCAGGCTGTTATAAGTGGAAATCTTACCAGAAAGAAGGGCAGGCTGTTATAAGTGGAAATCTTACCTGAAAGAAGGGCAGGCTGTTATAAGTGGAAATCTTACCAGAAAGAAGGGCAGACTGTTATAAGTGGAAATCTTACCTGAAAGAAGAGCAGGCTGTTATAAGTGGAAATCTTACCTGAAAGAAGGGCAGGCTGTTATAAGTGGAAATCTTACCAGAAAGAAGGGCAGGCTGTTATAAGTGGAAATCTTACCTGAAAGAAAGGCAGACTGTTATAAGTGAAATCTTGCCTGAAAGAAGGGCAAGTAGTTATAAGTGGAAATCTTACCAGAAAGAAGGGCAAGTTGTTATAAGTGGAAATCTTACCTAAAAGAAGGGCAGGCTGTTATAAGTGGAAATCTTACCTGAAAGAAGGGCAAATAGTTATAAGTGGAAATCTTACCAGAAAAGAGAGCAGACTGTTATAAGTGGAAATCTTACCTGAAAGAAGGGCAAGTAGTTATAAGTGGAAATCTTACCAGAAAAGAGAGCAGGCTGTTATAAGTGGAAATCTTACCTGAAAGAAGGGCAGGCTGTTATAAGTGGAAATCTTACCTGAAAGAAGGGCAAGTAGTTATAAGTGGAAATCTTACCTGAAAGAAGGGCAGGCTGTTATAAGTGGAAATCTTATCAGAAAGAAGGGCAAGTTGTTATAAGTGGAAATCTTACCAGAAAGAAAGGCAGGCTGTTATAAGTGGAAATCTTACCAGAAAGAAGGGCAGACTGTTATAAGTGGAAATCTTACCAGAAAGAAGAGCAGGCTGTTATAAGTGGAAATCTTACCAGAAAGAAGGGCAGACTGTTATAAGTGGAAATCTTACCAGAAAGAAAGGCAGACTGTTATAAGTGGAAATCTTACCAGAAAGAAAGGCAGGTTGTTATAAGTGGAAATTTTACCAGAAAGAAGGGCAGGCTGTTATAAGTGGAAATCTTACCAGAAAGAAAGGCAGGCTGTTATAAGTGGAAATCTTACCTAAAAGAAGGGCAGACTGTTATAAGTGGAAATCTTACCAGAAAGAAGAGCAGGCTGTTATAAGTGGAAATCTTACCAGAAAGAAGGGCAGGCTGTTATAAGTGGAAATCTTACCAGAAAGAAGGGCAGGCTGTTATAAGTGGAAATCTTACCAGAAAGAAGGGCAGACTGTTATAAGTGGAAACCTTACCAGAAAGAAGGGCAGGCTGTTATAAGTGGAAATCTTACCAGAAAGAAGGGCAGACTGTTATAAGTGGAAATCGTACCAGAAAGAAAGGCAGGCTGTTATAAGTGGAAATCTTACCAGAAAGAAGGGCAGACTGTTATAAGTGGAAATCGTACCAGAAAGAAAGGCAGGCTGTTATAAGTGGAAATCTTACCAGAAAGAAAGGCAGACTGTTATATAAGTGGAAATCTTACCAGAAAGAAGGGCAGACTGTTATAAGTGGAAATCGTACCAGAAAGAAAGGCAGACTGTTATAAGTGGAAATCGTACCAGAAAGAAAGGCAGACTGTTATAAGTGGAAATCTTACCAGAAGGAAGGGCAGGCTGTTATAAGTGGAAATCTTACCAGAAAGAAGGGCAGGCTGTTATAAGTGGAAATCGTACCAGAAAGAAGGGCAGGCTGTTATAAGTGGAAATCGTACCAGAAAGAAAGGAAGACTGTTATAGGTGGAAATCGTACCAGAAAGAAAGGCAGGCTGTTATAAGTGGAAATCGTACCAGAAAGAAAGGCAGACTGTTATAAGTGGAAATCGTACCAGAAAGAAAGGCAGACTGTTATAAGTGGAAATCTTACCAGAAAGAAGGGCAGGCTGTTATAAGTGGAAATCTTACCAGAAAGAAGGGCAGTTAGCTTGTACACACGTGGCTAGTGTGGGATGACATATATTAAGCTCGACAGATCGTATTGAATTTTTGCAGCAGGTCATTGGGTCATCTTGGCTTGAAGTGAAAATGAGACACTGCAATATGTGTGTAACTCATCATAATTTGGGGGAAAAGACTAATTTGGAAAAAAAAAAAAGATAATGCAGTGGTATAAAGCATTGTATGATAATAGAAGCTTTGTAGGAGGGATTCCAAGACAATTTCAGTGATTCCAAGACAAATTCAGTATATTCTGTTCATCGATAATGTTAACGACAGTGCATTTTTTATTTTCATTATTTCTTATTTATTGTTATTGTTTATTTATTTACTTACTTATTAGTATTGTTTCATTATTTATTCTTTTTCTAAAATTTCGCTATTGCCACTTCATCTTGTAGGTTCAGCGGGATGACCCTGAAGAAGGCAACAAAGACTGTGTGACCTACACCGTACAGCTTCACCGGCAAGGTGGACCTCTGGGAATCACCATTTCCGGCACCGAAGACCCTTAGATGACATCGTCATCTCCGAACTGACGACCGGAGGCCTGGCGCAGAAGACCGGTGCCATGCATGTCGGCGACCGTCTTTTAGCCATCAACGACTCCACCACCAAAAACAAGCCGCTGTCAGAAGCCATTCGCATGCTGCAGAGTGCCGGCGATATTGTGACCTTGAAGATCGCTCGCCCGTTCAACTCGGCTGCTGAGGGGTTGAAGGTCAAGAGGTCATCAGCAGAGTTGGAAGAGTCCATGACACCTACCACCCCTATTCCTAGCATCGACAGTGCTATGGCTTCGTGGGACAGTTTGGGACATGATGTTGGTGGCTATGGTGCAGGTGGGTTTGTGAGATATTTGTGCATGCCATGGAGAGAAAGAGAGCATGTGATATGGAGACAGATAAGTAGTATGATATGGAGACAGATAAGTAGTATGATATGGAGAGGGATAGGTAATATGATATGGAGAGGGATAGTTAATGTGATATGGAGAGGGATAGGTAATGTGATATGGAGAGGGATAGTTAATGTGATATGGAGAGGGATAGTTAATGTGATATGGAGAGGGATAGGTAATATGATATGGAGACAGATAAGTAGTATGATATGGAGAGGGATAGTTAATGTGATATGGAGAGGGATAGTTAATGTGATAGGGAGAGGGATAGGTAATGTGATATGGAGAGGGATAGGTAATATGATATGGAGAGGGATAGTTAATGTGATATGGAGAGGGATAGGTAATGTGATATGGAGAGGGATAGGTAATATGATATGGAGAGGGATAGTCAGTGTGATATGGAGAGGGATAGGTAATGTGATATGGAGAGGGATAGTAATATGATATGGAGAGGGATAGTTAATGTGATATGGAGAGGGATAGGTAATGTGATATGGAGAGGGATAGGTAATATGATATGGAGAGGGATAGTTAATGTGATATGGAGAGGGATAGGTAATGTGATATGGAGAGGGATAGGTAATATGATATGGAGAGGGATAGTTAATGTGATATGGAGAGGGATAGGTAATGTGATATGGAGAGGGATAGGTAATATGATATGGAGAGAGATAGGTAATGTGATAAGGAGAGGGATAGGTAATGTGATATGGAGAGGGATAGGTAATATGATATGGAGAGGGATAGGTAATGTGATATGGAGAGGGATAGTTAATGTGATATGGAGAGGGATAGGTAATGTGATATGGAGAGGGATAGTTAATGTGATATGGAGAGGGATAGGTAATGTGATATGGAGAGAGATAGGTAATGTGATAAGGAGAGGGATAGGTAATGTGATATGGAGAGGGATAGGTAATGTGATATGGAGAGGGATAGGTAATGTGATAAGGAGAGGGATAGGTAATGTGATATGGAGAGGGATAGTTAATGTGATATGGACTTGTTTTCTTGAACTCCGCCGAATTGCTTCTATCCGCCACCTCCTCTCAGAAGACACGACAAAGGCTCTTGTCTGTGCATTTGTTCTATCCCGTCTCGATTACTGTAATGCTCTTTTTTCTGGTTCCCCCTCTCATCTCATTAACAAACTTCAGAAAGTTCAAAATCATGCTGCCCGTCTCATCTTCCGCTCTTCAAAATTTAACCATGTTACGCCATTGCTCTGTTCTCTCCACTGGCTCCCTGTTCAGCAAAGAATATCCTACAAGATTGCCTGCCTCTGCTTCAAATCTATTGAGTCTTCCTGTCCTGAGTATCTCACCCATCTGTTACATCTCTACACGCCATCTCGAGCTTTGCGGTCCTCATCTGATACCCGTCTCTATAGTATCCCCATAGTCCGCACTAAAAGGTTTGGGCAGCGTTCTTTTTCCTATCAAGCTTCAACCATCTGGAATCAGTTACCTCGCTCTCTTAGATACTCACCCTCTCTGTCCACATTCAAACGCTCCCTCAAAACTTACCTGTTTCCCAAAACTGGTAATCTCTGCCCCCTTCCCCCCATGTAATGTAATGGTGACATTATAGTGTCTTAGTGTCAATGTGTCATTGTATTTGCATGTCATGCTGTGTGTGTGTTTGTGTGTGTGTGTGTGTGTGTTTGTGTGTGTGTGGGTGCTTCTGTGGGTGTGTGTGCTTGTGATTCTGGTTATATGTTTTGCCATTGTAAACGCCTTGGGCATTAATTTGATTAGGCGTACTAAATGTTCATAATAATAATAATAATAATATGGAGAGGGATAGTTAATGTGATATGGAGAGGGATAGGTAATATGCTATGGAGAGGGATAGTTAATATGATATGGAGAGGGATAGGTAATGTGATATGGAGAGGGATAGGTAATATGATATGGAGAGGGATAGTTAATATGATATGGAGAGGGATAGTTAATGTGATATGGAGAGGGATAGGTAATATGATATGGAGAGGGATAGTTAATATGATATGGAGAGGGATAGTTAATATGATATGGAGAGGGATAGTTAATATGATATGGAGAGGGATAGGTAATATGATATGGAGAGGGATAGTTAATGTGATATGGAGAGGGATAGGTAATATGATATGGAGAGGGATGTATGGATTATGTGAAGAGATAGTTAATGCGATTTAAAGAGAAACCAGAAAATCACGAAAATAGAATCAGAACGCGTATTCAATACAACCAGACAAGACAGGCGCACATTTTCTGCCAACTGGCCTTTGTCAAGCGTGAATGTAAGATCACAAACAAACACCAAACACAACAGTAGGAGAAAAAGACTGAAACTTCTGCTGTTTCATCGAGTGGGAGAAGAGGACTAAATGAAATCACAATGTTGTTTGTGAGTAATTATAAGAAGTGGGGGAGAGGGGAGGCAAATATGATGTCAGAGGGGAAGTGAGATAATTTCTGCAATTTGAAAAGTGGTCATGCCATATTAGTATTGTTTTGTCCTGAAGAGAGTCCAGGGCTACAACTATGAGGTAAGGCTGATGTAAATGGATCGAGCCTAGTGCAACGAATCCAGTCTGACCTCAGAATAGGAAGAAAAACATCCTAAACCAAGGGGATGAAGGAAAAACCGGAGTACCCAGAGAAAAAATCCCTTAGTCAGAGTTGGGTAGGCCTGTCTTGTGAAACAAGAATTAGAACAGATTAAAACAGGTAACAAACAAAAAAAAAGAAAAGAAAAAAGGGGGTGGGGCATATGTGTTGTGAATGGACAGATCTGAACATCGGTAGTTCCCACAGAGTATCAAAGGTTCAGGTGAGATGGAAGAAACTTGTCACAAAATCATGGGTGCAACTTTTTTCCGTTTGACGACGGAATCTGTTTTTTCAAAAGAGTCAGAAACGGAAAATCCGTTTTTTGAAAAAGCTTCAGCATATGGGGGGCATAGTCCCCCAGACCCCCCATACGGGGGCGCTGCCGGCCCGTGGACCCCTTTCAGTTTTTTTACTTTTTCCAAGTTGCACCCTTGCAAAACCATCAGTGGTATCTCTGTGAGATGGAGAGTTTAGGTATAGGTAATGACGTAATGGACATAGTGTAATATGGTGTCATCACCATTATAATCTTCATCATTGTCACCACCATCCCACCATCATTATCACTATCAGTTTTTTGTGTTTGTTTTTTTCTAATCACAATCTTGCAGCTAGAACATGAAAAAGTAGACATCTTATTGCTTTACACAGAGAAAGAAGCAGAAAAACACAAAGATCAGTTTCAGTTTCACTTTCTCAAAGATGATGACTCCATGTTCGGAATGAATTCCATATGCACTAATGCCACTAGTACCATATGGTGGGAGAAGATCCAAAATGATCACGGCACAAGCCTTGAGCCTGCACATAAACCCATGAACTAGCCAGGCCCTGAGGTCCTACCTAGCATATTGGTTTAGAATTAGAATCAGAATGCATATGTAAAATAACAAGACAGTTGCAAAGTTTAGCCCTGTGGCTTTATCAAGCACACAAAGATAACAAAGAATAAATGCACAACACTTAGCACAAAAGATAACAAAGGATAAAACGCACAACACTTAGCACAAAGATAACAAAGAATAAATGCACAACACTTAGCACAAAGAGATAACACAAGAATAAAATGCACAACACTTAGCACAAAGATAACAAAGAATAAATGCACAAACATTATGCACAAAGATAACAAAGGATAAACGCACAACACTTAGCACAAAAGATGACAAAGAATAAATGCACAACACTTAGCACAAAGATAACAAAGAATAAGTGCACAACACTTAGCACAAAGATAACAAAGAATAAGTGCACAACACTTAGCACAAAACAACAGTAGACAACTTCCCAGTTGTGGTGTCTGGCCAGAGAAAATGGCAGATGGTTCGTATTTGCTTGAATGCAGGCAGTCATTTTGATTCAGATCACAGAAAAAGAAGACAATGTGTTTATCTAATTTTACCATTCAGGGGCCGGTCACTCTCAGGCCATGGTGGTGGCAGTACCGCAGTCTCAACGTTATTCCATCACCAGCTCCAGTCAGCTGCTATCAAGAAACTCCACCACGCTGGATGGTAGTGGAGAGGGTATGGCTGATGATCGTGTGTCTGAAGACTTTGACGATGAATGGGATGAAGACGAGAACAATGATGATGAAAATCTCGACGGCGCTGAGAGTCATAAGAGCGAAGCGAGCAGCGTGGAGGTATTGTTGGTGTTGTTGTGAGTTGTAGTGTGTTGTGTTGTGGTTGTAGTGTATTGTGTTAGTGTGTTGTTGTGTGTTGTGTTGTGTTGTGTTGCATTGATGTGTGTTTTGTTGTAGTGGGTTGTATTGTGTTGTGTTGTAGTGTGTTGTGTTGTAATGTGTTGTGTTGTGTTGTAGTGTGTTAGGAAAAGACAGGCAACATTTATAGGCCATTTTATGAGGAAAGGGGAATTGGAACACCTGGTCACAACAGGAAAGCTGGAGGGAAAGAGAGCACCAGGTAGACCCAGGGAGAAAATATTGGACAGACTTGCAGAATGGCTGAAGACAAAGAGGGTGGAAGAGGCGCTCGAGACAACAAGGGATAGAAACAGATGGAAGGCCATGATTGCCAACGCCATGTGGCAAGGCACCTGATGATGATGATGATGATGTAGTGTGTTGTGTTGTGTTGTAGTGTGTTGTGTTGTGTTGTGTTGTATTGTAGTGTGTTTTTTGTGTGTGTTGTGTTATGTCATTCTAGTAATGTGTTCTGTTGTAGTGTGTTGTGTTGTGTTGTATTTTTCAATATTTTGACCGGAGGTAAGGTTGTAGTTGTCATAGTCTGTTATATTATGTTACATTGTATTGTGTTGTGGTATGTTCTGTTGTATTGATTGTTTTATTGTTTTGACTGGAGTTAATGTTGTAATATGTTGTGTTGTATTGTATTTTCACTTGGACTGTTTCAACTGGCAACCAGTGAGGTAAAGTCATATCCCTTGTGCAGACCGGCAGCAGGGAATAGGTGATAGACACCACCCATTTAATTCTGGCTCTGAGACAAGCCGAGGTCTCTACCAGTTCTCTCCCCTATAACCCTGAAATTTCAGGACAGTCTTTACCATTTTTTTTATGTATAGATATGGTGGATAGGGTGGCAAATGTAAAAATGTTTGAACAAAAGCAAATGAACCTGAAAAAAAGGAAAAAGAATCAGAATGCGTATTTAATACCAGACAAGACAGGCACAAATTTTCGGCCAACTGGCCTTTGTCAAGCGTAAGATCACAAACACACAAACACCAAATACAAAAATTAGGAGAAAAAGACTGTTTGAACAAAGTTTGAAGTTTGCCCAAGAGAGATTCATTGCACTCAAACTGTTCCAATTGTGCTCCATGTGCGATGTCAAATTCTAGTGTCCTCTGAGGGGATGCCGGGGGCTGTTTCAGTATAAATAGTACCCCCACCTTTTGGACATTCTGTGCTACAGATTTCCTCTTTTCTGTCACTCTCTTTGTTTCTGCCTGGGGGCTCTTTCAGTACAGATAGTATCCCCACCTTCTGGACATTCAGTGCTAGAGATTTTCCTCTTTTCTGTCACTCTCTTTGTTTCTGCCTGGGGGCTCTTTCAGTACAAATATTATCCCCACCTTCTGGACATTCAGTGCTAGAGATTTCCTCTTTTCTGTCACTCTCTTTGTTTCTGCCTGGGGGCTCTTTCAGTACAGATAGTATCCCCACCTTCTGGACATTCAGTGCTAGAGATTTCCTCTTTTCTGTCACTCTCTTTGTTTCTGCCTGGGGGCTCTTTCAGTACAAATATTATCCCCACCTTCTGGACATTCAGTGCTAGAGATTTCCTCTTTTCTGTCACTCTCTTTGTTTCTGCCTGGGGGCTCTTTCAGTACAAATAGTATCCCACATTCTGGACATTCAGTGCTAGAGATTTCCTCTTTTCTCGTCACTCTCTATTTTCTGCCCTGGGGCTCTTTCAGTACAGATAGTATCCCCACCTTCTGGACATTCTGTGCTAGAGATTTCCTCTTTTTGTCATCTCTTTGTTTCTGCCTGGGGCTCTTTCAGTACAAATAGTATCCCCACCTTCTGGACATTCTAGTGCTAGAGATTTCCTCTTTTCTGTCACTCTCTTTGTTTCTGCCTGGGGGCTCTTTCAGTACAATAGTATCCCCACCTTCTGGACATTCAGTGCTAGAGATTTCCTCTTTTCTGTCACTCTCTTTGTTTCTGCCTGGGGGCTCTTTCAGTACAGATAGTATCCCCACCTTCTGGACATTCGTGCTAGAGATTTCCTCTTTTATGTCATTTCCTTTGTGTCTGCCTTGTTCCTCTGCTTACTGTCATTTCTTCCTGTCATTTTCTGTCTTTGCTGGTCCATTCACCTGTTTGTGTTTGATGAAGTCTTATGTACTTTCCTCTTATGATTGATAATTGGGTACATGTATTAAATGCATTTTTGGTCTTGAGGGAAGTGAGATATGCGGAAGCAATTTTTGGTAATTCAGACCCATTCTTATATATGTTTTAGTGTCCTTAGTTATGTTGAATTTGTATTCAGGTACGTTTTTTAAATCCCTTGTGTGATAAATTGGATGGAGTGGTCAACGCCAGGGACATCATAGATTATGTGCTGAAGTGCATTGATATGTGTCCTTAATTTTCTTTTCCTTTTTTTTCCCCCTGTTGAAGTATTGTATGTGCATTAAAACAGTTATAGCTCTGATATGGCTGTACACAGTCTGCTGGGCTTTATGCAGTAATAAGAATAATATAAAAATCTTTAGCAAACCATTTATAGCTACTGTCATCAGGAAAATGTTTCCTTTTTTTCATTACATGAAACTATACATGTCCGGCGATATCCCAACATATGTTGACTTAGTGAGTGACTACACATGGAACGTCATCTACAAACATGAATGTGACATGTTTGCAGGCTGAAAGTGTGTGTGTGTGTGTGTGTGTGTGTGTGTGTGTGTGTGTGTGTGTGTGTGTGTGTGTGTGTGTGTGTGTG
>CM060312.1:93784875-93792717 GCA_030674185.1 Monoplex corrugatus
TGTGTGTCTGTATCTGTGTGTGTGTTTGTGCACGCGTGTGTGTGTGCGTCTGTGCATGCGTGCGTGTATGCATGCATGTGAGTGTGTGTACATTGTGTGTGTGTGTGTGTGTGTGTGCGTGCATGCGTGCGTGCGTGTGTGTGTGCGTGCGTGCGTGCGTGCGTGTGTGTGTGTGTGGTGTATGTTTAGTGTATGTGATTATTTTTGTGCACGTGTCTGTGTTTTTGTGGAATGGTGGGTGAGTTCATATTCTTTTGCTTGTTTCATTGTCACCTGGTTATGAGCGTTCCTTTCTTTACGTGATGAAACATGTCAGTGTTTTTAACAGTGTGCGCATTCATGTTTGGATGAAGAGTGTTCAGTGATATGTGGCTTTTGGATTGATTTCTTTTCCACCATTGTACATGTTTCTTTGACTCTCTGTGCAGTCTTAAAAAACATTTTCTTTAGAGAAGTGAATATTTTGAGTGATTTTCAGATTTGCATACTTTTGAAGCTGTTGACTGGTATTTAAATAAATAAGGTCCTGGAGGCATGGACAGTCAGCAAGCAAAGCCAGAGCAGGATCGAGGTAGCCGAGATGTGGTTTTTCAGAAAAATGTTGAGAGTTCCATGGACAGCAAAGAAAACAAACGAGACAGTCTTGGTGGAGGCAGACACAAATAGATCACTCATAAGGAAGATTAGGAAAAGACAAGCAACATTTATAGGCCATTTTATGAGGAAGGGGGATTTGGAGCACCTGGTCACAGCGGGAAAGCTGGAGGGAAAGAGAGCACCAGGTAGACCCAGGGAGAGAATGCTGGACGGACTTGCAGAGTGGCTGGGATGAAGAGGGTGGGGGAGATGCTGGGGGCAACGAGAGATAGAGATGGTTGGAAGTCCATGGTCGCCAACGCCATGCGGCAGGGCACCTGATGATGAAGGTCCTGGAGGTGGCTTTGGTTGGAAATTTTTCTTCTTCTTCGTTTATCTGTCTACTTGACTCACGGATAGTGTGGGGATAAAGAGATGACAATGAGATGTCAGCTGGAATGCCCGATGTGAAGAAATACCATGTAATGTTAAGGTTTGTTTAATGCCATCAGTCCAAGTCTTCTTTGCTTTGCCTGTAATTTTAAAAGCAAATGTGCTTCTGTTACATGCTTGTTGAGCCAGCTGATGGAGTTCATTCTGATCAGATGATCAAACCACTGAATTCTCTGCTGATGAATATGATGGTGGACTTGTGTTGTTGCCACCATTTCTTTATTCATGGTTTTTCTGGTTATATCACGTATGGCCTTGCTGACAGCTGTTTTCAGATAACACATCTCACAGATAGTAATTTTGTGCTTTGGAGGTTTGGTGACGGTCCAGGTCTGCACTGGTATGTCAGGATGGGGATAAAAATAGAATTAATCAGCAGGGCTTTGTGGTTGTAAAATATTTCTTTTGTTGCTTTTTTTCTTTAATTTTTAAGCATGATATATGTGTATTGGGGATTCACACTATCTCCCTTTAATTTCAATCATGAGATATGTATATTGGGGATTCACACTGTCTCCCTTTAATTTTAAGCATGATATATGTATATTGGAGATTCACAGTATCTCCCTTTAATTTCAATCATGAGATATGTATATTGGGGATTCACACTGTCTCCCTTTAATTTTAAGCATGAGATATATATATGTATATGTATATTGGGGATTCACACTGTCTCCCTTTAATTTCAAGCATGAGATATTCAAGCATAATATATGTATATTGGGGATTCACACTGTCTCCCTTTAATTTTAAGCGTGATATATGTACATTGGGGATGCACT
Source organism: Monoplex corrugatus (assembly GCA_030674185.1). Lineage (NCBI taxonomy): Eukaryota > Metazoa > Mollusca > Gastropoda > Littorinimorpha > Ranellidae > Monoplex > Monoplex corrugatus. Next base: position 93,786,687 of record CM060312.1, read on the forward strand.
CTGTCTCCCTTTAATTTTAAGCGTGATATATATATATATATATATATATATTGGGGATGCACACTGTCTCCCTTTAATTTTAAGCGTGATATATATATATATTGGGGATGCACACTGTCTCCCTTTAATTTTAAGCGTGATATATATATATATTGGGGATGCACACTGTCTCCCTTTAATTTTAAGCGTGATATATGTACATTGGGGATTTACACTGTCTCCCTTTAATTTTAAGCGTGATATATGTACATTGGGGATTTACACTGTCTCCCTATAATTTCAAGCGTGATATATGTATATTGGGGATTCACACTGTCTCCCTTTAAGTTTAAGCGTGATATATGTACATTGGGGATTCACACTGTCTCCCTTGAATTTTAAGCGTGATATATGTACATTGGGGATTCACACTGTCTCCCTTGAATTTTAAGCGTGATATATGTATATTGGGGATTCACACTGTCTCCCTTTAATTTTAAGCGTGATATATGTACATTGGGGATGCACACTGTCTCCCTTTAATTTTAAGCGTGATATATGTACATTGGGGATTCACACTATCTCCCTTTAATTTTAAGCGTGATATATATATATATTGGGGATGCACACTGTCTCCCTATAATTTTAAGTGTGATATATGTACATTGGGGATTCACACTGTCTCCCTTTAAGTTTAAGCATGATATATGTATATTGGGGATTCACACTGTCTCCCTTTAAGTTTAAGCGTGATATATGTACATTGGGGATTCACACTGTCTCCCTTTAATTTTAAGCATGATATATGTACATTGGGGATTCACACTGTCTCCCTTTAAGTTTAAGCATGACACATGTGTATCACAGACTAACACTGTACTGCTGTCCCCATCCTACAGGTGAACGGACACAAGACGCGTGCCTTTGACTGCTGCATGACCGTGCCGCTCATCGCGGAGGCCGGAAACAAGCTTCATCTGGTGATTTGTCGCAATCCCCTCCTCCGTCAGTCACACCTCTTCCCTGACTCGGTGACCATCGAGGCCGAACCCCACTACCCCAACGATGCTCAACAGCAATCGCAGCAACCATCCACAGACGGTGACTCGCCCACCAAGAAGACGACAGCAGGGTCAGAGGGCGTACAGCTTCGTAAGAAAGACGCTTCCAGACCCAAAAGCAGCGGTGATTTCAGAAACGAAGGGATAAGAACATTGGGTCGTGAGGACGTTACACACAGAAGAGAGTGGGAGGATGGGATGGGTATGAACATGAAGGACTGGGAGGGGGGTGGGGTGGGGAGGGGGATAAAGAAATCCAACACATTAGCCGGTGACGGGAGAGACGGGAAGCCGATGATCAGCCCCAAGCCCAGTGTGACGCGCGCCCAGTCGCACATCCTCGGCGTCAAACCGGCGGTGGCGGCCAAACCCAACACTGTCGTCAGCGGCAAACCTCCTGTGGCGACCAAATCTAACGTGGCCCTGGCCGTGGCCAGATTCAACATGTCTTCCGCACACTCAGCCTCGGTCACAACCACATCAGACGCTCGATGAGCGACATCCGTCGTTTGTCAGACATGATCGCATGATTTGAGGACCATGTGTTTTTCACTCCCTCACCCTGATCACCAGCTTGTGGATAGAATGAAGGAGTGACAGGGTCCATTGACAGTGTGACAAAGTCATTAAGACACAGGATGTTGGAGTGGCTTATATGGATTGTCACACACTTGTACCAACGTGTAACAAAGTGCTGTGTACTGAAGTGACTCACAGAGCTTGATGCATGTTGTTAGGTACTGTCAGGACTGCCAGAAATACAGAACACTGTTATAGAGGTCACAAACGCATCAGAAATTAAGATCAGCATTTTTAAAGTCACAAATGCATCAGTTCAGCATTGTTAAAGTCACAAACGCATCATAAATTAAGTTCAGCTTTGTTAAAAGTCACTAACGCCTCAGAAATTAAATTCAGCATTTTTAAAGTTACAAATGCATCAGAAATTAAGTTCTGCATTGTTAAAGTCACAAATGCATCAGAAATTAAGTTCAGCATTGTTTAAGTCACAAAAGAGAAAAAAAATCAAATTAAGCATTGTTAATGTCACAAATACATCAGACATTCAGGTGAAGCATTGTAAAAACCACAAATGCACCTGAAATCAAGTTCAAAACTGTAAAAGCCATAAAGGCATCCAGGTCATCATCGTATACAACAAGCAGGCCGCTGGATATTTGGTTTGACATCAGTTTTAACACTTTCACTCCCTCAACCTGTCCACTAGGTTACTGCAGGAATAAGGAAGTGGATGAATGAGGGAATGAAAAGGTTAACGAGGAGGCTGGGTGTTGTGTGAAACAATGTCTGTGTGTCATGGTGTCCATCTTTCACACTGACGCTGATTCCCTGATCTTGTTGTGTCAGCAGAATGTCAGGGAGGGTGAAGGTCAGTCACAGGTTTTGGCAACACCATCAGGGTTTGTCTGGTAACTGTTGGACACCGCACTGTGGACTTTGATATTACTACAATTTGGACTTTGATATTACTACAATTTGGACTGATATCACTGTACAGTTTGGACTGATATGATTCTACAAATTGGACTGATATCACCGTACAGTTTCGGCTGATATCACTACAGTTTTCCCTCTACAATTGAGACTGATGTAACTCTATAATTTAGACTGACGTAACTCTATAATTTGGACTGATGTAACTCTACAGTTTAGACTGACACAATTCTACACTTGGGACTGATATAACTCTACAATTGGGACTGATGTAATTGTTCTCCTTGTCTAGTCCTTTGTTTTGGCGCTGAATAAACTGCGTATGTATAAATCAGTGAGAAAGGATGTAGTGTCTCAGTTTCAACACTGTTGAAAAAAACCACCGTAGTTTCAGTGGCTGGTCTGTGTATTCACAGCTTGTTGACCACACTCCAACATATTCTGTTAACACACAGTGTTGATTCTGTTTCTTTTCTTTCTTTCTTTTCTGATTCAATTTCTGTATCTCATTTATGTTACTGTTCTTACATCTTCTTGAACACCCCCCCCCCCCCTCTCCCGTGGGGATGCCAGGGGCTCTTTCAGTATAAATAGTATCCCCACCTTCTGGAAATTCTGTGCTAGAAATTTCCTCTTTTCTGTCAGTTTCTTTGTTTCTGCCTTGTTTCTTTGCTTTCTGTCATTTCTTCCAATAATTTTCTGCCTTGTTGGTCCATTTACCTGTACATGTTTGATAAAGTCTTACGTACTTTCTCTTAGGATCGACAAATGGATACAAGTACATTTTTGGCTGTTGGGAACTGAGACATGCGGAAGCAATTTTAGATAATACAGGCCATTTTTTTTTGTATGTTTTAGTGTCCTTAGTTATGTGTAAATGTGTATTCAGGTATGTGTTTTAAATCCCTTGTGCGATAAATTGGACGGAGTGGTCAATGCCAGGGGCATGTCCTTAGATTATGTGTGTAAATGCATTGACATGTGTAGTTAATTACCTTTTTCTTTTCTTCTTGTTGAAGTATGGTGCATGTTTTGAAATGGTTATAGCCCAGATATGGCTGTACGCTGTCGGCTGGGCTTTAAATAAAATAACAGTAACACCACCTTCATCCAGTTTTAGTTCAGTACAGTGGAGATCTTAATAATAATAATAATAATTACAATATTTATATAGCGCAAAATCTTGATAAAATCAAATCTAAGCGCTGAAACAGACACACACACACGCACGCACACACACGCACGCACGCACGCACGCACATGCACGCACTCATGCACACACACACACACACACACACACACACACACACACACACACACACACACACACACACACACACACACACACACACACACACACACACACGGCTATAAATGGGGAGAAAGAATAAAAGCAATGGAAAATTATAGAGAGCGTATTATATACAATTATATATTGCAATGTGATTCCCCTCCGAGTGGAGACAGGCTGCAGAGGGGGTTGAGTGAGGTCAGGATTTTATGCAGAGGAGAAAAGGTGAGTTTTGAGAGCGGACTTGAAGGAGACAAAAGTAGGTTGCTGACGGACTGAGAGAGGAAGTTTGTTCTAGGAGAGCGGACCAGAAACAGAGAAGGCTCGTGGACCATAGGTATTGAGCTTAGTGCGTGGAAAGCGAAAAGTCAGAGGATCGGAGGCAGAGCGGAGGGTACGTGAGGGAACATAGATCTCAAGTAGGCTTGACAGGTAATCGGGGGCTGCGTTATTGAGGCTTTTGTAGCACATGGTGTCTAGTTTGTACTGTATTATTATTATTATTAAGGGCATTTAGAGCGCCTAATCTTTCTGGAAAGCCCTAAGCGCTTACAAACTGTACAATACACATTACATCGAACATAGAAACATAGGCCTAATATAATTTTCATCATACATGGCGGACCTCTGTCACTCCATCCCACAAGCACATACACACCGTTAATAATATCAAATATTAGTACCTACTCTCTGGCACACACACACATATCCTCCTCCCACCCCGAGACATATCTATAGGCGCACAGCAATAACATACACAGAAGCACGCTAGCGCGCAGACAGCATAGCTCTTTTAGGTTAATAAATTTCAGAGAGGAAAGAGATGCGTTTTCAAGCCAGATTTAAATGACTGAAGACTTGTTTTGTGCCTCAGCGGGTAGGGAAGTGAATTCCATGAGGAAGGGGCTTGAAAAGAAAAGGATCGCTCACCATATGATTTTGTTCGAAAAGTTGGGATTCGAAATAAGCGGGTATCGGCTGAGGTACGAAGATGACGAGATGGAACGTATAGTTGAAGATATTCAGACAGGTAAGAGGGAATAGAATTGTCGAAGTATCTGAAGCACTGAACAGCAATTTTATGTTGGATCCTTTTCAACACAGGTAACCAATGCAAGTCTTGGAGAAGAGGAGAGACATGCTGAAATTTGGAAGGCCGAAATACTAGCCGAGCGGCATGGTTCTGTACTTTCTGAAGTTTGTCAAGGAGCTGTTTTGGGGAACCAGACAGAAGGGAATTACAATAGTCAAGACGAGAAAGAACGAAAGCACAAACTAATATTTTAGTAGCTTCGAGAGTAAGGAGATGACGGATGGAACCTATTCTACGAAGTTCAAGGTAACAGACACGACAGATGTTTGAGACATGCTGCTGAAAGTTAAGAGTGTTGTCGATGGTGACACCTAGATTCTTAACTTTTTGGGAGAGGGTGATGTCTGTCCCATTCAGTGATATGGAAGATGGAATTAAGTCACAGTTGAGAAGTTTTTTAGGAGTAATGAAAATCATTTCAGTTTTGTCTTGGTTTAGTTGTAATTTGTTACAAGTCATCCAGTCTTTCACGTCGGAAATGCAGGCTTTAGTGGTTTGTACGATGTTGTTTACATTAGAGATGGGACCAGAATTGTAAATTTGATTGTCATCTGAGAAGCTATGATGTGATACAGAATGGCGGAGAATAATATTTGCGAGAGGCTGCGTGTACAAAACAAAGAGAACTGGACCCAGGACGGATCCTTGAGGAACGCCATATCTGAGGGCTGAGGGAGGTGAGGGCAAGCCATTTACAGATACAGTCTGTGTGCGGTCAGAGAGATATGACTGAAACCAGGAGAGAGCGGAGCCAGAAATTCCGTAGCAGTTGTGGAGGCGCCAAAGCAGTATCTCATGGTCTATAGTGTCGAAGGCAGCAGACAAATCTAAGAGAGAGAGAAGAGAAATGTCACCATCATCAAGGGATGTCAGAAGATCGTTCACAATTTTCAATAAAGCAGTTTCAGTGCTATGTCCTGATCTATATGCTGACTGATTGGGATATAATAAATGGTTTGATTCAAGATGTTCTAGAAGTTGGTGTAAAATAATTTTTTCAGTTACCTTGGAAAGAAAGGGGAGATTGGAGACAGGCCGGTAGTTTTTGAGAATATCTGGATCAAGAGAAGGTTTCTTTAGGAGAGGTTTGACAATAGCTGATTTGAATGAGCTTGGGAAGATGCCTGACACCAGTGAATGATTGATGACAGA
>CM060312.1:93792817-93817740 GCA_030674185.1 Monoplex corrugatus
GGTGTGTCTGTCATTCTGTGTAGATAGGAGGTGTGTCTGTCATTCTATCTGTCCAGTGCTGCAGTGGTCTTCCTTTGGCTCTGAAGCCCAAGCATCTGGTGTTATAAGCTCAAAGGGCTGGCTGGTTGACTGGCATCTGGTGTTGTAAGCTCAAAGGGCTGGCTGGTTGACTGGTATCTGGTGTTGTAAGCTCAAAGGGCTGGCTGGTTGACTGGCATCTGGTGTTGTAAGCTCAAAGGGCTGGCTGGTTGACTGGTATCTGGTGTTGTAAGCACAAAGGGCTGGCTGGTTGACTGGCATCTGGTGTTGTAAGCTCAAAGGGCTGGCTGGTTGACTGGCATCTGGTGTTGTAAGCTCCAAGGGCTGGCTGGTTGACTGGCATCTGGTGTTGTAAGCTCAAAGGGCTGGCTGGTTGACTGGCATCTGGTGTTGTAAGCTCAAAGGGCTGGCTGGTTGACTGGCATCCTGCTGAGATGGCCAAGTAACTAGATCTTCTGTGTGTGATGCCATGGTTGACAGGTATTCTTCCAAGCAGCTGTCGGATATATTCGTTTCTATATATCATGACATTGTTTCTTTTGGTCTTGCCTGCTGTTCTTCTGAGATATGTCATCCCACAGGTTGTGATCTTTCTGTCCATGTTGTGTTTATGTCCAGTCTGGCACTGGTAAGTCAGTGTGGGTACAAAGATTGTACTGGTAAGTCAGTGTGGGTGCAAAGATTGTACTGGTAAGTCAGTGTGGGTACAAAGATTGTACTGGTAAGTCAGTGTGGGTGCAAAGATTGTACTGGTAAGTCAGTGTGGGTACAAAGATTGTACTGGTAAGTCAGTGTGGGTACAAAGATTGTACTGGTAAGTCAGTGTGGGTACTAAGATTGTACTGGTAAGTCAGTGTGGGTACAAAGATTGTACTGGTAAACCTGGCTTTTGTTTCCACGGGGATGTTTGGGTGCCTTATAGACAGGGGTGAAAGATGGCAGCTCTCAGCATTTTCCTTTGAAACCCTGGGTCTAATTCTAATTTCTCTATCCATTTTTCAGTTTTCATTCAAATAAGCTTCGCAAAGAAGCAAGACACGAACTATACAAAACAGAACCAGTCTTTTGAGAAAGAAAAGAGCAGATACAAACTGTACGAAATAAAAATGGTTATCACATTGTGATAGAACACTCACTGATTTTAAAGGCCTTGTAAGCAGCTTCTGCCATTTCTGCCTCCGATTTGCGGGGTCCAGAGGACGCTTCAGCCTTCTGCACGTTAAAGATCAGATTTTTTCCCGCCTCTTCTGCCTCTTCTGCCTCTTCTGTCAGGTCAGATGCTTGCAAACTCTTCTCGATGCCTTTCTGCTCGGCGACTTTCCCTCCATCCAAAGAGGTTGCAACTGCTATGATGTTAGAATTCTCTGAAAAGGAAGAAGACATACAGAACATAAATAATAATAGTGATAAAAATAACTTGAAAATTAAGATAACAATAATAATTATACAGAGAAATTGAAATAAAAATAAAATTATTTATCATGAGGAAGATCTGAAACTTTGAATAAAGACAACAATGATAAAGATGACTAGAACTATTCGTGATAAAGAAGATTTCAAAATTAAAATAACAACAACAATAATTTCTTGTTAGGGTCATCGTGCTTCATTTGTGTTTACCTCTTTTTCTGTCCAATTTTTTTTCCGAAGTAGTATGGCCACAGAAGCTGGTACAATTCACGATGATGATGACACTGGGGATGATAATCGTCATGCTATGGAGTTCCATCTAGGGTTAAGACAGTGTGACGGGGCTGTACTCTACGCTTACCATTATAGTCCTGATTTAACCCTTTGATTCCCGCACCCTATCCACCAGCATCCTGCATTGTCAGCCATGCTAAGCATAAGCTAACAGCAAAACTTAACGCCTTTTGACTCCCTCACCCTGTCCACCAGCATTCTGCATTGTCAGCCATGCTAGCAAAGCAAAAACTTAACCCTTTGACTCCCGTACCCTATCCAACAGCATTCTGCATTGTCAGCCATGCTAGCAAAGCAAAAACTTAACCCTTTGACTCCCTCGCCCTATCCTGCAGGAAGCTGGTGGATAGGTGTGGAAGTCAAAGGGTTAAATATTTGCAGTTGGTGTGTGGGAAGCAGGAGTCAAAGGTTAAAAAAGTTTCCTGTCAACCAAGCCCGAGAGATACAGACACATGCGATGCTGATCAGGAAATTTGAGCAACACCCTCAATGAGCATCCTGATATGTGACAGAAGTAGATGTGACACGCGATAGATGTGACACGTGAAGTGATGTGACATGTGAAGTAATGAACATGTAAGTAGATGTACCGGAATATTGACACGTGAAGTAGATGTGACATGAGGCAGTGAGTGAAGTAGAGTAAGTGACATGTGAAGTAATGTGACACGTGAAGTAGAGTGACAGTGAAGTAATGTGACACGTGAAGTAGAATGTGACATGTGAAGTAGAATGTGACACGTGAAGTAGATGTGCCTGAAGTAATGTGACACGAAGTAGATGTGACAGTAAGATGTGACACTTGAAGTAGAGTGACAGTGAAGTAGATGTGACACGTGAAGTAGATGTGACACGTGAAGTAGATGAGACATGTGAAGTAGATGAGACATGTGAAGTAGATGAGATATGTGAAGTAGATGTGACATGTGAAGTAGATGTGACATGTGAAGTAGATGTGACACGTGAAGACATGTGAAGTAGATGAGACACGTGAAGTAGATGTGACATGTGAAGTAGATGTGACATGTGAAGTAGATGATACATGTGAAGTAGATGAGACATGTGAAGTAGATGAGACACGTGAAGTAGATGTGACATGTGAAATAGATGTGACATGTGAAGTAGATGTGACACGTGAAGTAGATGTGACATGTGAAGTAGATGTGACATGTGAAGTAGATGTGACATGTGAAGACATGTGAAGTAGATGAGACACGTGAAGTAGATGTGACATGTGAAGTAGATGAGACACGTGAAGTAGATGTGACATGTGAAGTAGATGTGACATGTGAAGTAGATGAGACATGTGAAGTAGATATGACATGTGAAGACATGTGAAGTAGATGTGACATGTGAAGTAGATGTGACATGTGAAGTAGATGTGACATGTGAAGACATATGAAGTAATGTGACATGTGAAAACATGTGAAGTAGATGTGACATGTGAAGACATGTGAAGTAGATGTGACATGTGAAGACATGTGAAGTAGATGTGACATGTGAAAACATGTGAAGTAGATGTGACATGTGAAGACATGTGAAGTAGATGTGACATTGAAGACATGTGAAGTAGATGTGACATGTGAAGACATGTGAAGCAGATGTGACATGTGAAGTAGATGTGACATGTGAAGTAGATGTGACATGTGAAGACATGTGAAGTAGATGTGACATGTGAAGTAGATGTGACATGTGAAGACATGTGAAGCAGATGAGACATGTGAAGTAGATGTGACATGTGAAAACATGTGAAGAAGATGTGACATGTGAAAACATGTGAAGTAGATGTGACATGTGAAGACATGTGAAGTAGATGTGACATGTGAAGTAGATGTGACATGTGAAGACATGTGAAGTAGATGTGTGACATGTGAAGACATGTGAAGTAGTATGAGACATGTGAAGTAGATGTGACATGTGAAAACATGTGAAGTAGAATGTGACATGTGAAGACATGTGAAGTAGATGTGACATGTGAAGACATGTGAAGTAGATGTGACATGTGAAGACATGTGAAGTAGATGTGACATGTGAAGACATGTGAAGTAGATGTGACATGTGAAGACATGTGAAGTAGATGTGACATGTGAAGACATGTGAAGTAGATGTGACATGTGAAAACATGTGAAGTAATGACATGTGAAGACATGTGAAAGTAGATGTGACATGTGAAGACATGTGAATGTAGATGTGACATGTGAAGACATGTGAAGTAGATGTGACATATGAAGACATGTGAAGTAGATGTGACATGTGAAGACATGTAAGTAGATGTGACATGTGAAGACACGTGAAGTAGATGTGACATGTGAAAACATGTGAAGTAGATGTGACATGTGAAAACATGTGAAGTAGATGTGACATGTGAAGTAGATGTGACATGTGAAGACATGTGAAGTAGATGTGACATGTGAATGTGAAGTAGACATGTGACATGTGAAGTAATGTGACATGTGAAACATGTGAAGTAGATGTGACATGTGAAGACATGTGAAGTAGATGAGACCGTGAAGTAGATGTGACATGTGAAGTAGATGTGACATGTGAAGTAGATGTGACACGTGAAGTAGATGAGACATGTGAAGTAGATGTGACATGTGAAGTAGATGAAGTAGATGTGACACGTGAAGTAGATGTGACATGTGAAGTAGATATGACATGTGAAGTAGATGTGACATGTGAAGTAGATGTGACATGTGAAGTAGATGTGACATGTGAAGTAGATGTGACACGTGAAGTAGATGTGACATGTGAAGTAGATGTGACATGTGAAGTAGATGTGACATGTGAAGTAGATGAAGTAGATGTGACATGTGAAGTAGATGAGACATTTGAAGTAGATGAGACATGTGAAGTAGATGTGACACGTGAAGTAGATGTGACATGTGAAGTAGATGAGACATGTGAAGTAGATGAGACATGTGGAGTAGATGAGACACGTGAAGTAGATGAGACACATGAAGTAGATGAGACATTTGAAGTAGATAAGACATGACTGCGTGGTCCCAGTCTTCCCAGTGACCCCATAGCACACTAAACTCTGGGCCTAAGTTGGGTTGAGTCCCCCAAAATCCCATAATGATTTTGACGGGAGAGATAGGATTCAAACCCACAACCTTCCAGTCTGTGGTCCGTTGTGATAACCGCTGTACCACGGCGACTGGTGCGATAACAATAATGATAAACAAGATCTGGAGTCGCAAAGAAATTAGTCATGATAAGGAAGATTTCATAGGTCAGTATCCCTGCCTGCAGCCTGGGCACATCGGACTGAACCATTTCCCGCTAAAAACCGTCACATAAACCAATTCCCGCTAAAACAGTTACATAAACCAATTCCCGCTAAAAAACAGTCACATAAACCAATTCTCACTAGACAGCCAGATAAACAATTCCCGCTAAAACAAAACAGTCACATAAACCAATTCCCACTAGACAGTCACATAAACCAATTCCCGCTAAACACAGTCACATAAACCAATTCCCACTAAACAGTCACATAAACCAATTGCCATTAGACGATCGCATAAACCAATTCCCACTAGACAGTCTCATAAACCAATTTCCTCTAGACATTTACATAAAACAATTCCACTACACGGTCACATAAACCAGTTCCCGCTAAACCGTCACACAGACCAATTCCTGTTGGACAGTCACATCATAAATTCCCGCGGGAAGTCAGCTCAGACACCACCCTGTGTGTTTTGAGGCGTGTTTAGAGTAGATCTTTATTCCCAGTCCGGTCTGACTGCTGCGGTTTGAATGGGCGCCAAACTCCCTCGATAAAATGCGAACGGTCTTCAGTCTACCCCGCTGTAAGTGGATACCTCACCCTGTCTTGGACTGGGGCAGGTAAGACAGCTGGGGACAGGAGATGGGTGTCTTCCTCAAAATCCTGGCCCAGAGACAAGTGGAGATGTTTACCACCTCACTCACCCACGACCTACGAGTTACGGACGTCCTTTGTTTTTTGTATTTGTTTTTTTTTTGTTTTTTAACCCTTTCTTTCCCTCATCTTACACAGCAGCTTTCAGCAGCTCCCTGGGGAAGTCAAAGAGTTAATGGTGTTCTTACCATCTTCCTTCGTCGGTCTAGGAGCTCCAACGGCGCCAGATTGTGAGGTCAGCACCAAGGTAACGAGGAAGAGGGAGAAACAACGGCAGCTCTGCGGGAACACAAAAATGGAAAGAAATTTACCATTATGTTTTAAACAGCAACATCTTCGGACTGTAGTTCTTTAGAATGATAGGATAGAAAGGGTTAACCGTTGGGCCTACGTTCTAAAGGGGTCAAGACCTTTGGTTAGGTCTTGAGGAAGCTATAATGGACATGGTTCCTTGTTATGTTCTAACGATCAATACCTTCCCCCTTACACAGAACAGGTGAACCTCTGTAGTATTGAATATGGGTTTCGGTTTCAATTTCTGAAAATGACGTCTCAGCGCTGGGAATGAATTCCATATGCACTGACGCTACTAGTGTCATGTGATGGAGAAGATCCAGAATGATAATGGCACAAGCCTTAAGCCTGCACATGAGCTGGCCAGGTCCTGAGGTCCTATCTAGCCTATGGGTTTTGTAAAAGTTATACTAGTGTTTGTATCAGTCCATAATGGAACAGTTTTGTGTTGAGATTAACGTCTATGCAATATTTTCTTGAGGATGGAAAGTTTAACCATTATGTTTCAATGATCAGTGCTTTTTGTTTATTTCTTTTTAAGAGCGTGGTATAGCGGCAAAGTCTACTACGCTGTAATCATAAAAGTTAAGTAGATCTTTTTCTCCTTTAACTCCGTGAAGAGTCACTGGGCACCGCATTTATGAGCTGTTTACCAGATTCTTCCGGATATGTCGGTCGTGTGCCAAAGCCCGGATCTCTGTGAATGGTTTCTTTGTCCATTCTGCAATGTTGTCATGCCATCGTTTTTGTTTTGTTTTCATTTCTGTCTTCCCCTCTGTCTCCCAACCTCAACAGTTCCCTGAATGGTCGATTTAGCAAGACCGTTGGATCATGTTGCATGGCCAGACAGGCTTATATTTTTTTTTTTTTTTAAAGATGTTCATATGATCCAGTCTGCTGCTTGATGGGTTGGTACACTTGTGCATAGAGGATATGATCGGTGTGTCTGATGTTTAATATCTTCTGATAACATCCCATTTGCATGGCTTGGGTTCGTCTTTCCAAATCCACAGTGAGGGGCCATGTCTCACGTGCATACAGCAAGATGGAGTATACCAGCATCATTAAGTGCCTGATCTTGTGTTTGAAGGAAATGTTCATGTCCTTCCATTCAGGTTTCAGCTTTTCAGTGTATTGTTGCCTTTGCTGCCCTTGAGAGGATTTCTAGCTTGGATCTCTCATTGGTAGTGATGTATACCAAGTATGTGAATTGTGGAACAGTTCCTAGTTTCAGTCCATGGACAGTTACATCAGTAGTGATGATGGTGATGGTGATGTAGATGGCCATCAGCATGGTCTTCTCGGCGCTGATTCTTGTGTCATATCTTCCTGATTTTTTCATCCAGTATTTAGCGAGCTTGGCCATTTCTTGCTCACTGCCTGACTATATCAATGTCATCTGCGAAGCAAAGGATTGGGATGACTCTTCCTCCAATGCTGACCGTGCCAACATGATCCTTTAAGTGCGTCAGTCATGATTTTCTTCCAGAAATATGTTGAAAAGCGTGGGGAACAGAAAACAGCCTTGATGAACTCCAACCGGAGTAAAAAAAAATTTTTAAAAAGCACTTTCTAATAGCATCCTGTGTAAATACTGCACCCGTTGTTTTGGAGTATAGTTGCTGGATAGTGCTAATTAGCTTTTGCCAGATTTTCGTTTTTATTGTGGCGGATAGTGTTTCCTTGGCAGACTCTGTCAAACGCTTTCTTGACGTCTATGAAGACGTGATAGAACTCATTCTGGTATTAAGATTTTTTTTTGCAGAGTGTAAGTAGTTGGGGTGCACCAGATCTTTGAGATTTCTGCTAGATTGCTGTTATGTTCTGATGAAATTATAAACATTGCGATGTGGGATGGGGATGAGGAATAAAACAGAGAAAAATGCAAAATGGTTCATGCAGTAGGCCATAGCTCCTTCTGAAGGGGTGTGAACAAAATCAATATAGGTTAAACAACATGAAGTTGAATCAGTACAATTTTAGAATGGCCAAAACAAACACTTTGGGTTTTATTTCATAACGATATTTCGTCTATTGAAAGACTAGTATTAATAACAGAAGAGAGATAGACAGAAAGATAAAGAGAGGGGGACAGTGAGGGAATGAGAGAAAGAGAGAGAGAGAGAAAGACAGAGAGAGAGAGAGACAGAGACAGAGAGAAAGAGAGAGACAGAGAGAAAGAGACAGAGAAAGAGAGAGAGAGACAGAGACAGAGAGAAATAGAGACACAGAGAGAGATGAAATGAAACTTAATTTTCCATCGGCATAAGCCAACTTAATATCTGCAATTGCTAATCTGGATTGAATCATAACTCTGAGGTCATTGGGGACGTGAGGTGGTAGAACCTCAATTTTTCTCGGGGCCAGCGTTATGAGGGTGGTGATGTCCTCTCTCCTGCTGCTTGGCCTTTTCCTAACTTTGGAAAAAGTCAGGTACCTGTTCACAGCTGGGTAGACTGCAGGCCACGTGTGCATATGCTCTCTATAATTTTCCATTGCTTTTATTCTTTCTCCCCATTTTAGCCGTGTGCGTCTGCCTGTGTGTGTGTGTGTGTTGTGTGTGTGTGTGTGTGTGTGTGTGTGTGTGTGTGTTGTGTGTGTGTGTGGTGTGTTTGTGGGGCGTGCGTGTGTGTCTGTTTTAGCGCTTAGATTTGATTTTATCAAGATTTTGCGCTATACAAATAAAATATTTGTATTGTATTGTATTGTATTGTATTGTATTGTATTGTATTGTATTGTATTGATGTATTGTATTGTATTGTATTGTATTGTATTGTATAGTTTCCACCCGTGATTCGCACGAATAAAGGACCAGTAGGTCTACTATCCCACATGAAGACCGACACCAGGCGATAAAGAACCAGTAGGTCTACTATCCCACATGAAGACCCACACCAGGTGATAAAGGACCAGTAGGTCTACTATCCCACATGAAGACCCACACCAGGCGATAAAGGACCAGTAGGTCTACTATCCTACATCAAGACCCACACCAGGTGATAAAGGACCACTATGCCTACTATCCCACATGAAGACCCACACCAGGCGATAAAGGACCAGTAGGTCTACTATCCCACATGAAGACTCACACCAGGCGATAAAGGACCACTATGCCTACTATCCCACATGAAGACCCACACCAGGCGATTAAGGACCAGTAGGTCTACTTATCCCACATGAAGACCCACACCAGGCGACAAAGGACCACTATGCCTACTATCCCACATGAAGACCCACACCAGGCGATAAAGGACCAGTGGGTCTACTATCCCACATGAAGACCCACACCAGGCGATAAAGGACCAGTGGGTCTACTATCCCACATCAAGACCCACACCAGATGATAAAGGACCACTATGCCTACTATCCCACATGAAGACCCACACCAGGCGATAAAGGACCAGTAGGTCTACTATCCCACATGAAGACTCACACCAGGCGATAAAGGACCACTATGCCTACTATCCCACATGAAGACCCACACCAGGCGATAAAGGACCAGTGGGTCTACTATCCCACATGAAGATCCACACCAGGCGATAAAGGACCAGTGGGTCTACTATCCCACATGAAGACCCACACCAGGCGATAAAGGACCAGTAGGTCTACTTATCCCACATGAAGACCCACACCAGGCGATAAAGGACCAGTACGCCTACTATCCCACATGAAGACCCACACCAGGCGATAAAGGACCAGTGGGTCTACTACCCACATGAAGACCCACACTAGGCGATAAAGGACCAGTAGGTCTACTATCCCACATGAAGACCCACACCAGGCGATAAAGGACCAGTAGGCCTACTATCCACACCAAGACCCACACCAGGTGATAAAGGACCACTATGCCTACTATCCCACATGAAGACCCACACCAGGCGATAAAGGACCAGTATATCTACTATCCCGCATGAAGACCCACACCAGGCGATAAAGGACCAGTATGTCTACTATCCCACATGAAGACCCACACCAGGCGATAAAGGACCAGTAGGTCTACTATCCCACATGAAGACTCACACCAGGCGATAAAGGACCACTATGCCTACTATCCCACATGAAGACCCACACCAGGCGATAAAGGACCAGTGGGTCTACTATCACACATGAAGATCCACACCAGGCGATAAAGGACCAGTGGGTCTACTATCCCACATCAAGACCCACACCAGGTGATAAAGGACCACTATGCCTACTATCCCACATGAAGACCCACACCAGGCGATAAAGGACCAGTAGGTCTACTATCCCACATGAAGACTCACACCAGGCGATAAAGGACCACTATGCCTACTATCCCACATGAAGACCCACACCAGGCGATAAAGGACCAGTAGGTCTACTTATCCCACATGAAGACCCACACCAGGCGATAAAGGACCAGTACGCCTACTATCCCACATGAAGACCCACACCAGGCGATAAAGGACCAGTGGGTCTACTACCCACATGAAGACCCACACTAGGCGATAAAGGACCAGTAGGTCTACTATCCCACATGAAGACCCACACCAGGCGATAAAGGACCAGTAGGCCTACTATCCACACCAAGACCCACACCAGGTGATAAAGGACCACTATGCCTACTATCCCACATGAAGACCCACACCAGGCGATAAAGGACCAGTATATCTACTATCCCGCATGAAGACCCACACCAGGCGATAAAGGACCAGTATGTCTACTATCCCACATGAAGACCCACACCAGGCGATAAAGGACCAGTAGGTCTACTATCCCACATGAAGACTCACACCAGGCGATAAAGGACCACTATGCCTACTATCCCACATGAAGACCCACACCAGGCGATAAAGGACCAGTGGGTCTACTATCACACATGAAGATCCACACCAGGCGATAAAGGACCAGTGGGTCTACTATCCCACATCAAGACCCACACCAGGTGATAAAGGACCACTATGCCTACTATCCCACATGAAGACCCACACCAGGCGATAAAGGACCAGTGGGTCTACTATCACACATGAAGATCCACACCAGGCGATAAAGGACCAGTGGGTCTACTATCCCACATCAAGACCCACACCAGGCGATAAAGGACCACTATGCCTACTATCCCACATGAAGACCCACACCAGGCGACAAAGGACCAGTAGGTCTACCTATCCCACATGAAGACCCACACCAGGCGACAAAGGACAACTATGCCTACTATCCCACATGAAGACCCACACCAGGCGATAAAGGACCAGTGGGTCTACTATCCCACATGAAGACCCACACCAGGCGATAAAGGACCAGTAGGTCTACTTATCCCACATGAAGACCCACACCAGGCGACAAAGGACCAGTACGCCTACTATCCCACATGAAGACCCACACCAGGCGATAAAGGACCAGTGGGTCTACTATCCCACATCAAGACCCACACTAGGCGATAAAGGACCAGTAGGTCTACTATCCCACATGAAGACCCACACCAGGCGATAAAGGACCAGTAGGCCTACTATCCACATCAAGACCCACACCAGGTGATAAAGGACCACTATGCCTACTATCCCACATGAAGACCCACACCAGGCGATAAAGGACCAGTAGGTCTACTATCCCACATCAAGACCCACACCAGGTGATAAAGGACCACTATGCCTACTATCCCACATCAAGACCCACACCAGGCGAGAAAGGACCAGTAGGCCTACTATCCCACATGAAGACCCACACCAGGCGAGAAAGGACCAGTAGGCCTACATATCTGTCAAATTCAGTCTGTCATTATCATCATCAGTAGCATCATCACCTTGATCATTGGCATGGTCATCAGCATGGTGACAGTGTACGTTTCTTCCGCGTCTGGAACGAAAGGAAACAGACAAAAACAATCAACACATTATCACTAAAACATCATCGTCGTCGTCATCATCATCGTCATCATCATTATCATCACCATCATCATTATCACCACCACCACCACCACCACCACCATCATCATCATCATCATCATCATCATCATCGATGCATCATCACTATCATAATGACCATTATTGTTGTTGTTATTGTTATTATTATCATTATTATCATTATCATTATTATTATTATTACTATTATTATTATTATTATTGTCGTTGTTGATGTTGTTGTTGTTGTTGCAACTATTACAATCATCACCATCATGACTATAATTATTGCTATCATCATCATCATCATCATATTATCATTATCATCATTATAATTGTTGTTATTGCCATCATCATCATCATTATTAACATTATTGTTGCTATTATTGTTCTCATAGTTGCTATCATCATCATCATAATAATCTGTGTCATTATCATTATTTAGTAATTATCACAAAAAATAACCACATACAACGAAAACGCCATTGTTATCCTCATCAATATTAATCATTTATATTATCACTATCGTAATTATTGTATTAGCGGTTATTGGTCTCGTTATTTGTCATTGCTGTCACAGGAAAGCAGGTAAAATCATACGTGCAGTACGCAACACAAACTGGCGGCAAGTGGATTTAATGTTTCCACAGGAAAGCAAGTAGACTTATAATGTACACCTCAGCTTCCAGTTTCAATTTCAGTTTCAGTTTCTCAAGATGATATCTCTGCGCTCGGAATGAATTCCATACGCACTATCGTCACAGGCGCCACATGATGGAGAAAATCCAGAATGATCATGGCACAAGCCTTAAGCCTGCATGTACATGTAAACTCAACAGCTGGCCAGGTCCTGAGGTCCTACCAAGATAGTTCCATAACACTGGGGTCGTAGGGGAGCGAGGTGACAGAGACCTCAACTTTTTCCGGGGCCAGCATTATGAGAGCGGCGCCCGTCCCCTCTCCCTCGCTTCAAATTCATATTCATAATCACTTTTTTTTTTTTACCAAAACTTCAGAAAGGCGAGAAGGCTAGTTGATCTTCAAGGGGTGGGACCTGGAAATCAACCTATTTCACCAATGTTTTATATCAAGGCAGACGGACAATGCCCTGCTCTTCACGAATTTCAACTGCTGTGGGATCTTTAGCGTGCGCAGCCAGAAGGCACACGGGTCCGACTCTATAAGACCATTACAATAAACCAAATCTCTAAGAGTAACTGGGGGAGACATGTAACAAAAAACATTTTTGTAAAATTATTATCATTATGAATTATTGTCGTTATCAACATCATCACTATTGTTATCATCATCACCATCACTATTATTTTTTTTAGTATTATTATCATTATTATGGAAGTGAAGCAACGCAAGAGAAAAGATTGGCACCACCCTTAAAATGCTGGCCACAAGGAAATTTCAAGTCTCTACCACATCTCTCCCCTCATCGTTATGGGTTTATACACACACAAAAGATATCACAATAATTCTGTACTACAACTGGTGAGACCGAATGTACGAAGCACTGTTTGTTTGGTTTGGTTTTCAGTTTTTGGTTTTGTTTTTTACTTTTTGTTTGTTTGTTAATTTCTTTCTTTCTTTGTTCGTTTTTCAAACAAGAATTGACACGTGGTAAATACGAGTAACACGCTGTCAATCACATAACAAACACTGACAAAATACGGTTTAACCCTTTGACTCCCACACCCTGTCCATCAGCATCCTGCAATGTCAACCATGTTAGCAAAGCAAAAACTTAACCCTTTGACTCCCTCACCCTATCCACCAGCTTCCTGCAGAAACTGACAGAAAGGGTAGGAAGCTGGTGGATAGGGTAAGGGAGTCAAACAGTTAAGTTTTTGCAGTTGGTGGATAGGGTGCGGGAGTCGAAGGGTTAAAGTACACACAACAACAAAATGAACATCATCAACAATAACAGCAATGACTGAGCCAGTAAACACGAACTAATGAAATAGAAGCTGGCAAAAACAAATCAATCGGCAGATAAACAAAAGATCATTAAATAGATCAACACGGCTGAAGGCAGAGGTACCAGACCTGCAGGTGCCTTCTAACAAGCCATGATACCATGCAATATAACACAAATGTCTACACAGTCATCCACATCAGACACAGGGCTGAAGTCAGGTACCAGGCCTGCAGGCGCCTTCTAACACACCATGGTACCATGCAATACAACACCAAAAAAAAACTGGTGAAAATAACCGTCACATTCGTCACTAGACCCGGTCTAACCACGTAAACAGCACACGAAAGAAGAAGAGAGCGAGAGATAAACGAATGGGTAAATAAGTAAATCTAAGTACTTACAAACGAATGGGTAAATAAGTAAATCCAAGTACTTACACAACAGAGTTTAGATCAGGTAAGTATTGTGGAGATGCAGTGCACGGAAATCAACCACACGTGTATGATCAACTGAGTTTCGACCAGGTAAGTATCGCACAGAGACACTGAGCAGGTTAACCAGCCACACCTCTATATATCGGTAACAGCAGACTACTTTCGGTTTCGCTTGCTTCTGTGTCTCTATTTCTACTTTGCTGAATTCATCGTGAATAAGCCCGTATTTTCGTCTGCAGAAATTCCCCTTGGTAGGTAAATGATCTCTGTTGTCTTTCAAGACTAACTCGATTAAAACACTTTGCTTACGTAAGTATGACTGTCGGTTGACCATACCCGGGTTCGGTTTGGCGGTTTTGTGTTGTCAGATCAACATCAGTCGTCTGCTTTTAGGACTGACGTTCGTTGTAAGTCACTGAGCTTGCTCGTTACTCGTTTATTAAACTCTTCCACACCTCCCCTCCACACACACACACACACACACACACACACACACACACACACATACACACACAAAACACACACACACACATACACACATACACACACACACACACACACACACACACAACACACACACACACATACATACACACACACACACATACATACACACATACATACACGTTTTTTTTTTTTTCTTTTCGTTCTTTTGTTTAGAGGGAGATCCTTTCATATTACACTGGGGGGGGGGGGGGGGGGGGAGTGTGTACGTGAATGTGTGTGTGTGTGTGTGTGTGTGTGTGTGTGCGCGCGCGCGCGCGCTCGTGCGTGCGTGTACAGTAGTAATAGTAGTAGTAGAAGTAATAACAGTGGCAGTAGTAGTAGTAGAAGTATCATCAGCAGTAGTAGTAGTAATAGTAGTTACAGAGGAAGTAGCAGTAGTAATAGTAGTAGTAAGTAGGCCCTAGTAGTAGCAGCAGCAGCAAAAGTTGCAGTAGTAGTAATAGTAGCAACAGTAGTAGTAGTAGTAGTAGGATATAAACAGCAGCAGCCGTAGAAGTCACGGTATAGTAACAGCAGAGCAGTAGTAGTAGTAGTAGTAGTAGTAGTAGTAGCAGTAGTAGTAGTAGTACTTGAGAGGTTGTTGGTGGAGGCAGCAGAAGCAATCGACTAGCAGTAGTAGTGATGGTGGTTGTGGTAGTTGTGATGATAATGAAGGTGGTGGTCGTGGTGGCGGTAACAGCAGCAGAAATGAAAATTGATATTAAGGGGTAGATCTATGAATTATTGCGTAGTCTTTTACAAAGTCAGTTCCGGGAAAACCCGGAAAGCCTTTGCTGGGAAAGTACAGTGCGCCTATTTATAGATGGATACGCTGACATACAGGTAAAACAAGAGATTGTGCTTGGAGTCAGACCAAAGAGAATCTACCCTCTTTGGTCAGACACTGAGTTTCAGTTTCTCAAGACTCCTCCGCGCTTAGAACGAATTCCATATGCACTAACATCGCAGGTGCCATGTATATGGTAATCATGGCACAAGCCTTAAGCCTGCACATAAACCCATGAGCTGGCCAGGTCCTGAGATCCTGCCCAGCCTTTGTTTTATCTAGTCTATATTTCATACTCGTGTTGTATCAGCCTACCACTGGAATAATCTTGGTCACATTTAAATGACGTGTATCTTAATATACACGTCTTACATTTAAATGACGTGTATGTTTCATCTTTAAAGAAAAAAAAAGGGGGGGGGGGGAACGTATATAGACAATTAATAAATGAATAATTAAAGGTCTGAATCACAACACAACAAGCTTTTCTGTATAAACTCGTCTCACATGAGAGACCCCCCTCCCCCCTCCCCCCTCCCCCCCCCCCCTTCCGCTCCCCCAAGTCAATGCACAAAGCCTCAGCCGTCTATCAACTAGGTGAAGATAATGTTTTCTTAATCATAAGCCCGCCAGTCTGTCATTCACTTCCGAGGAAAGAAAAGAGGAAATAGGCACGTAAGTAAGTAAGCGAGCAAGTAAGTACGCCAGTTAGTAAGCAAGTAAATAAGTAAGCAAGCAAGTAAGTAAGCAAGCCAGCAAACAAGTAAGTACGTAAGTAAGTAAGCAAGCAAACAAGTAAGTACGCCAGTTAGTAAGCAAGTAAATAAGTAAGCAAGCAAGTAAGTAAGTAAACCAGCAAACAAGTAAGTAAGTACGTAAGTAAGTAAACAAGCAAACAAGTAAGTACGCCAGTTAGTAAGCAAGTAAATAAGTAAGTAAGCAAGCAAGAAGTAAGCAAGCAAGCAAGTAAGTACATAAAAAGTAAGCAATCAAGCAAGTAAGTACGCCAGTTAGATAAGCAAGTAAATAAGTAAGCAAGCAAGCAAGTAAGTAAATAAATAAGTAAGCAAGTTAGTAAGAAAGAAGCAAGTAAATAAGTAAATATATAAATAAGTAAGTAAGAAGAGTAAGAAGTAAGTAAGTAAGTAGTGAACTAAGAGAAGTAAGTAAGTAAGTGTAGAGTAGTAATAAGTGAGTAAGTAAGTAAGTGAGTGAATAGTAGTGAGTAAGTATAGTATATACGTAAGAAATGAAAGTAAGTAAGTAAAGTAAGTAAGTAAGTGAGTGAGTAAGTAAGTATATACGTAAAGAAAGAAAGAAAGTAAGTAAGTAAGTAAGTAAGTGAGTAAGTAAGTAAGTAAGTAAGTAAGTAAGTATATACGTAAGAAAGAAAGTAAGTAAGTAAGTAAGTAAGTAAGTGAGTAAGTAAGTAAGTAAGTATATACGTAAGTAAGTAAGTATATGGGTAAGACACTGATGACATTGTCTGAACCAAGTTCTCATTTTACCTACCAGATTTCAATGCACCGACTTCGTCACATGAAATATGTGTCTGATTCATGTCTTTTTCACTTTGCTGAAAGATGTAACAGCGCACAAATGATCCCTTATGCGCTCCATCCCTAAATACCATGTGATCGGTAGTTTGTCCTACAACTGTGAGATCGTAGGGAAGGGAGGTAACAGAGACCTCAGCTTTTTCTTGGAGCCAGCATTGTGAGGACAGTGCCTAACTTCTCTCCCTTGCTGCTTTATCTTCTCCAACTATGAACAGGGTCAGGAAACCAAACATATCTGGGGAGACCGGAAAACACCAAACTTTAATCATGGCCCTTCAACTCACTAGACTGAAATGCATTGGCCATGTGTCACGCAACAAGAACACGAACCTCATGGCAACCATTTTTCAAGGGAAAAAAAAAAAAAAACAGTGGCAAAAAGGAAGAAAGGCAGACCTCTAATCTCATACATCGAGAACATAACCAACACCATTGGCCTAAATATTCAAGAAATTATCCACAAAAGTCAAGACAGAGCGGCCTGGAGGGAGATGGTGGTGTCCAGGTGTGCAGCGGCCAACACCAAACCCGGTGACGCCGACAGGTGAGACAGGCGAGACATCAGCTCACTTGTTGCAGCGCCATGCTCATAAAACAGGAGTTGTGGATTCATTCACTAGGGCGGGCCAATGTTCTTTTTTTTCTTTTTTTTTCACCTGGCTGTTGATTCATTAGACAGAGCAAGCCGTGGATTCAAGGTCTGAGTTCTCAAGTTTAGTCCCAGCCCGCTACATTAAAAACTGGCCTGTTAACTGCCCATCTTAATGTTTCCATCATTCTGGTGGTGTCAGCTTAGTGTTTGATAGGTCACCTACCTCTACGCCCCATTTCAAGACCTGGCCAACGCATAGGGTTTTGTACAGGCTCGAGGGGTCTGCCAGATCATTGCTGGCAGATTTGGGTGGAGCGCATATGAGATCATCTGAATGCGATAAATCCCTTTTGAACAAACTACCAACTCCTAACTCTTCTCTTTTACAACAGATCAGACAGTGTTTTCAATCTGAATTTGAAGTGGAACCCATCCCGATATGCACCTGTCACTGGAGCGTATCTGTGCATCCCTAGACTATCTGTCAACTATCCTGGTATCCACACACTTTCCATGTGTCCCTAGACTATCTGTCAACTATCCTGGTATCCACACACTTTCCATGTGTCCCTAGACTATCTGTCAACTATCCTGGTATCCACACACTTTCCATGTGTCCCTAGACTATCTGTCAACTATCCTGGTATCCACACACTTTCCATGTGTCCCTAGACTATCTGTCAACTATCCTGGTATCCACACACTTTCCATGTGTCCCTAGGCTACTGTCAACTATCCTGGTATCCACACACTTTCCATGTGTCCCTAGACTATCTGTCAACTATCCTGGTATCCACACACTTTCCATGTGTCCCTAGACTATCTGTCAACTATCCTGGTATCCACACACTTTCCATATGTCCCTAGACTATCTGTCAACTATCCTGGTATCCACACACTTTCCATATGTCCCTAGACTATCTGTCAACTATCCTGGTATCCACACACTTTCCATGTGTCCCTAGACTATCTGTCAACTATCCTGGTATCCACACACTTTCCATATGTCCCTAGGCTATCCCCATCCGTGGTCCCTAACAGAGACATTGTCTGTGTGGCTTGACCTTTTAGTTTTAATCTCCTGAAAGGGGGGCCTCATTTTGCACTGACACACAAGATAACTTATCAGTTTGTCCGCTACGTGCGTCAGCTCAGGTGTCTCACCTATTTGAGGTGGACTTTTTTCCCTTCCAAATCCGATTTAGAATGTATAAATCCCCTTCAGTGATTTCTCATGCACGACTGTATGGGTCCCGTTCAATGACTTCTCCTTTTTCTCTTCCAGTGACTTTTTATTTATACGTCCACTAGAATGACTTCGAGTTTATAGATCCCTTTCAATAACATTTTATTCATAGCCACTATTTTACATGTATAGGTCTTCAAAGACTTCGAATCTATAGATCCCCTTAACGACACCGAATTTGTTGGCTTCTTTGTTAAAAGTTGTTAATTATTTTGTGCAGGCTTCTGAAATGAAAAAAGTGTCCATTCTGTCACTGCTAGATGTTTCAGCTGCATTTGACACTATTGACCATGAAATCATGATCTCAAGATTGTCATCCACATTTGGCTGCATTGATACCGTTCTAAAGTGGTTGCAGTCATGTCTTTCTTGTCGGACTCAATCTCTTTTCACCTCTATTAGGTCAGCTCTATCTCTACTGAAGTATGGTGTTCCACAGGGTTCTGTTCTGGGCCCTCTTCTCTTCACTGTGTATTTACAACCATTTAGCTCTGTTATCAAACACTCAGAAGCACTCTGCGATTTCTTTGCTGATGACTAACAAACTGTATCACTCTGCTTGCCCAAGAGACATCTCGAGCACTGCTAAAGAAAGTAAAACACCACTAGCACTGATAACATGGCTGTCTGGATGAAAGCAAACGAATGGAAAGTAAATAAAGATAAAACAGAACTAACGTACATTGGTACAAAATCAAATGTAAAAAAAAGAAACATCAAAGACCACAGTAATCTCAGACTGTATTCTAGCCTTCAGCAAATCTGTAAGGAATCTTGGTGTTTTTCTTGATGGAAGCTCATCTAATTACTTGAACAAAGTCCTGCATCTCTAACTATGCAGAATAAGCGAACTTCCCACCCATTTCTCTCTGCTGATGCTACCAACAAGCTGACTGCATCTTTCATTCTATCCTGACTAGATTACTATAACTCTGTCTTAGCTGGACCTTCTGATGATAAGCTGTGCGTGTGCACGCGTGCGTGCATGTGTCCGTGCTTATATGTGTATGTATTTTCATGTGGGTTATTGTCATTGACAAATTGGAAAGCATACTTGTTATTTTTTATGGACCATGCTTATGCTGTATTGATGTGTTGGTATATATCTGTATTCCATGTTCGCACTGTATTATAACGTATTGACGTGGACATATTTACGCTGCATCGATGTACTGGAATATGTACTTGATTGTTTGTACTGCATTAATATATTAACATCACAATGCTTAAGCAGTTAGTGAAGTGCAAAGAGCATTCTCTGACAGTTATGTCTTCTACATATAAATGGAATTATCATCATTGTTTTTACTGTTATTCGATCTCTTTCGGTGACTTCATATTCATGTGTCTCCTTCAGTGACTTCACATTTATATGTCTCCTTCAGTGACTTCACATTTATGTATCTCCTTCAGTGACTTCACATTTATGTGTCTCCTTCAGTGACTTCATATTTATGTATCTCCTTCAGTGACTTCACATTTATATGTCTCCTTCAGTGACTTCACATTTATATGTCTCCTTCAGTGACTTCACATTTATATGTCTCCTTTAGTGACTTCACATTTATGTATCTCCTTCAGTGACTTCACATTTATATGTCTCCTTCAGTGACTTCACATTTATATGTCTCCTTCAGTGACTTCACATTTATATGTCTCCTTCAGTGACTTCACATTTATGTATCTCCTTCAGTGACTTCACATTTATATGTCTCCTTCAGTGACTTCACATTTATATGTCTCCTTCAGTGACTTCACATTTATATGTCTCCTTCAGTGACTTCACATTTATGTATCTCCTTCAGTGACTTCACATTTATATGTCTCCTTCAGTGACTTCACATTTATATGTCTCCTTCAGTGACTTCACATTTATATGTCTCTTTCAGTGACTTCACATTTATATGTCTCCTTCAGTGACTTCACATTCATGTGTCTCCTTCAGTGACTTCACATTTATATGTCTCCTTCAGTGACTTCACATTTATATTTCTCCTTCAGTGACTTCACATTTATATGTCTCCTTCAGTGACTTCATATTTATATGTCTGCTTCAGTGACTTCACATTTATATTTCTCCTTCAGTGACTTCACATTTATGTATCTCCTTCAGTGACTTCACATTTATGTATCTCCTTCAGTGACTTCACATTTATATGTCTCCTTCAGTGACTTCACATTTATATGTCTCCTTCAGTGACTTCACATTTATATGTCTCCTTCAGTGACTTCACATTTATGTATCTCCTTCAGTGACTTCACATTTATGTATCTCCTTCAGTGACTTCACATTTATGTATCTCCTTCAGTGACTTCACATTTATGTATCTTCTTCAGTGACTTCACATTTACTTTAATGGCTACCTGGTTGAACCTGGCTCTCAGTTACAAAAACGCTACTTACTGCGTAGCTTTACTAATTTTCTTCTTCAGTGACTTCACATTTATTGATCCCATTCAATGAGTATATACGAATACATGAATATCGATTAGAAGCAGCAGATATATGGACTGGATGGCCCAAAACGTGAAAATAGTGACTCGATTGTTCAGAACAATTGTCCTCAGTACATGTCGTACAAAGTGTGTGGAACTGTAGGACACTTCATTCTTGTGGGGACCATCAAGAGAAATCAAAGGCTAAGATTACAACTACACAGAATAATAAATCTCCGCAATTTTTTCCCCGTTTGCCCACGGATTTGGACCAGTTTAAGACCATATATCCACTGACAGGGACCAATTTGAGACCATATAGTCGATAATTTGGACCAATTAGAGACCATATGTCCATAAATTTGGACCAATTAGAGACCATATGTCCATGAATTTGGGCCAATTTGAGACCATATGTCCATGATTTCGGACCAGTTTGAGGCCGTATGTCCATAAATTTGGACCAATTAGAGACCATATGTCCATGAATTTGGACCAGTTTGAAACCATACATCCACTGGCTTCGATCAATTTGAGACCATATAGTCACTAATTTGGACCAATTTGAGACCATAATTATGTCCATGAATTTGAATCAATTTGAGACCATATATTCACCAACCTGAACCAAATTGAGACCATATATCCCAAATTTGGACCAATTTGAGACCATAATTATGTACATGAATATGGACCAATTTGAGGCCATATGTCCATGAATTTAGACCAGTCAGACCATACGTCCATGAATTTGGACCAGTTTGAGGCCATATGTCCATGAATTTGGATCAATTTGAGGCCATATGTCCATGAATTTGGATCAATTTGAGGCCATATGTCCATGAATTTGGACCAATTTGAGACCAGATGTTCACCGACTTGAACCAATTTGAGACCATATATCCCAAATTTGGACCAATTTGAGACCATATGTCCATGAATTTGGACCAGTTTGAGGCACATGTCCATGAATTTGGACCAGCTTGAGACCAAATACTCACCGACTTGAACCAATTTGAGACCATACATCCCAAATTTGGACCAATTTGAGACCATATGTCCATGAATTTGGACTAGTTAGAGACCATGTGTCCATAAATTTGGACCAGTTTGAGACCATATATTCACCGACTTGAACCAATTTGAAACCAAACATCCCAAATTTGGATCAATTTGAAACCATATGTCCATGAATTGGGACCAGTTTGAGGGCACATGTCCATGAATTTGGACCAGCTTGAGACCAAATACTCACCGACTTGAACCAATTTGAGACCATACATCCCAAATTTGGACCAATTTGAGACCATATGTCCATGAATTTGGACTAGTTAGAGACCATGTGTCCATAAATTTGGACCAGTTTGAGACCAGATGTTCACCGACTTGAACCAATTTGAGACCATATATCCCAAATTTGGACCAATTTGAGACCATATGTCCATGAATTTGGACCAGTTTGAGGGCACATGTCCATGAATTTGGACCAGCTTGAGACCAAATACTCACCGACTTGAACCAATTTGAGACCATACATCCCAAATTTGGACCAATTTGAGACCATATGTCCATGAATTTGGACTAGTTAGAGACCATGTGTCCATAAATTTGGACCAGTTTGAGACCATATATTCACCGACTTGAACCAATTTGAAACCAAACATCCCAAATTTGGATCAATTTGAAACCATATGTCCATGAATTGGGACTAATTTGAGACCACATGTCCACGGATCGGACTAACTTGAGATCATGTATCCAGTATAGTGCATGGTTCCAATTGTGTCAGGTTCAGCTAAGCATGATTCAGTATTTGAACCCCGGTGCTTAAGAACGTCAGTAAGATAACGTACAAGTGTACTTACATGTCAATTGTTCGTGAACCGATTTGATTCCAGCTTTAGTCTTATGTTTGATACAACTGAAAACTCGTCTCACCTATGGGGGAAAAATGATTGAAACCATTTCATTTTCGTACCACCACTATCGTACAAAAAGTGTTAAAAGGGAGATTGTAGGTATGGTGTGATCATCTTAGGGTTGTCTTCTTTTTCTTTTCTTTTTTCTTGTCTTTTTTCTTTTATTTAACCCGTTGACTCCCCAACCCTATCCATCAACTGCAAAAACTTAACTCTTTGATTCCCTCACCCTATCCACCAGCTTCCTGCAGGAAGCTGGTGGATAGGGTGAGGGAATCAAAGGGTTAAGTTTTTGCTTTGCTAGCATGATTGACAATGCAGCACTCTGATAGAGAGGATGCGGGAGTCAAAGGGTTAAATCAGAAGACACCGAAGAGCAGTTGCTATCAGTAGTTAGATATACACGTAAAGATCAGTTTGAAATTTGACACCATCCAGTGGTAGGCTAGTGCTATGTACTGACGTGGAACTGACCTTGGGGGTGAGAGGAAAAATTTTTAAAAAGCTCTAGGGGAATTTTATGACGGCAGTGCGTAATGTTGCATCAGGCAACAACCGTGACTGCCAGTCATGTGTCTTGTGTCATCCTGAGTCAGACATTCCTGGAACTTTTCCAGTCATCACCGTCACCATTTGTAGGTCAGTCTCAGTTTCAGTTTCTCAAGATAAAGTCTTCGTGCTCTTGTTCTTGTTTTATATGATCGTCCCAACGTGTTCACGATTTGGAAACTGTCTCGAGTATGAACCGTGTCATACACTTGAAGAAGGAGAGCGATGTCTTGTAGTTCCCGTGTCTAAGATGCCTCTGTGCTCGGAATGAATTCCATATGCGCTGACGCCATTGATACCATGCGATGGAAAAGAGCCAAAATGACCGTGGCGTAAGCTTGCACAGAAATAGAACTGTGCGTCTGTGTATCAGCTTTCCCTTGGCACATACCTGTCGCTTGTCATCGTATTCTTCTTGTTTAAAGCCCAGCCGACTGCGCAGAGCCATATCAGGTCTACAACCGCCTCAAAACATACAAAACTTCAACAGGAAAAAAAAAAGAAAATTAAGTATATATATCAATGCATACGCGCACATAATCTATGGACATGCCCCTGGCGTTGACCACTCCGTCCAATTTATCGCACAGGGGATTTAAAAAATACACCTGAATAAAATTTAAGCATACCTAAGGACACAAAACCATATATATAAAAAACTGGCATACATTGCCTAAACTTGCTTCCGCATATCTCACCTCCCTAGAGCCAAAAATGTATTTAATACATGTACGCAATTATCAATCCCAAGAAAAAGTACGTAAGACTTTATCGAACACATACAGTTGAATGGACCACCAAGGAAGAAAATGACAGGAAGAAATGACAGAAAGCAAAGGAACAAGGCAGAAACAAAGAGAGTAACAGAAAAGAGGAAATTTCTAGCACAGAGTTTCCAGAAGGTGGGGGTACTGTTTATACTGAAAGAGCCCCCGGCATCCCCACGGGGGTACAGAAGGTGGGGATACTATTTATATTGAAAGAGCCCCCAGCATCCCCACGGGGGGTACAGAAGGTGGGGATACTATTTATACTGAAAGAGCCCCCAGCATCCCCACGGGGGGTACAGAAGGTGGGGATACTATTGATACTGAAAGAGCCCCCGGCATCCCCACGGGGGGTATAGAAGGTGGGGATACTATTGATACTGAAAGAGCTCCCAGCATCCCCACGGGGGGTACAGAAGGTGGGGATACTATTG